>CM039505.1:32860764-33038922 GCA_022432975.1 Begonia masoniana | reverse complement strand
CGGCATTTGTGGGCCCATCTTCTACCACCTGTATTTTGCTGGATCACAGAAACTCCATCTGTGATATTATATGGCCCAGGGGGAAAAAACTCACTCGTCAAGCAGAGAACTCGCACTTAGAAAACTTTGGTCCAGGATGGCGCTTCATCATAGAAGACGCAGAACAATCCTCAGATGCTCCTCGTGTTCTCTTCCTTCGTCTTTGAGTAAATAGGGGTGGATATCGTCGATGGGAAACCAACCACGAAACTGTCCAGATACTCCTGAAAAACAAGGTTCATCCAAATCCATGAACGCTGCAGGGGCAATTAGTGAGGTCAAAAGACATAAACAAGGAACCTCATAGTGCCATACTCGTTCGGGAATGGCCGTCTTCGGTATTATTCATACTTCGAACCTTCAGCGGATTGAACCTGACGTTGCGAAGTCGATCCTGGAAAATAATCGGGCACCCGGAGCTGAGCAAATAGGTCATCGATCCGAGGGACAGTGGAATACTCTCTTTCACTGCATTTGGTTCAGGCTCTCTATAATCGATGCACATTCTGGAGGTCCCGTTCTTCTTCTTAACAAAACAGGAACGGGCGCACCCAGGGTGCAAACGCTGGGCGCAAATTATTTTAAACCTTCTCCAGTAAACTCGTCAAGCTGAAAAGCACAAAAGAAGGTGCTTAGGTTGTGTAGCACTTTCGGGGGTCTCTACGATAAATGCCGCCATGAACAATCGTAAGTTTTCGGTGAATAGGACGCCTCGATGTTAATGTGCTAGTGAGAAAGCACTAGAGGGTTCTATGATCGATGTGGGAGGAGATCGTCGTACGGTCGTCCTGGTTGTAGACATGTAATGTTGCCTCCGATCTAGCTCCGCTGGGTCAAGGGTGGCCGTCCTTAGGGTGATAAATGGGTGTCTGCTTGATCCACACGTGAAAGCAAAAGATTAATAAATGAAAATGAAACGAAAACACATTGAGTGTAGAAACCCGCATGTGCTAGGGGTTTGAGTTTATTGCATCGTTTCTAAATTCATTGTTCCATACTTGCTAAGCATTAGGCTTACGTTTTGTGTTCTATGGTGTAGGTGACGACGAGCTATCAGGTGAGCTCTATGAGCGTGGCCAAGACTAGGACGCAGTTGGTGACTCATTTGTATGCCGATGCGGGCAATTTTGTTAGGGCGCCTTGACCATGGCGTGGATGGGTGGTCTGTTCGTAACTTTTATTAAAAAGAAATTTGGGTTGTATATGAGTAGGATACTTAGAACTCCTTTGGTGTGTGACTTTAGATTTTGTTGTATAAAATCGTCTGTTTTACAGATTTTGGTTTTAAACAGTTAAATGTATGTTGCCCGAGTTTTTTAAAAGAACGGTGTTCGTTTTCACACAGACTTTTACGCTTTCACTTATATTTCCGAGTCGTGTTTTCGGGGTTTTACGTATGAGAGGTTTGAAAATATTGAGAGTTGGTTGGGGTAAGTTCTCTAGTGAAATGTAGGTGAAGGAAGTGAAGAAAAATGGAGAAAAGGGAAAAGAAGAGGGTAGGCGCGGAGGCAGCGTTGGAGGCGCGTAGGTGGCGCTGGGCGCGAGCGCAGCAGGCGCTGGGGCGTACAGCGCCCAGCCGATTGATCGGCGCCCAGCGCCGATCCATCGGCGAGTGTTCTGTGATTTTGGCAATCGCGGCAGAGAGGTTGCCGATCGATCACCTCTCTCCCGCGCGCTATTGCGCGCGCGGTGAGCACAGCGACAGCGCGCGTGCGCAACACCCCTAGTGGCTCAAATTTATTTTTTTAAAAATTTTTGATTTTCAAATACGTGTTAACCTGATATTTTCCGATGCCTTTTGTACGTATTTACGAACGTTTTTCCATATATTTCAAGTGTTGTGAGAAACCCTAAAACCAAATCAAAGTTTTTATCGAACGATGATTAATCATCGTTTAATGCTTTGAAGATTAGAGACTTGTGGCTTCCCGGAGGCCGGAGCGGGCCAGGTCGCTACATTTGTGGTATCAGAGCGAGTGAAGTAGTGACCCGAGTTTGGAGAAAAACTCAGGGGTGCTACTGTAACGCCCCGAGTTATCTGAACCCGGTTCGCTACTCATTACTTGACCATGACTAAGAAATTTCAAATACATGTAAACTTCATTCGACATACCAAAATTTGACGTTTACTAAACGTTCAAAAACATTTGAAAACTTTGCAGCGGAAAAATTATTTAAAACTACATGGGGTTAAACCAGCGGTGAAAATATTGTTGGAAAGATTAATGGAAATATTCAAGTGTCCGGTCAAAGGGAATTAGGTTTTAAGTGATAGGACTACTCAAGGAATTACAAAAGTCGGATTCATCTGCCGACGACAAAGTCAACAGAAGAAGCAGAAGTAGACAACCAATGCTTCTGCCGATGACGTCTACACGACTTCACCCACAACTTCATCTGCCGATGAAGTCGTGAGAGCTTCATACACCACTTCATCTGCCGATGAAGTCAACATAACTTCATCTTGCCGATGAAGTCAGCGCAATTTCATCTCTCAATAGATAAACACCACGAATCTTCCGATAACAACAATATGACTCCTTCCGATAGAATTAAACATACACTACATCTTCCGATTCACTAAACGACAAACAGATTACTCTACATCTTCCGATTCACTAAACGACAAACAGATTACTCTACATCTTCCAATTCGCTAAACGACAAAATCCCCTTAACTCTCTCAGACTACACCTGCCGACACGTGCTTCTCACACGACTCCTTAAGGCATTTGCTGATAGACTTTCATCTTCCGACAGACTGACACATCACACTCTACCGATAGACTTCTTTCTTCCGATAGACATCAACACGATTTCCTTCCACATAACGCAATAAACCTCTACACATATCCACTGATACAAAATTATTCAATTCCTACCAATGGACTAAACAACCTGTCTATACCCGAGAAAACTTCGACTATCTAACAGACTTAAAACATTTTACCAAAAATCCATTCATAACACTCAAGTCATTGTATTGATCAAAATCAGTAAAAACATGAAAATCAGAAATTCTCGAAAACAAAGTCAAATAGCTGTAATCTCATTTACTAAAAAAAAAACTTCATATACTCGATTAAATCATTATCCACTAAACCTCCACATCTGTAGACAACATGCTAAACCGCCCCATCAGTTACCATGCCGAAGCCTGAAGGCACTCCTCCAACGTCCACTATTCCTCAACACGATCAGGAGACACACCTGCTAACACTTCTTCACCTACATCACAAAACTCATCTATTAGCCTAATGCTAAGTAAGTAAAGCAGTATATGAATGAAGTAAAATGCTGGACTTAAACTCCTAAATATGCAGTTTCTATTTTTCTCATCTCAGTGGCATACGCATTCGTTCATAACATGATCTGATCCCATAGTTCCCTTGGGAGTGGGATCAATTCTCCCAAGTCTACATCCTCCTACTTAATTAAGGGGCAGATGAATTCCCTTAACACTTGATCTGATCCCATGGTTCCCTTGGGAGTGGGATCAATTCTCCTATGTCTAAATCCCTTCATAAGTTAAGGGGTGGATTAGTTCCCTTAATAGCTTGTCTGTCGCATACAGTTCATACCTTACCATTCCTTACATGAAATCATTTTCGTAACTTTTAACAAAAACATGATGCATGGACAATAGAAACATTCAAGCATACATAAACCTACTGTTTTGTGATGTAGGCCCGAAGGCACAAGCAATACTTTACTTACCTGGCTCCTGGAAATCTGTCTGGTTGCTAGCTACTTCGGAGGTCTGTTCACCTAAGTTCATACAGAATATAAATCAAGGCTTCACTAAACCTTTCAAAATATCAAACAGCGGTTCGAGAAATCTAGTTAGAAACTCTACTACCCGAGCATTCCTACTTATCGCTAAAACCCGAATCTACACTCAATCTCAGCATCCTCAAAATCCTCACATTGCAATCCTCCAGGCATTTCACCACTATACCACAAGAGAAATAAGGAAAAGAAACTTACCTAAGTCGAAGGAGAACCGAGCGAGGAGAATCGCCTAGAGAGCTCGGCTGCTTGAGCTGAAAGTTTCCGAAGAGAAGAGTATGAGAGGGGAGTGGCGGCTACAGTGCAATAAACCCAACCCTTATCCTTAAATACGTTACCCAACTTTTGAACATTGTAAATTACTCTAATACCCTTAACAAGTTGTTCAATAACCTTATTTAATTAATTACCTAGTCAAGTGTATTACTTTAATAATAAAAGGCTGGTTCGATACAACCAGGTCCTACAATCTACCCTCCATAAAAGAATTTTGTCCTCAAAATTCAGTACCTGAATAACTCTGGATGTTGGTCTAACATGTCTTGCTGGCGCTCCCATGTTGCTTCCTCTGTATTCTGATTGTGCCACAAGACTTTACCAATGGTACCTCCTTGTTGCGTAATACCTTTACTGCAAAATCTAAAATCTTTACTGGCTTTTCTTCATAGGTAAGTGTAGGTTGAATTTCAATGCTTTGCTGTTCGACAACTTGAGCTGGATCCCGCACACACTTCTTTAACATAGAGACATGAAACACGTTATGTATTCCTCCCATAGAGGCTGGTAGCTGTAACTGATAAGCTGTTTTCCCGATCTTCTTCAGAATTGGGAACGGTCCAATAAATCTAGGATTTAGTTTGCCCCTCTTTCCAAACCTCACAACTCCTTTGAATGGTGATATCTTAAGAAAAACTTCATCCTCTACTTCAAATTCCAGTTCTCTTCTCCTCTTGTCTGCATAGCTTTTCTGTCGGCTTTGAGCTGTCAAAATTCTCTGTCGGATGAGGGCAATCTTCTCCACTGTTTGCTGCACGATTTCAGGGCCTAGTAGTTGTGCTTCACCAACTTCATCCCAGTACAACGGTGATCTGCATTTTCGTCCATATAATGCCTCATACGGTGCCATTCCTATTGTCGCCTGAAAACTGTTGTTGTAAGAGAACTCTACCAATGGTAAATACTTACTCCAAGATCCTTGAAAATCTAATATGCACGCTCGGAGCATATCCTCTAAGGTCTGAATAGTTCTCTCGGATTGTCTATCTGTTTGAGGGTGAAAGGCTGTGCTAAAGTTAAGTTGCGTTCCCATAGCCTTATGCAAACTTTTCCAAAACTTAGATGTAAATCTAGAGTCTTGGTCTGAAACTATAGTGCTTGGAATTCCATGTAATCTAATGATCTCTTGCACATACAACTCAGCAAGTTGATCCATCGAATATGTTATCTTTATCGGCAGAAAATGGGTGGATTTGGTCAAACGGTCAACTATTACCCAAATCGCTCATGTCCTTTTGTTGTTCTAGGCAATCCTGTAACAAATCCATTGCCACTTGATCCCACTTCCATTCCGGAACCGGTAGGGGTTGTAATGTTCCTGCAGGTCTTTGATGTTCAGCCTTAATCTGTTGGCAGACCAAACATGACTCCACATGCTTCGCCACACATCTTTTCATACCTGGCCACCAAAAATGCTGCTTGAGATCTCTGTACATCTTGGTACTTCCAGGGTGGACAGAGAACCTGGAAGAGTGTGCCTCAGAAAGAATTTCCTTTCTAAGTTCGGTATCAGCTGGAACAAACCATCTATTCCTAAACTTAAGGACCCCATCGGTAGAATGGTTAAAATCTGACTTGTCCGTAGAATCCATATTTGACTTGTACTTGCTACACTCGTCATCAGTTATCTGAGCTTCCTTTATTTTCTCTAGAATGGTAGGCTTTAAAGTTATGGCTGAAAGTATGGCTGTCACATCAGTTACTGCTTCTAGATTAAACTTTGGAATTCTGACTCTAGAGTTAATGGCATACTGAATTCATAGGTGGGGTTGATGTTGTTACTCTACTCAAGGCATCCGCCACAACATTTGCCTTACCAGGGTGGTACTTAATCTCAAGGTCATAGTCTTTTACAAATTCCAACCATCTACGTTGCCTCATGTTTAGTTCCTTCTGTGTGAAAATGTACTTCAGGCTCTTATGGTCGGAAAATATTTCACAAGATTGTCCATACAAATAATGTCTCCAAATTTTAAGTGCAAATACCACAGCAGCTAATTCTAAGTCATGTGTAGGGTAATTCTTCTCATGAGTTTTCAACTGTCTGGAAGCATAGGCTATCACTTTTCCTTCTTGCATCAAGACACAGCCAAGACCAATCTTGGATGCATCACAATAAATACTAAATTTACCATTCTCAGCAGGAAGGGTCAGGATTGGAGTATTGGTCAGTTTCTGTTTCAAGGCTTGGAAACTATGCTCACATTTATCGGTCCATAAGTACTTCACATTTTCCTTGTTAACTTAGTAAGAGGTGTAGCAATCTTTGAAAATCCTTCAATGAACTTTCTATAATACCCTGCAAGTCCAAGAAAACTTCTAATATCAGTAGCATTCTTCGGTTGGGGCCATTCCTTAACTGCTTGAACCTTGGCTGGATCGACTGATATTCCATCTCCAGAGATCACATGACCCAGAAAGTGAACTCTATCCAACCAAACTCACACTTGGAGAACTTAGCATAAAGCTGGTGCTGCCTAAGTACTCCTAACACCAAATTCAAGTGCCTAGCATGATCCTCCTTAGTCCTAGAATAGATCAGAATGTCGTCTATGAATACAATAACAACTTGTCCAAATACTCGTGAAACACCCTATTCATAAGGTCCATGAATGCTGCTGGTGCATTTGTCAAACCAAAAGACATAACCAAAAACTCATAATGCCCATACCTTGTGCGAAAGGCAGTCTTTGGGATATCTTCAGATTTAACCTTCAACTGATAATAACCAGACCTTAAGTCAATCTTAGAGAAAACTCTTGCACCATTGAGCTGGTCAAATAAATCATCAATCCTAGGCAGGGGATACTTGTTTTTGATGGTCAGCTTGTTTAATTCTCTATAGTCTATGCACATACGCATCGATCCATCTTTCTTCTTGACAAAGAGGACAGGTGCACCCCACGGTGAGAAGCTAGGGCGTATGAATCCCTTCTCCAACAAGTCCTCCAACTGTTTCTTTAACTCCTTAAGTTCTGTTGGTGCTAGTCTATATGGATTTTTAGACACAGGTTCTGCTCCAGGGTAGACATCTACAACAAACTCAATTTCTCTATCCGGTGGCAAACCGGGAAGGTCATCCAGAAACACTTCTGGGAAGTCTTGGACAGCAAGGATATTTTGAGGAGTTGCCTTACCTACAAGTTGTGTATCTAGAACACATGCCAAGAAGCACAAGTACTCCTTGCATGGTGAAGGTCTAAAATTTAAAGAAGTCATAACAGACATTTCCTTACTCTTCTCTGAAGCTTGGAAGGTATGTTTCAAACCACCAGGGGGTTGGAAACTAACTATCTCAGTCCTACAATCAATTATGGCGTGGTGTTTAAACAACCAATCCATTCCTAAGATTACATCAAATCCCATTATATCCATAACAATTAAATCAGCAGATAGATTTTTGTCCCCTACTAATACCATGCAATCATGCAACACTTGGTTGGAATATAAATGTTCACCAGAGGGTAAAGCAACATTGAATGCATGCCTAGAAGGTGTGGATTGTACTTCTAATTTATCAGCAAAAGCAGACACAACAAAAGAATGGGTTGCTCCTGAATCTAGCAAGGTAAAAGCAGGCATAGAATTAACCAATATAGTACCTGACACAACAGCGGGCTGGTCCTCTTCGCCCGACTCCATCATGGAAAATATTCTCGGTTTTATCTTAGCAGGGCCACTCTTCAACGTTGGGCAGTCTCTGATGACGTGGCCAGTCTTATTACAGTTGAAACATCGAAGGACCCTGGGCTTCGGGCAATCCTTAAACGAATGCCCAAACTCCTCACAGTTATAACACTTACCAGTCCCAAACTTACACTCGCCCGGGTGGCTCTTCATACATTTCATGCACTGAGGAAACTTCTTGGTGTCCGGTACCTTCTTTCCAGAACCTTGGCCACTCTGACCATCAGCGGGTCTCTTCATTCCCCTCTGTTGGTGGAGCTGGAAGAACTTTCGCGGGGCTTCCTTTGGTCCAGCACACTTCATTTCAGCTTCTTCTGCCTCCAATGCAGTAGACACTACTTCGCTGAATGACAAGCCTTTAATGCCTGAGTACTTCACTCCTCTGTAAATCTCTGGCTTTAGACCTTGCAGGTATTGAAACACTTTATCCTCATTTCTATGAACAAGGTATCCAGCAAACCTTGACAGAGACTCGAATTGCCTATTGTACTCTGCCACAGACCCAGTCTGCTTCAAGCTCAAAAACTCAGCCTTCTTTGCGTTCTGGACAGTGGTGCTAAAATATTTCTCATAGAAGACTTCCTTGAATTGCGACCAGGACAGGGTTGCAATATCGGTGGTGATCTCCAGCGACTCCCACCAAAGTTGTGCATCCCCTGCTAGATGAAACGTTGCCAAAATGACTTTCTCCCCTTCTCCAACATTGGCACACCTGAACATGCTCTCTATCTTTCGAAGCCACTCCTCAGCAACAATCGGGTTAGATGACTTTCCATCAAATGTGGGCGGTTGTAGCCTACGAAATCTATCCCCTGAATGCTCATTGACGTGACCTGAATTGGCACTTCCTTGGGTTTCCCGACTCAATAACACACCTAACTGGTCAGATTGCTGTCGCACAATATCTGTCTGCTGACGCATCAACTCCGTCAGCTGTCTAATTACACTTGAATCTTCTTCATTCCTCAAGTTTGGCATCTCCCTAGGTACTCTTGGTCTCCCTGGTCGTCTAGCCATTTGTCTAAGGGTCTGCACAAAATTATCTATACTCATAAACATCTTATAACTGAAGCTAACATAAACACTTACAGTTGTTGGAGTACTTTCATGCGACGGTTGGCACTGATGAGTAATCTTTTGAACGGTTTAACTGAATGTCTCTGATACCATACTGTAACGCCCCGAGTTATCTGAACCCGGTTCGCTACTCATTACTTGACCATGACTAAGAAATTTCAAATAAATTTAAAACTTCATTCGACATACAAAATTTGACGTTTACTAAACGTTCAAAACATTTGAAAACTTTGCAGCGGAAAAATTATTTAAAACTACAATGGGGTTAAACCAGCGGTGAAAATATTGTTGGAAAGATTAATGGAATATTTCAAGTGTCCGGTCAAAAGAATTAAGGTTTTAAGTGATAGACTACTCAAGGAATTACAAAAGTCGGATTCATCTGCCGACGACAAAGTCAACAGAAGAAGCAGAAGTAGAAAACCAAAGGCTTCTGCCGATGACGTCTACACGACTTCACCCACAACTTCATCTGCCGATGAAGTCGTGAGAGCTTCATACACCACTTTATCTGCCGATGAAGTCAACATAACTTCATCTGCCGATGAAGTCAGCGCAATTTCATCTCTCAATAGATAAACACACGACATCTTCCGATAACAACAATATGACTCCTTCCGATAGAATTAAAACATACACTACATCTTCCGATTCACTAAACGACAAACAGATTACTCTACATCTTCCGATTCACTAAACGACAAACAGATTACTCTACATCTTCCAATTCGCTAAACGACAAATCCCCTTAACTCTCTCAGACTACACCTGCCGACACGTGCTTCTCACACGACTCCTTAAGGCATTTGCCGATAGACTTTCATCTTCCGACAGACTGACACACCACATCTACCGATAGACTTCTTTCTTCCGATAGACATCAACCACGATTTCCTTCCACAGAACGCAATAAACCTCTACACATATCCACTGATACAAAAATTATTCAATTCCTACCAATGGACTAAACAACCTGTCTATAACCCGAGAAAACTTCGACTATCTAACAGACTTAAAACATTTTACCAAAAATCCATTCATAACACTCCAAGTCATTATATTGATCAAATCAGTAAAAACATGAAAATCAGAAATTCTCGAAAACAAAGTCAAATAGCTGTAATCTCATTTACTAAAAAAAAACTTCATATACTCGATTAAATCATTATCCACTAAACCTCCACATCTGTAGACAACATGCTAAACCGCCCCATCAGTTACCATGCGAAGCCTGAAGGCACTCCTCCAACGTCCACTATTCCTCAACACGATCAGGAGACACACCTGCTAACACTTCTTCACCTACATCACAAACTCATCTATTAGCCTAATGCTAAGTAAGTAAAGCAGTATATGAATGAAGTAAAATGCTGGACTTAAACTCCTAAATATGCAGTTTCTATTTTTCTCATCTCAGTGGCATACGCATTCGTTCATAACATGATCTGATCCCATAGTTCCCTTGGGAGTGGGATCAATTCTCCCAATGTCTACATCCTCCTACTTAATTAAGGGGCAGATGAATTCCCTTAACACTTGATCTGATCCCATGGTTCCCTTGGGAGTGGGATCAATTCTCCCAATGTCTAAATCCCTTCATAAGTTAAGGGGTGGATTAGTTCCCTTAATAGCTTGTCTGTCGCATACAGTTCATACCTTACCATTCCTTACATGAAATTCATTTTCGTAACTTTTAACAAAAACATGATGCATGGACAATAGAAACATTCAAGCATACATAAACCTACTGTTTTGTGATGTAGGCCCGAAGGCACAAGCAATACTTTACTTACCTGGCTCCTGGAAATCTGTCTGGTTGCTAGCTACTTCGGAGGTCTGTTCACCTAAGTTCATACAGAATATAAATCAAGGCTTCACTAAACCTTTCAAAATATCAAACAGCGGTTCGAGAAATCTAGTTAGAAACTCTACTACCCGAGCATTCCTACTTATCGCTAAAACCCGAATCTACACTCAATCTCAGCATCCTCAAAATCCTCACATTGCAATCCTCCAGGCATTTCACCACTATACCACAAGAGAAATAAGGAAAAGAAACTTACCTAAGTCGAAGGAGAACCGAGCGAGGAGAATCGCCTAGAGAGCTCGGCTGCTTGAGCTGAAAGTTTCCGAAGAGAAGAGTATGAGAGGGGAGTGGCGGCTACAGTGCAATAAACCCAACCCTTATCCTTAAATACGTTACCCAACTTTTGAACATTGTAAATTACTCTAATACCCTTAACAAGTTGTTCAATAACCTTATTTAATTCATTACCTAGTCAAGTGTATTACTTTAATAATAAAAGGCTGGTTCGATAGAACCAGGTGCTACAGCTACAGTGTGGTATCAGAGCGAATGATGTAGTGACCCGAGTTAGGGGATAACTCGGGGTCGTTACAAAACTTCAGTAGGTGAATTAGCTTCTCCTTATCCATGTTGGATGAGGGTCCTTCAAGACTATCAAAAAATGAAGTACCTACAAAATGAGCAAGTATGTTAAGAAGCTTCTTGGCACGAGATCTAGTGAAGAGCCCCGGATATACATCAGATGATGATTGGATTAATTGAGCATATGAATTCTAATTTAACAATGAGTACATTATTTTATTAAATTAGTTAGAAGTTTATATGATTATACTCTCATGGCAATACCTTTGAAAATTGATATTTGGATTTACTAATATATTTATTGAGTCTAAGTAGCATTTGTGAAAGTTAATGTTTAGGAGTCAAAAATTTAGAAGGCGTCTATAAATAGAAACTCACTCCTCTATGTAACTTACACTTAACTCGAAGTGTTGTTCTTTCACTTGCGAATATTTGAGCCTTCGTTCTTGTGCTAAAACCTAATATCTCCTAGTTATACACTTTGAGATTATACATTTTGAGAGAGTGATTAACTTTAAACCACATATTTGTTGATTGTGGAAACAAAAAGGGCTATCAGAAAATTCGATTGACACCCATAATATCCATTAAAGAGAGGGGTGACACATTGTAACAATTTTAAAGCTTCGATTGACACCCAAAAAACTCAATCACTTGTAACCGGAAAAGTTATTGGAATGAATCTTCAATAACGAGTCTTCGAGCACAAACGTAGGTAGTCTGGTTGAACCGCAATAACAAGCGTGTTTGCTATCGCTTTCTCTCAACTATTATTGTTTTGATTGTATATTAGAACTAGCCTATCTAATTAAGAAAGAAGATATATAGTTTAAGATAACAAACTAAAGGAATTTTTAATCATACGAAAAAGCTAGATAACATAATTCACCACTCTTTTATATTATATCAATCTACAATGTGTTTTGATTTTTTTTTTTGGCCCGAAAAGCATGTGTTTTAGATTTCTTATACTTGAGGTGCAAAATTTTGTTATACTTTGATTTTGAGTTAGTAAATTTTCTCATGTGTCTATAGTTTTTCTCATTATGGTTTTCACGTTTAATATTGGCATATCAAATTTCTTGATATTCTTTTTCATATTATCATTCAATTTCTAACATTTTTCAAGTCAAGTAAACAAACAAATTCAGCCATATTGATTGATCTGGGCATTCAAGAGGGTGGAACAGTCTTTTTAACTCCCATTGCAATGTAGCCATGACCTGGACCACATAGAGCTCGAGCCTTCAATTTTAATTCCATATCTTTTATTTTTTTATTAAACTCGAGGGCCAATCCCAACGAGTTGACTCAAGAACCACGTCATCATGCTCGTCCAGTTTGTATTGAGTTTTATTTTGTGAAGCTTGTTGGCGGGCGGATGCGCCCAGTCTACGTCCCTAGTTGATTTTTATTTATCAAATAATCATTTTAAATATTTATTTACTTGTTTCCCTTTTCCTTGGTATAAATAATTGTTGTTTGTTTTTTGCGGTTAAAATATATCTAATAATTCTAACACTCCATGACACAAAGTATATGCCTCTTTGATTTTGTTAACAAGTATAAGACAATGTTGGGATATATTTAAGAGTAGTCTCAACAAATTAATATTCATTATATCTACTTCAATTTGGATTTTTCGTGGGGTTGCCGTACGTCTAGTATTTTAATATTCGTCCAGAAATTTAAATTGTAATTTGTCCTCTAATAATAGTTTAATTATACCCAACCTAAAATATAAAAAAAAATTAATAAATCAAAATTCAAAATCGTTGGCATTTGTTTTATTTTTATATTATAGATATTGAATTAACTTATGTAAATCTCGAAAAAAGCTCTCTAAAACTCATATATTAAAACATCTCCGATATTAAAATAAATAATGAATTTTGAGGTCAAACGATTAATTCTTCAACTGAAAAAGGATTAAATTTGTCTATCGAAGAAGAAATTCACTAAAATATGCATGTATTTTTGCGATTGTTTAAATCTTAAAATGAATCATAGCTATGGTGACTTCATTAAATAAATCTCTTTAGTTATAACCCTAGTTACCCTAAAATTGTATTAAATAGGTATTGGTTTGATTCACTCGTAAGTTTTCTTAGTGGGGGCCCTTGCCCTCCAACACACACCTAACTATGTTCCTTCAAATGTAATTTACTCACTTTTTTGGGCAAATCATCAAAGCTCACACCAATGGAATCATAACCAAATAAGTTATAATCCAACACAAATTTGCCAAAAATATGTCATACTACTCTCACACTTTCTACATGATGAACATCACAATTATCAAACTTCTTCACTAAAATATCGTAGGATGACCTAATTTTCCTTTTTAGAGCATGCATTATGATCATTTCATTCCGAGCCGTCTGAGTTGATCTATAACACTCATTTATTTTTATTTTTTAATTTATTGGTTTTTATCTTTAATCTAATGGTTCTCGAGTTAATAGGAGAGAGAAAATTAAATTATCAAATTATGTTCCGTTCGAAAAAGTTAAGTGGACGGTATAGATTAAAAAGATTGTTAAAAATGAAATTAAATAAAATAATTTTTAATTTATTGTTTTTGTATTTACAACCTAACAAATTTTTAAAGCGTAACAAATAAATTCATATTCTACGTTCTAGAATTCAATTGAGCTGCATATGTAGACTTTATAAATTATTATAATATTGCTATGTACACATCATATGCAATGGACCATTCATCTTGCATTTATTCAATAAATTTAATCATAACCCACTCTTGAACCCCACACCCAAAAAATAAAGAAAATCCGAAGCTCACTCAACCCTACTTATATATATATATATATAAAAGTTGTTTTCAAATGGAATATAATTTAAATAAATTATAATTAAATAGATCTTGAAATTAATAAATAAATAAATAATTTAAAATAAAATTATTCTCCACAAATAACTTCACAAGCGTAAAATATTATTTCCTCTATGAATAGTAAACAATTCTAGGTTAATGACTATGCTTGACCAATTAAATATATGAATAATTTTAAATTTACTCTTTTACTCTTCTCTCTAACATACTTATTGACGTTACAAATAAATTAATATAATTCATGTAATAAATTATAAAGAGTTAATTTATTACATTAGTTGTACATTAATCGCACCAATCATTGTATAACACGTTAGCAAATATATTTAGAAAGTAAACGTAACATTACTCTAAATATATTTATGAAACTCATACCCATAAGTGTATTAGCGTTTTAGGAATATCATAATTTTGAAAAATTAGCTTAGTAAGTGTAATTTTAGGGTTTCAAAAGAATGGTGTGCATAACATATGAAACTTATGGAAGTAATGATAATCCTAAGATGTCAAAATTCAAATAATAGTGGTGGTCTATAAATTTAAGACGAGCCAACCTCTATAAAGAAAATGTCACTTGTGCTGACGGGTTAAGATCCCTTTGGATATTTCTATAAGACTATTAAAGTGATTGATAAGAAATCAAAACTTCCATTTTCTTCCATCTCTCTTTCAATTTCTCTTTGATAGCTGCCATTATTTTCACCAATAGACCACTCTTCATTTCTCTTCAATCATTTTGGCTAAGTTTACCAGATCAGATCTGATCCAACTCCTACTCATGGCCGAAAAGGTTCCAATTCTGTCGTGTTTAATCTTTTCTGATCATTTTTAATTCTGGGTTTTTTTTTTATCTTGAATTCGATACGATCGAACTCGATCAAATGCTTTTCTTTCTGATTCTGAACTGTGTTGCAGGTGACGATAATGGTACTGGAAGTGGACCTTCAATGTACTCGCTGCTATAAGAAAGTGAAGAAAGTGCTCTGCAAATTCCCTCGTGAGTCTCTCTCTCTCTCTCTCTCTACATATTTCGGGATATGTTCTGAATTGAAATTTCTGAACAAGAGAAATTCGAGACCAAGTGTACCATGAGAAGGAAAACAGAGTCATCATTAGAGTAGTTTGCTGCAACCCAGAAAGAATGAGGGATAAACTTTGTTGCAAAGGAGGAGGATCCATTAAAAGCATTGAAATCAAAGAGCCTGAAAAACAAAAACCACCGCCTCCGACACCGGAGAAGAAGAAAGAGCCTGAAAAACAAAAACCCCCTCCGCCGGAGCCGGAGAAGAAGAAAAAACCTGAAAATCCAAAACTTCCTCCGCCGGAGCCGGAGAAGAAGAAAGAGCCTGAAAAACCAAAAACCCCTCCGCCGGAACCTGAGAAGAAGAAAGAAGCCCCCAAACCTGTTGTGGTAGTCATGCAGCCAGAAAAGCCCAAGGAAGTCAAGCCTGAGGAACCCAAGGCTAAAGACCCAGATCCTCCAATTCCAGCTCCTCCTCCCCCGGCGCCGGCGCAGCCTTTTCCCATTCTACCTGTGCCGGAACCAGTAAATGTGGTTCCAAATCCGGTGCCGTTCGGGTACCCGCCAGGATATCAAATGGGGGTTTGTTGCAGAGAATGCTACCAGGGTTATACCGGGCCATGCTTTCATGGAGGCTATGGTGGTTGCTATGGAGGAAGACCAATATATGATAGCTATGGCGGGGGGAGGAGCTGCCATACTGACACATGCCGTTGCGATTATTTCAGCGAAGAAAACGCCTCCGTATGCAGAATTATGTGATAAAGGTAAATTGCAACACGTGGACGGTAAAGATCATTGTCATGATTGTTTTGATCTCGATGATCATGTGATCATCAATCATGTTGTTCATCATAAGACACAAAATGGGTTAATGGGTATTGTTTATTAAGTATGATAATGAGTTGGTAAAGAGGAATCAATCTATCAAAGACAAATGTTGTTGAAAAAGTTGTCATTATTCTTAAAGAATGAATCATCAATGGAATAAGAATTTCAATCATCACCTCTTCGCAATCAAAGTATTGTCAACATTTATTGTTCTAACCTAAACATTCATTGAGGTATTAAAAAGATGGACTATTAACATACCCATATGTAATGGCTATGTTAACATACATTGGTTGTTTTCCGTTGCTTTACCGATTGAAATTCATGATTTAGGACTTACAAGATTAGTTCCATAAAAACTTCAAAAAAAAAAAAATTTGTCCTTTTAAACTAAGTTTCATTGAGGAATAGAGTGATTTTTCAAAAGAATAGATGGACTGACTTATTTCAATGAATCGATAATAATTCACTCCAATATGAAGAGCCAAAATTTTTGATAGATAAAAATATGTTTTTCTAAAAAATCAAGGTTGCTTACTCTATGTATGGTTATTTAAAATATAAATATATACGTCTTGTTTTTTTGTAAAGGCAGTGAAGCAAAAAGAGTACCTAGAAAAGATCTTTTGTATGTGCTTTTCAAATAAGTTGAGCTTTCACTTTTATAGAAGAAGAGAATAAAAATCTTATTATATATACTAAAAAGTTGACACATGTATAATAAATAATACTAATTAGGAGAAAAATAGAAGCAAGAGGTTAACCTTTATATAAGTAAAGCCAATACCTTTTCTTACATTGAATATTCCAAACTAGAAAAGTATATAAAATAAAATTGTTAATTCATAAATGATTTCCTGCTACGATGAAATTAGACGTTAAAAGAAATAAACGACAACACAAAAAATGCCTCGCATGTCTTGGTTGGACTTTCATAGAAACAAAGTCCTGAGCCTCGACCTCAACCTCAACCTTCCTCCTCTTGAGACATTCGTAACTTTTTTGTCTCCTTCGAAATGTTTTTTTTACAAATTCTTAATAATTTAAACTTTCTTAATTGTGTTTTGAATCAAAGTTGGTATAAATCATACTACAGAATTTGAACTTACCAATGACAGAAAACTGATGCTACCGTCACTAGCATCTACTTCAAAATTTAAATCGTGCTCTATGACTATCCATCTGTTTGAAAATGATGTGTTGTATTGATATTTAACACAGTTTCCAGTGCTTTCTGAAGAGCTCTCTAAAATTCCAATGTGAATATCAGCTCTTTGTCAGGCACTCTAATGGAAGGACAACATGTTGATGGATAATGTTCTCCGCATAAAATTATCAAACTTAGTTGAACAAGACGAAGACGATTTCAAAAGAGAATTATGCAAAAAACGTGCATCTAGTATATTTTCATTTGGAACATATATACCCCAGGTGTTGCTTGATGGCCGTATATTACAATAATTGAAAAACAAAACCCTAACAATGAACAAATACGCATAAGGCGTGGTTAAAATAGTGCTGCCTTAATAGTCCCCGACAAGCTCAATGGGGAGACATGTGATGTGAATAAGGATGCCACTTAGCTCAACCTCAAGAACCAGGAACCATCACAAAACATATGAGGCTCAACGACAAGCTTGATAAGCAAGAAAAGGCTCAAAAAGAATTATAAAATTCTCCATAATTTGCTCAAATAAATCCAAAAGAAAGAGTAATCACAATATGAGAAAAGACCAATAATGATGCTAATAGTTGATAAGAAAGTAATGGAGGAAGAAATAACAACGAAACAAGAAGTTGCATGCATAAAGAGCAAGGAGGCACCGAACACAGCATGCCATCGCGCGGCAAGCGCCCGCACAGCCTGCCAGCATGCGCCCAGAATCTGGCAGCACGCCCCGCGCGCACATAGTCCATCCACGAGAGACTAGTGCGCGCACAGCCCGTCAACAAAAGCCCAGTGCTTGCAGCCCCTGCATACACCTGACGCGTGCACACTCGACAATACGCCCCACCTATGTGTCTGCGACCCCCATGCACACCCGACAAGCGCGGCTTGAGCACCCCCTAATAGGGGCACCCACCCACGTGACCTAAGCGCCCCACGCGCCCCCCACACCTAACTCCCCCTGTGCGCACTAGAACCCTTATTAGTGTTTTTTTTATTATTTTTTTATTTTTACATATTTTTCTTATTTAAACCATAATTATTCAGATTTTGAAGATTATGACAAATTAACTTTTTAGCCTCTTGAGAGTTCATGATAATTCTTCTCTCAAGTTTTGACACGCCATGTAACGACCTCAGTAGGGCCGAGACATAATTCATGACTTTCTTAATCATATAATTCTTACATTTTGCACCTTGTTCATTATTAGTATTATCTTTTTTTTTTAAACTTAGAGCTTAAAACTTGACTCGCGAACAACTTATCCTCTGACAAAACTAAAACATCCAAAACTTGACTCTCTCATTAATCTAATAACTCATTAGTTAATAGAATCGAGCGACTATGCTCGGTCATCAGTTCCGTGACATAATCGGGCAGAGAAGAAATGCCCTCAGATCCCTCGACGTCATTCAGCTCTGTTTGCATGGGTTTGCATGCATTGGCTAACAGAGTGTACCTCATCCGATTTGTCACGTGATCTCTGCATGACTCATTTATCGTTGCCCAGTAGAAGACATCTTCTGGTGGGCACGTGCATCTCTCGTGACTCATTAAACATCACTCGACATTAGAAATACACTACATCGCCCAATCGCTAGACGACAAAACTACACTTACATCATCCGGTATTTGAAATTCACTACATCGCCCGGTCACTAGACGACAAAACTACATTTACATCATCCGGTATTTGAAATACACTACATCGCCTGGTCACTAGACGACAAAACTACACTTACATCATCCGGTATTTGAAATACACTACATCGCCCAGTCACTAGACGACAAAACTACATTTACATCATCCGGTATTTGAAATACACTACATCGCCCGGTCACTAGATGACAAAACTACATTTACATCATCCGGTGAGTACAACTCTCGACATCATCCGGTGAGTAAAATACTCGACATCATCCAGTGACATCAGCCGGAAGGTTCAATCGATCAACCTCTATCATCTAACTCCTGCCGATGACGTCAGCCGGATGATACACTCATCCAGCTTCTATCATTCAGCAGTAAAACATTATAATCATCAAACAACTTCAACCAACAGAAAATACCATAACTCACCCAAATCTCAACTTGATAGACATAAACGTAGGCAGACATAAATCATGGACTCATCTTGAATACGTGTAGCGGAAGACTTAGTTAAAATAACTCGTTCTATATCCTTATAAACATTCTCAGACTCAGTAATTAAACCAGACAATTTCAAAAGCTCGATGTCTTAAAATAATCTCATCCTACTTAGACTTCCATATTCATAATTGTAACAACCCCAGAGAGATCGTCACATAATCCATATCTTTCTTAATCATTTAATTCTTATTACTCAGACATGATTCATTATCAGTAATGTATTTTTTTTGTAAACATAATCTAACTCAAGATGTCATACGCAATTCATCAGGCCTTATTCGACAAAGGAAAACATTACACATCTGCCGGCGGGCAGTGCAATGTGTATCGGTTGGTAAGGGAAACTTAAACCTTTAGACTGCATCTACCGATGGAGAACTAAACTTGCACCTGCCGATCGCTAAACGACAAGCATGGGGTTCACATCTTCCGGTAGAGAAAGATTTCATCATCCGATTCGTCACGTGAAACTCGCGTGACTCACTTATCACCGCCTAACAGAGGACATCTTCCGATGAGCACGAGCTTAGCACATGACCCTTTCAAACTTCATTAGATAGGAGATATCATCCGATGGGCACGTGCTTCACTCGTGGTTCATTAACCTCGTTCAGCATCAGCAATACACTACACATACCGGTCACTAGACGACAAAATAACATTTTCATCATCCGGTGACTTTAATACACCTCATCTGCCGATCACTAGATGACAAAATTACACTTACATCTTTCGATGGCTTAAACACTCTACATCTACCGGTCACTGGGCGATGAAATACACTTACATCATCCGGTAACTTAAATACTCTACATCTGCCAATCGCTAGACGACAAAATAGCACTTTCATCATCCGATGGCTTAAACACTCTACATCTACCGGTCACTGGGCGATGAAATAACACTTACATCATCCGGTAACTTAAATACTCTACATCTGCCGATGACGTCAGTCGGATGATTGCCTTATCCAACTTCTATCACACGACAAAAAATCACTATAACCATCTAACAACTTCATCCAATAGAAAATACCACAACACACCCGAATCTTAATTTAGTAACTATAAACCTCAATGAGTAAGAATCATAAACTCATCCAAAATACGCATAGCAGAAGGCTTAAGCAAAACAAACCATTCTATAATCCTTAAAATCATTATCAAACTCTGAAGTCTAATCATTCAAATCCGAATCTCATTGTTATAAGAAATTCTATTCTACTTAGTCCTCTGATTATCATTAACTTCTCTGACTTACTATGAGCATAACCAGGGGACTTAATCGCCTATCCAACCTTGCACTGTCATACTGAGCATCCTCCGGCAACCAGCTTTAAACATCATCTCTGGGCTGGAAATCTTCACCTGCTAACTCTTCACCTACATCATAAGGTTTAACTATAAGCTTAATGCTTAGTAAGGAATGCAACGCTATCATGGATGCATGAATGTGTAATTCGGGAAATCACATGCTCATAAGTCTTTTCTTATTCATATCTATGCTCGTAATCATCATTCATAGTCATTGATCATATTCATCATTCATAGTCATTGATCATATTCTTCATTTAAGTTGTATGGATTAAGAGAGGATTTGTGCCGGTAAAGGGGGTTCGACAGTGAGTTTGATCTTGGTCCCTACTGCGGGTCGTATTCATATGTCCCTCTTTGGACTGTGACATACGCCGAACCGCCCCCAACCCTCACTTAGTTCACGTTGCATAAGTTTTATCTTCTTACTTTATTCATGAGGAAAAACATGCTCTTAAAACATTTTCATATGCATAAAATAGTCATGATGCGTGAACATGGAAATTCTTAAATCATCAAGCTACAGAACAGAGTACCATTCGACATGAAACTTTACCGCTGAGCTAATCATCGGCATAAACAATAGACAGTAACATAAGGGAAACTTCTATTCATCATATGAGTTTCTACCTAGCATCCTTTGATGTAGGGTCCTAATGACCGAGAAACCTACACATTCACTTACCTGGTCTCCTTAGCAATTTGAGCTCCTTTCTCTTCAAACTTCTTCACCTAAAACATTCACATTGCAGTAGTTAAAACAAAATCCTATTAGTTCTAATCACAAGTCATCCTAGGATCTAATAGCTATAGTCACTCCCGAATCCTTAGTATAGTTCTCTGTGTGGTTTGAAATCCAAAACCCAGAACAGACAGATTCGATAAGCGATAACTCAGGGTTGGTTGTTTAATGTCCAAAATCGATTCGGAGTGACATTACCACTTTCAGATTTAAAAATACTCTTACTAATACTCAGCCATTGAAGAACCCAGAACTTCGACACATAGCAGAAAATAGAGTTAAACGACTAAAAGATAGCTACATTGCCAAACTCGTACCTCGATCACAAAGTAGCCGAGGAGCAGCAAGGAAACCGATCATCGAAAGAGGGATTTCTAGCTGACAGGGAGCGAGAGTTCAGGAGAGAAGAAATCGCCGAGAGTTGGAGATGTCGGCTACAGTGGTTTAAATGAGGTTTGAATCCTTTCCTTTTTCCTTAAATACTGGTCTCAATCCTCCATTATTACAACTTTGCCACTCAATCTAGTTTAGATCCACATGTAATTAATTAAGCTTGGCATAAAACCCCTAACCGTGAAGATTGGATATTTATGACCGTTAATACAGTTAGGAAGTCACCTGGCTGAAGCTGTTGGGTGTTACATCCACCCCTCCTTAAACAAAATTTTCGTCCCCGAAAATTGATCAAGCGAAGAGTTCTGGATATCTGTCCATCATGTCCTGCTGTCTTTCCCATGTGGCTTCCTCGATACCATGATTCATCAATAAAACCTTCACCAGTGGAATTTCTTTATTCCTCAGAGTTTTTACTGCAGATTCCAAAATTTGCACTGGCTTCTCTTCATACATTAACGATGGTTCAAATTCGACATCCACTGGCTTAACAACATGTGTAGGATCCCGTATGCATTTCCTTAACATTGACACATGGAAAACATTATGCACCTTTTCCAGCGATGGAGGCAATTGCAATCTATAAGCTGTACTGCCAATCCTTTCTAAGACAGGGAATGGTCCAATAAATCGTGGGTTTAGTTTTCCTTTCTTACCAAATCTCAAAACTCCTTTAAATGGTGAAATTTTCAGGAAAACTTCATCATTAACAGAAAACTCAAGGTCTCTTCTCCTTTGGTCAGCATAACTTTTCTGTCGGCTCTGTGCTGTTATCATTTTTTTCCTAATAGTGGCAATCTTGTCTGACATCTGTTGCAAGATCTCGGGACCTAGGAGTTTTGCTTCACCAACCTCATCCCAATACAGAGGTGACCTACATTTCCTGCCATACAGTGCTTCATAAGGTGCCATACCAATGGTGGACTGATAACTGTTATTGTAGGAGAACTCAACCAAAGGTAAGTATTTGCTCCAAGATGACTCGAAATCTAGTACACACGCCCTTAACATATCTTCAAGTACCTGAATAGTCCTCTCAGATTGTCCATCTGTCTGCGGGTGAAAGGCAGTGCTGAAGGATAACCTCGTACCAAGTGTGCCTTGTAGACCTTTCCAGAACCGTGAGGTGAACCTAGGGTCACGATCAGAGACACTAGATACAGGAATTCCATGCAGTCTAATAATTTCTTGTACATAAAGGTCAGCAAGCTGGTTCATCGTGTAGGTTGTCTTTACAGGTAAGAAATGGGCTGATTTTGTCAGTCTATCAATCACAACCCAAATACTATCATGTCCCTTAGTTGTCTTAGGTAACCCTACTACGAAATCCATAGCTATGTGTTCCCACTTCCATTCTGGAATAGGTAAAGGCTGAAGGGTACCTCCTGGACGCTGGTGCTCGGCTTTAACTTGCTGGCATACTAGACAAGACTCCACATACCTAGCAACATCCCTTTTTAAGTTTGGCCACCAGTAGAGTAACCTCAGGTCTCGATACATCTTGGTGCTGCCAGGATGTACAGAAAAGGGAGACAAATGTGCCTCGGTCAAAATTAACTTACGTAATCCCTCATCATTAAGGACATACCATCGATTCCTAAACCTCAGAATTCCATCTTTGGAAAGACTAAACTCGGAGGTGGTGTTCTTCAATCTACTCATTATACTGATATTCTCCTCTGAATTCCTCTGTTGTGCCTCTTTAATCTTTTCCAAAATCGTTGGTTGAATGGTCAACTCGGCAAGCAAGGTTGATAACTTTAGTACTATATCCAATTCAAATCTCTGTACTTCTGTCCTCAATGGTATAGACATAGTTGACATTACGGGTTGCATTGTTGTTGACATCCTGCTCAAAGCGTCAGCCACAGAGTTAGCCTTACCCGGGTGGTACCTAATTTCAAAGTCATAATCCTTAACAAATTTCAACCAACGTCTCTGTCTCATGTTCAATTCCTTTTGTGTAAAGAGGTACTTCAGACTTTTATGGTCAGAAAATACTTCAAACTGTTGTCCATACAAATAGTGCCTCCACATCTTCAAGGCAAAAACAACAGCAGCTAATTCTAGATCATGGGTGGGATAGTTCTGTTCATAACTCTTTAGCTGCCTCGAGGCATACGCTACAACTTTACCCTCTTGCATCAAAACACAGCCCAAACCAACTTTAGATGCATCACAGTATACGCTAAACTTTCCTTCTTCGGTTGGAAGAGTCAAAACAGGGGCTGTTGTTAACTTCAATTTCAATGTTTGGAAGCTATCCTCACAAGCTTCGGTCCAAGAATACTTATTATCCTTCTTTGTCAGATTCGTCAGAGGCTTAGCTATTAAGGAAAATCCCTTGATGAACTTCCTGTAATAGCCTGCCAATCCAAGGAAACTGCGAACTTCACTGGCGTTCTTCGGTTGTGGCCAATCCTTTACTGCCTGAATTTTGGTCGGGTCTACCGATGTGCCATTAGCAGCAACTACATGGCCAAGAAAATTAACCTTGTTCAACCAAAACTCACACTTGGACAACTTGGCATAAAGTTGGTGCTCCTTTAATGTCGTTAAAACTACACTTAAATGCTCTACATGGTCAGCTTCAGTCTGCGAGTATATCAAGATATCATCTATGAATACAATTACAAACTTGTCCAAATACTCACGAAACATTCGATTCATTAAGTCCATAAAGGCTGCAGGTGCATTTGTCAGCCCAAACGACATTACAAGGAATTCATAATGTCCATAACGGGTTCTAAAGGCAGTCTTAGGTATATCACTCTCCTTAACTTTCAGTTGATAGTACCCCGAGCGCAAATCAATCTTTGAAAACACTTTAGCTCCTTGCAATTGGTCAAACAAGTCATCAATACGGGGCAAGGGGTATTTATTCTTAATGGTTAACTTATTTAGCTCTCTATAGTCTATGCACATTCTGAGGGAACCATCTTTCTTCTTAACGAACAGCACAGGTGCACCCCAAGGAGAGCTGCTAGGGCGGATAAATCCTTTGTCTACTAATTCCTGCAGTTGGATTTTTAACTCCTTTAGTTCAACAGGTGCCATGCGATAAGGATTCTTAGATATGGGTAAGGCCTCAGGGTACATATCTATTACAAACTCTATTTCTCTATCAGGTGGTAAACCGGACAAATCATCCAAAAATGCCTCAGGGAACTCTCGGACTATGGGAATATCCTGTAATTCCACTCTATCCTTCATCCGAACATCCATTACACAAGCCAGATAGCTCTCACATCCATTTTTCAATAACCGATGAATTTCTAAGGAGGATATAATCGGCATTTTACTTATCTTAGGGATAGCTTGGAAGGAATAATGATCACCATTTGGGGGTCCAAAATCAACCAACCCAGATCTACAACTTATTGTGGCATAATGCCTGAATAACCAATCCATTCCTAATATCACCTCATACCCTTTCATGTCAATTACAATCAGTTCTACATATAGTTTCTTACCTCCTAAGGACACAACATCACCTTTAACAATCTGTTCTGAATGTAGGGACTTCCCTGATGGTAACATAACATTATATGGCCTTTCGGCCGGTAAAAGTTCTAAGTTGTGATTGCATACAAACAAGGTTGATATAAACGAGTGCGTGGCTCCCGTATCTATAAGTGTGTAAGCAGTAAAACCACAAATCATAATGGTACTTGTTATAACTGTATGCAGCACTGTGTCCTCATCCTCCATCATAGCATAAACTCTAGGTGCTATCGTTGCACGGTTCGGATCTGGCGGCATGGGGCAGTCTTTGACTATATGTCCAACCTTATCACATCTGAAACAGCGGCCAGAACGCAACTTGCATTCGCCGGGGTGGTTCTTCTGACAGGTGGGGCATAAGGGTGCCAGAGGCCTCTTTCCTTTTCCTTGGTCATCATTCTGGTTGTATGGCCTCTTCACACCTTTCTGCTGCTGTGGTCCCCTGTTCTGCTGTGGCTGCCAGCCCTTGTTCGGTCGTGGCGGCTGTTGAACATCCTTAGTAGTCTTCTTTGACTGATCACGCTGCTCATACACTGTTATTTCAGCCTCCTCCATTTCCAAGGCCTTAGCTGTGACCTTGGTATACGACACATTGTAGACACCAGCAGTTTTCACTTTCATATACAAACTTGGCTTCAGTCCTTGAACAAATTGATAGATCTTATCCTCCTCATCTTCAACCAGACGGGATGCAAACCGAGACAAGGTCTCAAATCTGCATATGTAATCTGTTACCGAACCAGTCTGTCGTAGATTCATGAACTCCTTTTTCTTACTGGCCCGAACAGTTCGATTAAAATACTTGTCAAAGAAGGCCATCTTGAACCTTCCCCAGGTTATAGCTCCTGCGTCAGTCGTGCTCTGGATCGAGTCCCACCAATGCCTCGCATCCAGTTCCAAGTGATAGACAGCACATGTGACTTTATCTCCCTCTTCCACCTTTGCATACTTGAACATGTCCTCCATTTTTTGAATCCGTTGCTCAGCATAAACAGGATCTGAAACTTGACCATTGAAAGTCGGGGGTCGAAGTCGGTGAAAACGCTCATCTCCATGTTCTCGGGCAATATTCGTACTCGAGTTCCCTTGTTCTTCCCTGGCGGTCATGAGCTGCTCAACTTGACGGGATTGGTGAATTACTAACTCAGTTAGCTGAGCAATAGTGTGACTATCCACATTATCATCTCTCAGTTGACCTCTCACCATCTTGGGATCCCTAAACAATTAGTCATAAACACATCTTAACTTAACGACATTGCTAGAATCATAAACACTTACAGTTGCTGGAGTGTGCTCATGTGACAGTCAGTGCTGGAAGGAAGTCTGCAGAATCGGTTTTAGAACTCGATTTTTCTCTGATACCATAATTGTAACAACCCCAGAGAGATCGTCACATAATCCATATCTTTCTTAATCATTTAATTCTTATTGCTCAGACATGATTCATTATCAGTAATGTATTTTTTTTTTGAAACATAATATAACTCAAGATGTCATACGCAATTCATAAGGCCTTATTCGGCAAAGGAAAACATTACACATCTGCTGGCGGGCAGTGCAATGTGTATCGGTTGGTAAGGGAAACTTAAATCTTTAGACTGCATCTACCGATGGAGAACTAAACTTGCACCTGCCGGTCGATAAACGACAAGCATGGGGTTCACATCTTCCGGTAGAGAAAGATTTCATCATCCGATTCGTCACGTGAAACTCACGTGACTCACTTATCACCGCCTAACAGAGGACATCTTCCGATGAGCACGAGCTTAGCACATGACCCTTTCAAACTTCATTAGATAGGAGATATCATCCGATGGGCACGTGCTTCACTCGTGGTTCATTAACCTCGTTCAGCATCAGCAATACACTACACATACTGGTCACTAGACGACAAAATAACATTTTCATCATCCGGTGACTTTAATACACCTCATTTGCCGATCACTAGACGACAAAATTACACTTACATCTTCCGATGGCTTAAACACTCTACATCTATCGGTCACTGGGCGATGAAATACACTTACATCATCCGGTAACTTAAATACTCTACATCTGCCGATCGCTAGACGACAAAATAGCACTTTCATCATCCGATGGCTTAAACACTCTACATCTACCGGTCACTGGGCGATGAAATAACACTTACATCATCCGGTAACTTAAATACTCTACATCTACCGATGACGTCAGCCGGATGATTGCCTTATCCAACTTCTATCACACAACAGAAAATCACTATAATCATCTAACAACTTCATCCAATAGAAAATACCACAACACACCCGAATCTTAATTTAGTAACTATAAACCTCAATGAGTAAGAATCATAAACTCATCCAAAATACGCATAGCAGAAGGCTTAAGCAAAACAAACCATTCTATAATCCTTAAAATCATTATCAAACTCTGAAGTCTAATCATTCAAATCCGAATCTCATTGTTATAAGAAATTCTATTCTACTTAGTCCTCTGCATATCATTAACTTCTCTGACTTACTATGAGCATAACCAGGTGACTTAATCGCCTATCCAACCTTGCACTGTCATACTGAGCATCCTCCGGCAACCAGCTTTAAACATCATCTCTGGGCTGGAAATCTTCACCTGCTAACTCTTCACCTACATCATAAGGTTTAACTATAAGCCTAATGCTTAGTAAGGAATGCAACACTATCATGGATGCATGAATGTGTAATTCGGGAAATCACATGCTCATAAGTCTTTTCTTATTCATATCTATGCTCGTAATCATCATTCATAGTCATTGATCATATTCATCATTCATAGTCATTGATCATATTCTTCATTTAAGTTGTGTGGATTAAGAGAGGATTTGTGCCGGTAAAGGGGGTTCGACAGTGAGTTTGATCTTGGTCCCTACTGCGGGTCGTATTCATATGTCCCTCTTTGGACTGTGACATACGCCGAACCGCCCCCAACCCTCACTTAGTTCACGTTGCATAAGTTTTATCTTCTTACTTTATTCATGAGGAAAAACATGCTCTTAAAACATTTTCATATGCATAAAATAGTCATGATGCGTGAACATGGAAATTCTTAAATCATCAAGCTACAGAACAGAGTACCATTCGACATGAAACTTTACCGCTGAGCTAATCATCGACATAAACAATAGACAGTAACATAAGGGAAACTTCTATTCATCATATGAGTTTCTACCTAGCATCCTTTGATGTAGGGTCCTAATGACCGAGAAACCTACACATTCACTTACCTGGTCTCCTTAGCAATTTGAGCTCCTTTCTCTTTAAACTTCTTCACCTAAAACATTCACATTGCAGTAGTTAAAACAAAATCCTATTAGTTCTAATCACAAGTCATCCTAGGATCTAATAGCTATAGTCACTCCCGAATCCTTAGTATAGTTCTCTGTGTAGTTTGAAATCCAAAACCCAGAACAGACAGATTCGATAAGCGATAACTCAGGGTTGGTTGTTTAATGTCCAAAATCGATTCGGAGTGACATTACCACTTTCAGATTTAAAAATACTCTTACTAATACTCGGCCATTGAAGAACCCAGAACTTCGACACATAGCAGAAAACAGAGTTAAACGACTAAAAGATAGCTACATTGCCAAACTCGTACCTCGATCACAAAGTAGCCGAGGAGCAGCAAGGAAACCGATCATCGAAAGAGGGATTTCTAGCTGACAGGGAGCGAGAGTTCAGGAGAGAAGAAATCGCCGAGAGTTGGAGATGTCGGCTACAGTGGTTTAAATGAGGTTTGAATCCTTTCCTTTTTCCTTAAATATTGGTCTCAATCCTCCATTATTACAACTTTGCCACTCAACCTAGTTTAGATCCACATGTAATTAATTAAGCTTGGCATAAAACCCCTAACCGTGAAGATTGAATATTTATGACCGTTAATACAGTTAGGAAGTCACCTGGCTGAAGCTGTCGGGTGTTACAATAATCATCACTAAAATCATAAGAGCATTAACCAGAGGGTCTTGTTCGCCATCCAGCCACAGAATTGCACCCTGATCACCTTCCAGCAACCAAACTTAGACATCTTCATTAACTTTGGAATCCTCACCTGATATCTCGTGACCTACATCATAAGGTTTAAACTGTAAGCCTAATGCTTAGTAAGGAATGCAATACTAACATGTATACGTGAATGCATAGTTGCAAGAAAATCATAATCATGTTCTTTTCATGCTCTTTTCTTGTTTCTTATTCGTGTTCTTGTTCATCACTTTCATCATATGGATTAAGGGAGGATTTGTGCTGTAACGGGGGAATGACAGTGCAAGTGTACATAGTCTCTTTCGGGCCATATTCATGGTCCTTCTCTTTGGACAGTGACATACGCCAAACCGCCCCAACCCTCACTTAATCCAGTTGCATAAGTTTCATATTCATTCTCATATCTTGTTCATGGGGGGAAATCATGCTCGTAAATAATTTTCATATGCCTGAGAAGTAAATCATGATGCATGACATGAATGTTCTTAAATCATCAGACTATGGAAAAATACCATACTAGACAGTTGACTTCATGTACTCTATCAGAACATCACATAACATAGTTCTCAAACATCCGTAAATCATTCAAGTACAAACCATCTTAATAACTTAAAATAAACATCAAACACATAACTAATTTAGTACCCTTAAGATATAGGGCCCTAATGGCCGGAAATCTTAGTACATTCACTTACCTGGCTTCCTTAGCAAATTCGAGCTCCTTTTCTTCAGACTTCTTTACCTAAAACATTTACAACGCAGTAGTTAAAACAAAATCCTAAAAAGTCCTAATCACAAGTCATCCTAGGATTTAGTAGCTAAAGTCATTCTTGAATCCCTTAGTCTAGTTCTCTATGTGCAGTCTGAAATCCAAAAACCGAAACTGTAACACCCGAGTTTTTTTCGGGTTTTCGCTCCGAGGGTATTTTAGTAAATAAGAAATGTAGACCTGTTTTATGAACGGGAAGTTTCATTAGAGCCCTAGGAATATATGAGGAATTTTAGAGGAATAAGTAAATTTTTAGAAATCCACATCAATAGTGTCACGCTCGAGTTCCGTTTTTAGCCCTATAGCGTTTTGTGAACGGAGAGTTTCGTTAGAACCATAGGAATAAGTTGGAATATTTGGAGGAATAGGAGAGTTTCAGAGAAACCAAATTGATAGACGAAATAACGAATTAAGCAAAGAATTGAACAAAGGGCAAAATGGTAATTTGTTAAGTTAAATTTTATAAAAACTAAATATCTCCCTCCGCCTCTCATTTTCTCCTCCCCTCCCACGTACCTCTCCCTCTCCCTTGCGACATTTTCATCTCCACGGCGTTTTCTTCTCGGCCGATCATCCATCTCTTCCGGCGATAGTTTCTTTCAGTTATCTTCGACAAATCCAAGCCCTAGGTAAGGACTCTAGTATTCTACGAGTTTATTTTGAATTAGGGTTGGATTTTGATTGGGTTATTCGGTTTAGGGTTTTGTGAGAAATTTTTGGATTTCGTTAGAAATCGATAGGATTGCTAGATTATTGCCCATTGATGTTACTTTTGTTGTTATTTAGGATGATTGAGTGGTTTAATGGTGTTTGGGTGAATGTTAGAGTTGATTTTTGGTTGTTGAAGGTTGTAAAATCTCCATTTATGGAGTTTGGTAGTTTACGAGCACCACGTGCTCGATGAAATGCCCGAGATGAGAAAATTGAAGTTTTAAAGAAAATAGCCTTAGCTAGGGGCTTAGTTTAAGTTTGGAATCTGTTTATTTAGGATCGGTTTTAATGCTTTTATTTATGAAATGCCCTAGGTGGAGATGACTTTCGGACGGTGCTCGGCTTGCTAAGGACGCCAGGTAAGTGGTGTTAGGTTTCTGGCCCTTATGGCCCTACGTCATATTGATGTTAGGAATTTAATGTCTTAATGATGTTTTCATGATTTCGGGGTCCTGAAGAGTTGGGTAGACTAGGACGTTTCCTATTAGTGGTCTGTTAGGCTCGTTTATGTACGATATGAATGTTCGGATGATGGTTTGGAGCACCTCTCTTCATGCTTTATGTTTTCTCCTTTAAGATTTAATGATATGTTCTTGCATGCATGTTTTCAAGTAAACGAAGTAAAGTAAGTAATGTTAAGTAAAGTTGGAGGATGAGTAGGGTACAGGGCACGTTAATGGCAACTCAGGGCACGATGATATGATAATGGTAACTCAGGGCACGATGATATGATAATGGTAACTCAGGGCAGGATGATACGATAATGGTAACTCAGGGCACGATGATATGTTAATGGCAACTCATGGCAAGTATTTGGTCTATAGGGTAGACGGAGTGTTGCCTGTACCTACTCATGCCTAATGATATATATGTATATGTTATGTAAAGTAAGTAAACAAAAAACGAACATGTTTTGAAAGACCATGCATTATGTATTTTCATGTTTTAGTGCACCTCCTTACTAAGCGTTAGGCTTAATGTGTTTATCGTATGATGTAAGTGACGAAAACGAAGGTGAGGAACTTCCTCCTGATGATCATGCATAAGTGGTCGATGGGTGGAGCTCGTGGCGACAGGATGTGTTTTGGCTAGGCGTGATGATCCGTGGGTGTGCTCCGAGTCATTTTGTGGTAATTAGATGTAAGATAGATGAACATTGGGTGTTTGAAGAATTTTAGGGTGTAAGTAGAAGTTTAATATGTTGGAAATTTCGTATTGAATATTGGTTTGAAGTTATGTATTTTGGATAGATTATAAACCAATGTTTTGATGATTTTGATAGCTTCCACTATTTATGGACGGCTGTTGATGAAATAGATAGGATAGTGATGTTCGATGTGCATTTTGATGAATGTTGATGTTTGTTAATATTTTGATGAAATAGAATAGAGTTTTGGATGAGTTTTGGTGATTTGGAAGATGTTCCATGTGCATTTTGATGAATGTTGATGTTTGTTAATATTTTGATGAAATAGAATAGAGTTTTGGATGAGTTTTGGTGATTTGGAAGTAGGTTGCGATTTTAAATCGAAATGGTTGTTTTGTGTCAGGATTTGATGAGCTTGAATGTTCGGTTTATGGATGGTGATGGAATTGATATTGTATAGGTAGAGTTGGTTAAGTTTGGAATGGGAGGTGTTGATTATGTACAAAATGTAAAAACTGTTTTTGCACTGTAGATCACTTAGAATAGTGGTCGACCGCTATTGCCAGGTGTCGACCGAACTTACAAAGGAATGCAACCTGAGAACAAAAACTATTTTTGCACTGTAGATCACTTAGAATAGTGGTCGACCGCTATTGCAAGGTGTCAACTGAACTTACAAAGGAATGCAACCCGAGAGCAAAACTGTTTTTGCACTGTAGACCACTTAGATTAGGGGTCGACCGCTATTGCAAGGTGTCGACCGGTTTCAGTACAACCAAAAACCAGAACCTTTTTAGGGGTCGACCACTGTTATGAAGTGTCGACTGAAGGCTCTGGGGGTCGACCAGAGTGCTTTTTATAGTGTTAAACTTGAGATTTTGGTGAAGTTTATCTTGTAACGAGTCTTCCACGCACAGTAGTCTTCCGCCGAATGAGGTTAATTGCCTCTAAACAAGTAAGGGTAAAGGATTGAAACCTTAGACGAGTCATTTTGGGTACGTTTAAGTGAGAGCCAAAAATTTCGATAGATATAGATTTTATGCTCGAGTCCGTTCTCTAACGAGCGAAACGAAAGACAATGAATGAACAAATGATGAATGAAACTATGAACGAATGAAAAAAAAAAAAAGAAAGAAAGGGGAAATTTTACGTGAACTATTTGAGGGTTTAAAGTTAAGATTACGTCATGGTTAGGCCGTGGCGGCCCTGACCGGGTTGGGGTTGTTACAGAAGCAGCTAGGTTCAACTAAAGATTAATCAGGGCCGGTTATATTAAATGTCCAGAATCGATTTCGGAAATGACATTACTAAATCCAGATTATAAATGTTGCTATTGCTACTCGGCCATTGGAGAAACCAAACTCCAACACCAAGCTGAAAACAGAGCTTAACAACTAACTGACAACTACATTCTCTAACCCATACCTCGAGCATAGAGTATCCGAGAAATAGCAAGGGAACTGATCGTCGAAGGGAGGATTACTGGCAGGAAGAGAGCGAGAGCTCGGGAGAGGAAATCGCTGAAAGGAGAAAGTGTCGGCTACAGTGGTGTTGGTGAGATTTAAAAACTTTCCATCTCCTTTATATATCGATCACAGCCCCACCCTAATTTCAATTTTGCCACTCAACCTGACTGAAAATGTCGGGTGTTACACGCCAAGGACCTGTAAAAGATGCGTTTCCACCCACAAACCGGTTAGAACTCTCGGTGTTTGGTCAAGACAAGGTTACCTTAAATTAGGCAAAAAATTTCTATAGGCAAATAAAGTCCAAATGACTTGAAATTTTACGTGCAGATTATCTTATGAGTGAAATGAAACACTATAAATTTTTTTATTAAAATAAGCTTTGGAAATGAAGTTATGTAAGAAAATCCGAGGTTGGCCGATGAACAATATTTTGAAGCTCTCGGCATGCTCTTCTTTCCAAGGAAAGAAAATATAACCTTTGGGGAACAGTTGACCACCTTCTTCTGGTTTCCAACTTTTGAAAGAATGGAGAGAAAGATGGAAAATAAAAACCTTCAAGCAACCTTGAGCTTGGAGGTAATGGAGGTGCAACTCCTCTCAAGTGAAGCTCACACCGAGGCTTACCTTCCGCTTCAAACCGCCTTGGTTTTCCTTAAGCGAACAACAATTATTTCATTTAACATCAACATTTTACAAATATCAATAACCATGCTTGTATAGACCTAAGGATGGCTAGAGAGTTTGGTTGAAAAAGGGCTCCAAAAGAGCCGTTGGAAGCTCGGCCAAACACTTGGACAAAATTGGCTTCATTCTTCATTTGGATGGGCGAGATGAATGTGTGCAATTTGATCCAATGGCTAAGGTTTGTCATATCATCAATCCAAGGCTTTCTTCAAGAAAGGAAACTCCAACACAGCATCTTCAAAAGGCAGTAAAAAAATCGTCCAAAAGGGGTAATGGTCCCCACTGCAATTTAGCGCTCAAAGGGGGCGGTTCTACCTTGGCCACACGGTTCTTGCATGCAAGCCATGCATTTGAGTATTGAACCAACTCCAAACCATCATCTAACCTATCATATATTTAATTTTAATGATGCATGCAATTAATAAGGTTACATAAAATCCAATGTTTGCCAACAAAATACAAAGAAAACATAAAATTAAAGTGTTTAGTTACAAAGTGATTTTAGGGAAGACAAATTCCCTCTTCTTGATCTTCCAACCTTGATTCCCATGTGAGCACATGCAAGGGTTGTTCCATGTCCTTTGTACTAAGCTCCCAATCAATCCAAGTCTTCAAAAATATCATCAAAATTATCATCACTTGCAAAAGAAATAAATTTATTAGTAAATAAGTTAGATAAAGCTTGAGCCTTTGTTTGGGATTGAGTAATGTTCCTCAGATGCATATCAAGTTCTTTGTGAAGAACTTGATCTTAATCAAGTATTGACTTGATAGATCATCTTTGATAGCTTTGGTTCAAACAACAATTGTGACTCAAGTCAAGCTCTTAAATTGATATCTATGGTTCTAATGGAAAAGCTCGATTAAGGTCTAGTTCTTTTATTTTCTTAAATCACACGGCGATTCTGTTCTTTATTTCGTGTTGTTGACAGATCTCAGATTCCCCAAGATTTGAAGTTTGCGTCAGTTGGTATCAGACCTTTGGCTCTGCCGAGTGAAGGTGTTATCTCTACTTCATCTTAGTTCTTTCGTCCTACTAGTCAAAAAACCACAAAAAAAAAAAAAAATCGTTCTATGTCAATTTTTATTCTTCCATAGTTCTACTTTTATTCTTATCATAAAGTTTCAATTTTTATCTTCAATTTCTGCTTCTTCACAGACTCCTATCCTTCTTACATTTGAAAATACAAAAAAAAAAGAAAAAAAATTGAGAATGCTTCGCAAAAAGTAAAAAAAAAAACAATTTTTTTCGTAGCAAGCTTGAGTTTTTGAAAATTCGACAATTCTATTATTTGTTTACATGATATCAATTGCTCAAATATTCAATTGTAGAACTATTTCTGTTGATTTTGAAATTTTGAGAGGAGAAGAATTTCGATTCAAATTTTCTTAGATAGCTTATTTGTTTCGAGATATCGTCATTGAACCTGTGATGACCCGGATGTGTAAGTATGTGTACGATGGCTGCACGAACGGGAACCCGGATGGTGGTACATCTGCACAGGCGAACCAGAAGGTGACGGGTCGTAAAAAAGGGGTCGTCACAATTCCACATCGCTTGGGGAAGTATGTCGAAATGAAACATCTGTAAGAGATCCTTCCCAAAATAGCAAAACGCGTTTTGGAGCACAATTGACAACGGATCTCATAAGAACTCCGAAGTTAAATGTGCTTCGGCGAGAGTAGTACCAGGTTGGGTGACCGAATGAGAAGTCCTCGCCAAACAAAGCCTTGAGGGGAGGATATTGGGCTACGGCCCAATCCCTAGAGCGGACAATATTTTGTTGGAAAAAAGGTCGTTACAAATGGTATCAGAGCCTGTATCCAACTCGAAATGTGGCCAGCGAGGACGTTGGGCCCCCAAGGGGGGGGGGTAATTGTGATGACCCGGATGTGTAAGTATGTGTACGATGGCTGCACGAATCGGAACCCGGATGGCGGTACGTCTGCCATTCGGGTTCCGGCACGCATAGCCATCGTACACATACTTACAAATCCGAGTCATCACAATCACCCCACCTCGAGTGTAACACTCGAGTTTTTCGGGTTTCTGCTCCAAGGCTATTTTCGTAAATAAGTAAATTAGGTCCGTTTTGCGAGCGGATAGTTTTATTAGGACTCTAGAAATTTATGAGGATTTGTAGAAGAATAAGTGAAATTTTAGAAACCCAAATCGAGAAGAGTAATGCTAGAGTTCCCGTTTTACCCTTTTAGTACATCAATTTGTAAAAATAGCAAAATAAGTCCGTTTTGGGAACGGTGAGTTTTGTTAGAACTCTAAGATTAAATTGGAATATTTGGAGAAATAAGGAAATTGCAGAGAGACCGAATCGATAGGCTAATTAAAGAAATAGTTTTAGTTTATTATAATTATTATAATTATTATTATTAATTTAATAAATAATAAAAATCAAACAACAGAATGGCATTGCCATTCTGTTGTTCGAGCTCGACGCCGAAGGAGGGCAGCGAACAGGGGAGACGGGAGACGGTGACTCTCCTCCGACGACGACGGCGATTTCTCGCCGTTTTCAGGCCAGACGACGGCGACGTGCGATCTCCGGCCATCTCCGCGCGAAACCCGACCGGTATGGTTCGGTTTTCTTCTCTTTTCGGTTTGGCTTGGGGCTGTGCGTGGCGAGCTCGATTGAGCTCCGATCGCCGGCCGTTTTTGGTCGCCTCCGGCGAGGGTTTGTCGACCCTTGGTCCGGTTTTCATCGCCTGGCCGTAATGGTTCTCGTTTGGGCGAATTTCAGTGAATGCCCGATTAGGGCAATTCGGGTTTGTGGTTGGAAACTTCGATTTTAGGTTAGTTTATTCTAATTGAGTGTTTATGTGATCGATTGGTGAAGAGATTGATGGAATTTGATGAAAAATCGAAAAAGGGAAAATTTCCGATTAAGGGCAGATTCGGGTTTCTACTAAATTGACCTAGTTCCGGTCATTTGTTTTAAAATTCCTTTTGGCAGATTAAAATAGGTTATTAGAGGAGTACGTGGCTGCTGGAATCGTTGGATTCCGACCACCGACGCAAAAGTTATGCACGTTTGAGTTTCGGGTCGGTTTTTGACCAAACCCAAATTAGTGGCCGTTTAATTAGGTTTTAGTTAGAAATCGATGGTATTGTGCTTTAATGTTAATTAGTGAATACATTGGTCGTTATTTAGGTAGATTAAATGAATTGATGATTATTGGTGGATTTAGGTTAAAGTTTGGATATTGGAGATTATTGGAAAACCATTAATGGAGGTTAAGTAAATTGTGAGCACCACGTGCTCGATGAAATGCCCGAATGGAGAAAGTGAAAGTTTCAGGAGAAATTGCTTTAGCTAGGAGCTTAGTTTAAGTTTGAGATTCGTTTATTTAGAATCGATTTTAATGTCCTTTATTTATGAAATGCTTTAGGTGGAGACGACTTTTGGACGGTGCTCGGCTAGCTACGGACGCCAGGTAAGTGGATGTTAGGTTTCCGGCCCTTAAGGCCCTACATTGTGACAACGTTAGGATTTTGTATCTTCGATGATGATTTTCTGACTGTGGGTTTAATGAGTCGGGTAGCCTAGAATGTTAGTTATTAGTGGTTTGTTAAGTTTGTTATGAGTAAAGCTGTCCATGTACGTTGTGAATGGTTGATGATATGTCTATGTATGTCTATGAACTCCTCATGCATCATGTTTTATAAAAGGTGCATACGAACTATTTACGAGCATGTTTTTACGATGAATTGAACGATAATGATTTAAAGATGATATGTGAAACGTTGAAGTAAAGAACGATCACGTGAATGATGTATGTTTCTCAAGTTAATGATGTATGTTTCTCAAGTGAATGATGTATGTTTCTCAAGTGAATGATGTATGTTTCTCATGTGAATGATGAATGTTCTCACGGGGCAAGTCATGTATGTTATCACGGGGCAAGTTATGAATGTTATCACGGGGCAAGTTATGAATGTTTCCACGGGGCAAGTTATGAATGTTACCACGGGGCAAGTTATAAATGTTACCACGGGGCAAGTTACGACTCTCACGGGGCAAGAAAATGGTTTAACAAAACGAAACGAAATAAACATGTTTTATGAAAAGTCACGCATTCATGCATATGTCATCCATAGAGCATTCTCTTACTAAGCATTAGGCTTACTGTTTATGTTGTATGATGTAGGTGACAGGTGTGAAGGTGAGAGTTCCTCATGATGACAAGGAATAAGTGGTTGATGGGTGGTGCCCGTGGCGACGGGGTGTGTTTTGGCTTGATGATCTGATGGCTTGAATGATGTATGTCGAATGATGTGAGTTAGTTTTGTTGGTTAGTAGGTCTACGTGTAGGTTTAATTTGTGAAAGTATAAAAGTGTTTAAGTATGTAGATTAGAGGTTTTGATAGAAAAATGTATGAACAGTCGAGTTTTGATGTATATGTAGTAGTAGTAGATTGTTTAGAATGTGGAGTTTAAATTTTAGAATTTTACTGGAACTGTTTGGGTATTTTGAACTGTTTGGTTATTTTAAAACAGGTAAGGATACGCTCGATTTTTAGAGCGATCCACGCAGTTTGTTTTCTTGAGTATAGCTTATATTAGTGTCGTGTTTTAATTGATCTTACTTTAATTGTCTTAAATGTTTTATTAGTTTTAAGTTATTAATGGTTTAGTCTAGTTTTAAATGTTTTAAAAGTCGAAATGTTTTACGCTCAAATGTTTAATGTTTAAGTCAAAGTTAGTCCCTGAAGGTTGTTAGAGGTGGGTCAATTGTCTAGATCCGTTTTCTTTAAAGTGTTAAGTAAAAATGAAAAAGTTTATGAGAAATACGAGGGCTTAGGTAATAGTTATGTCACGGCAGGTCCGTGGCGGCCCTACGGGGTTGGGGTCGTCACATCGAGGACCAAACGTCCTCGAAGGTGACGGGTCGTAATGAGGGGGTCGTGACAATCCCACATCGCTTGGGGAAGTATGTGGAAATGAAACATATGTAAGAGATCATTCCCAAGATAGCAAGACGCGTTTTGTGGCACAATTGTAATGGATTTCCTAAGAACTTCGAAGTTAAAAGTGCTTCGGCGAGAGTAGTATCAGGTTGGGTGACCGATTGGGAAGTCCTCGCCAAACAAAGCCTTGAGGGGAGGATATTGGGCTACGACCCAATGCATAGAGCGGACAATATCTTGCTGGGAAAAATGGTCATTACAAATGGTATCAGAGCCTGTACCCAACCGGAAATGTGGCCAACGAAAACGTTGGTCCCCCGAGGGGGGCCGGGGGTGATTGTGATGACCCAGATGTGTAAGTATGTGTACGATGGCGGTCCCTTGGGGGCCCAACGTACTCGTTGGTAACATTTCCAGTTGAGTACAGGCTCTGATACCATATTGTGATGACCCGGAAGTGTAAGTACGTGTATGATGGCTGCACGAACTAGAACCCGGATGGCATTACGTTTGCGCGGGCGAACCGGAAGGTGACAGGTCGTAAAGAGGAGGTCGTCACAATCCCACATCGCTTGTGGAAGTATGTGGAAATGAAACATATGTAAGAGATCCTTGCCAAGATAGTAAGACGCGTTTTGGAGAACAATTGATAACGGATCTCATAAGAACTCCAGAGTTAAAAGTGCTTGGCGAGAGTAGTACCAGGTTGGGTGACCGACTGGGAAGTCCTCGCCAAACAAAGCCGTGAGGGGAGGATATTGGGCTACGGCCCAATCCCAAGAGCGAACAATATCTTGCTAGGAAAAAAGGTCGTTACAAATTGTATCAGAGCCTGTACCAAATCGAAAATGTTTCCAACAAGGAAGTTGGGCCCTCGAGGGGGGTTGATTGTGATGACCCGGATGTGTAAGTATGCGTACGATGACTGGACGAACTAGAACTCAGATGGTGGTACATCCGCGTGGGCGAACTGGAAGGTGACGGGTTGTAAAGAGGGGGTCGTGACAATCCCACATCACTTGGGGAAGTATGTGGAAATGAAACATATGTAAGGGATTCTTCCCAAGATAGCAAGACGCGTTTTGGGGCACAATTGTAACGGATTTCCTAAGAACTTCGAAGTTAAAAGTGCTTCGGCGAGAGTAGTACCAGGTTGGGTGACCGATTGGGAAGTCCTCGCCAAACAAAGCCTTGAGGGTAGGATATTGGGCTACGACCCAATGCCTAGAGCGGACAATATCTTGCTGGGAAAAATGGTTGTTACAAATGGTATCAGAGCCTGTACCCAACCGGAAATGTGGCCAACGAAAACGTTGGTCCCTCGAGGGGGGGCAGGGGTAATTGTGATGACCCAGATGTGTAAGTATGTGTACGATGGCTGCATGAACCGGAACCCGAATGGCGGTACGTCCGCCATTCGGGTTTCGACACGCACAGCCATCGTACACATACTTACAAATTTGGGTCATCACAATCACCCAACCTCGGGGGCCTAACGTCCTCGTTAGCTATATTTTCGGTTGGGTACAGGCTCTGATACCATATTGTGATGACCCAGATGTGCAAGTATGTGTACGATGGCTATACGAACCAGAACGCGGATGGCAGCACATCCGCGCGGGCGAATTGGAAGGTTACAGGTCGTAAAGAGGGGATCGTCACAAATCCACATCGCTTGGAGAAGTATGTAGAAATGAAACATATGTAAAAGATCCTTCCAAAAATAACAAAATGCGTTTTGGAGCACAATTGAAACGGATCTTATAAGAACTCCAAAGTTAAAAGTGATTCGGCGAGAGTAGTACCAGGTTGGGTGACAGACTGATAAGTCCTCGCCAAACAAAGCCGTGAGGGGAGGATATTGGGCTACGACCCAATCCCCAGAACGAACAATATCTTGCTGGGAAAAATGGTCGTTACAAATGGTATCAAAGCCTATACCCAACCGGAATTCTGGCAAACGAGGACGTTGGGCCCCCAAAGGAGGGGGGGGGGGGGGGTGATTGTGATTACCCGGTTGTGTAAGTATGTGTACGATGGCTGCACGAATCGGAACCCGGATGGCGGTACGTCCACCATTCGGGTTCCGGCACGCACAGACATCGTACACATACTTACAAATCCGGGTCATCACAATCACCCCACCTCGAGGGCCTAACGTCCTCGAAGGTGACGGGCCGTAAAGAGGGGGTCGTGACAATCTCACATCGCTTGGGAAAGTATGTGGAAATGAAACATATGTAAGAGATCCTTCCCAAGATAGCAAGACGCGTTTTGGGGCAAAATTGAAACTGATTTCCCAAGAACTTCAAAGTTAAAAGTGCTTCGGCGAGAGTAGTACCAGGTTGGGTGACCGATTGGTAAGTCCTCGCCAAACAAAGCCTTGAGGGAAGGATATTGGGCTACGGCCAAATGCCTAGAGCGGACAATATCTTGTTGGGAAAAATGGTCGTTACAAATGTTTTCAGAGCCTGTACCCAACCGAAAATGTGGCCAATGAAAACGTTGGTCCCCCCGGGGGGGGGGGGGGGGGGGGGGGGGGGGGGGGGGGGGGGGGGGGGGGGGGGGGGGGGCGGGGGTGATTGTGATGACCTAGATGTGTAAGTATGTGTACGATGGCTGCATGAACCAGAACCCGGATGGCGGTACGTCCGCCATTCGGGTTCCGGCACGCACAGCCATCGTACACATACTTACAAATCCAGGTCATCACAATCACCCTACCTCGAGGTCCCAACGTCCTCGTTGACCACATTTCCAGTTGGGTACAGACACTGATACCATATTGTGAAGACTTGGATGTGTAAGTATGTGTACGATGGCTGCACAAACCGGAACTTGGATGGCAGTACGTCTGCGCGGGCGAACCGGAAGGTGACAGGTCGTAAAGAGGAGGTCGTCACAATCCAACATCGCTTGGTGAAGTATGGGAAATAAAACATATGTAAGAGATACTTCTCAAGATAGTAAGACGCGTTTTGGAGCACAATTGATAACGGATCTCATAACAACTCCAAAGTTAAAAGTGCTTTGGCAAGAGTAGTACCAGGTTGGATGACCGACTGGGAAGTCCTCGCCAAACAAAGTCGTGAGGGAAGGATATTGGGCTACGACCCAATCCCCAAAGCGGACAATATCTTGCTAGGAAAAAAGGTCGTTAAAAATAGTATCAAAGCCTGTACCCAACCCGAAATGTGGCCAACAAGGAAGTTGGGCCCCCGAGGGTGGGTGATTGTGATGACCCGGATGTGTAAGTATGTGTACGATGACTGCACGAACTAGAATTCGGATGGCGGTACATCCGCGCGGGGGAACTGGAAGGTGACGGGTCGTAAAGAGGGGGTCGTCACAATCCCACATCGCTTGGGGAAATATGTGAAAATGAAACATATGTAAGAGATCCTTCCCAAGATATCAAGACGCGTTTTGGAGCACAATTGATAACGGATCTCATAAAAACTCCAAAATTAAAAGTGCTTCGGTGAGAGTAGTACCAGGTTGGGTGACCGACTGAGAAGTATGCGCCAAACAAAGCCGTGAGGGGAGGATATTTGACTACGGCCAAATTCCTAAAGCGGACAATATCTTGCTGGGAAAAAAGGTCGTTACAAATGGTATCAGAGCCTGTACCCAACCGGAAATGTGGCCAACAAGGACGTTGGGCCCCCGAGAGGGGGTGATTGTGATGACCCGGATGTGTAAGTATGTGTACGATGACTGCACGAACTAGAACTCGGATGGCAGTATATCCGCGCAGGCGAACTGGAAGGTGACGGGTTGTAAAGAGGGGGTCGTCATAGTCCCACATCGCTTGGGAAAGTATGTGGAAATTAAACATATGTAAGAGATCCTTCCCAAGATAGCAAGACGCGTTTTGGGGCATAATTGTAACGGATTTCATAAGAACTCCGAAGTTAAAAGTGCTTCGGCGAGAGTAGTACCAGGTTGGGTGACCGATTGGGAAGTCCTCGTCAAACAAAGCCGTGAGGGGAGGATATTGGGCTACGGCCTAATCCCCAGAGCAGACAATATCTTGCTGGGAAAAAAGGTCGTTACAAATGGTATCAGAGCCTGTACCTAACCGAAAAATGTGGCCAACGAAGACGTTGGTCCCCCGAGGCGGGGGGGGGGGGGTGATTTTGATAACCCAGATGTGTAAATATGTGTACGATGGCTCCACGAATCGGAACGCGGATGGCGGTACGTCCGCCATTCGGGTTCCGATTCGTGCAGCCATCGTACACATACTTACACATTCGTGTCATCACAATCACCCCACCTCGGGGGCCTAACGTCCTCGTTGGCCATATTTTCGGTTGAGTATAGGCTCTGATACCATATTGTGATGACCCGGATGTGTAAGTATGTGTACGATGGCTGCACGAACTGGAACCCGGATGCCGGTACGTCCACGCGGGCGAATCGGAAGGTGACAGGTTGTAAAAAGGGGGTCGTCACAATCCCACATCGCTTGGGGAAGTATATGGACATGAAACATATGTAAGAGATCCTTCCCAAGATAGTAAGACGCGTTTTTGAGCACAATTGATAACAGATATCATAAGAACTGCAAAGTTAAAAGTGCTTCGGCGAGAGTAGTACTAGGTTGGGTGACCGACTGGGAAGTGCTCGCCAAACAAAGCCATGAGGGGAGGAGATTGGGCTATGGCCCAATCCGTTCGTTACAAATGCTATCAGAGCCTGTACCCAACCAAAAATATGGCCAACGAGGACGTTGGGCCCCCGAGGAGGTGGGGGGGTGATTGTGATGACCTTGATGTATAAATATGTGTACGGTGGTTGCACGAACCGGAACCCGGATGGCGATACATCCACGCCGGCGAACCGAAAGGTGACGGGTCGTAAAGAAGTTCACAATCCCACATTGCTTGGGGAAGTATGTAGAAATGAAACATATGTAAGAGATCATTTCCAAGAGAGCAAGACACGTTTTGGAGCACAATTGATAACGGATCTCATAAGAACTCCGAAGTTAAAAGTGCGTCGGCGAGAGTAGTACCAGCTTGGGTGACCGACTTGGATGTCTTCGCCAAACAAAGCCGTAAGGGGAGGATATTAGGCTAGGACCCAATCCCCAGAGCGGACAATATCTTGCTGGGAAAAAGGGTCGTTACAGAACCATTCTTGTTTACCTCTGGAAATTTCAAAAATTCTCTTCTTGAAATTCAAAAATTTGTGCTTCAATTTTGTAGATAATTATTCTTCCAATTTTGAAATCGGTGTTTAATCCTCATTCAAAATATTGTTCTCATCCAAATTTTTTTATTATTTCAATTCTATCATTGATTTGACTATTCTTGAATGTTTGAATTTTACGCTTTTAAGTTTGATCTTAATTAGTTTTTATTTGTTAGATATTGTCTCTTGATTGAGTTTTGCATAAAGAACCAAAAAAGAAGATTGAGTAGCAAAAGGCAAGAGTTAGCGTATTATAGAAAAAACCTTTATTTTTTAGTGAAACACGATTGAAGTGATAATTATTCGAGTGTAAATATGTTAGGGAGTGAGAGAGGTCTATTTAACTAACATATTTTTGTAGTTTCTTTATCTATTCTCCTTACTTGTTGATTATTCAAAATTTTGGACCATAACATGAGTTGTCAAGGAAAACACTCTAATTTTGATAAAAAAAAAATGTTCATGAGAACTATACAATATCAATTTAGATCACTAAAGATGAGGTTGCATAGAATAGAGTCCCCAACCACAAGTCATGCACAAAAAGGTAAAGCATCAATTGTACAAGAACATGCGAAATTGTTTGTCGATGATAATTACAAAAGAGAAAGAGGGTTTGAAGCAAATCGAGAGGATGACGACCTAAGAAATATTAAGGTAATTATATCTCCATTCCAAGGAAAGAGCAATCCCAAGGTGTATTTGGATTGAGAAAGAAAAGTAGACCTAGTATTTGAATGACAAAACAACACGGAGCATAAAAAGCTTAAGATGGTCACAATGGAGTTCCCAAATTACGCTAGCATTTGGTGGGTTCAACTAGTTAAGAATCAGAGGGATATAGGAAGCAACCTATTCGCACATGGAAGGACATGAAGGCACACATGATTTTTTTTTTTTTTTGTTTCATCACACTATTATGAAAACTTGTGTCGAAAACTCCAAAATTTGACTCAATGATATAAAAGTGTGAAGGAGTATTATAAAACTTAGAATCTAACCAGAAGTCTAGTAACGGTCAACTTCATTTTCTTGATAACTTTGATTGCGTTGGTAAAGTTCGATTTGGGCCAAATTCCTCATACTTCATCAAACACATTACTCAGTCTTAATTACGTGTCCTTGAAAGTTGTCGGGTTCTCAATACACGTCGTTCTCATCACTCCAAGTTAACACCTTGAAGATAAAATGTAAAACTTAGGTTCTAACCACAAGTCCAGTAACAGTCAACCTTATTTGCTTCAAACGTTTAGTTCTTTCGAAAAAAATCGATTGAAGTGAAATTTCTTATACTTTATAGAACGCATTACAAAGTCTTAATTACGCATCCTTAAAGGTTCTCGGGTTCTCAATACACGTCGTTCTCATTAATTCAAGTTAATACTTTAAAGATGAAACTGATAACTTCGGTTCTAACACGAGTTCAGTAAAAGTCAACCTCTTTTGCTTACACGTTAAGTTCTTTTGAAAAAAATCGATTGAAGTGAAATTTCTTATACTTCATCGAACGCATTATTAATTCTTAATTAAGCGTCCTTAAGAGTTCTCGGGTTCTCAATACACATGGTTCTCATCACTCAAGTTAAAACATTGAAGATGAAATGGATAACATAGGTTCTAACCACAAGTCCAGAAATTATCAACCTCATTTGCTTGATACATTCATTTCTTTCGGAAAAAATCGATTAAAGTGAAGTTTCTTATACTTCATCATACGTATTACAAAGTCTTAATTATGCATCCTTGAAGGTTCTCAAGTTCTCAATACACGTCGTTTTCATCACTTCAAATTAAAACCTTGAAGATGAAATACATAACTTAGATTCTAACCAGAAGTTCAGTAATTGTCAACCTCATTTGCCTGATAACTTTGGTTGTGTTGGTAAAGTTCGATTTGAGTCAAGTTCCTCATACTTCATCAAATACATTACTAAGTATTAATTACGTATCCTTGAAGGTTCACGGGTTCTGTAATGACCCTCTCGGGCCATCACGATACTTCACACAACTTACATGAACTTAAACACATTTTTAGACATAAAAGTTTTCGACTTTTCCTTAAAATTTTAAAACGGTTTTTGAACTTTCGAATCTCATTAAACATAATTGGAAACGTGCTTAAAACATATTTAAAAGAACTCGTTTAGAGTCGGAAGGAAGCACCATAAAAATAAAAACAAGAAAACAAAGAACCCACATCACATGTGGCGTGCGCTGCGCTCACCGCGTGCGCATGTACTTCGCGCGCACCGCGCGCTTGCACTGTGTGCCCCAAGCCACGCGCACCTCTTCCCGTGTGCTGCACCAGCTTGCTCCTCCTTTCTCATTCTTTTCTTTCACTTTTTCTTCATTCTCATACCTAACATTGTTCATACTTTCCTCAACCCACTTCTAACCACTTTGAACCACTCCAAATCATAACATTATTCCATCACTTCCAAGCACCTAAATCATCATATACATCACCTAACTACCATCAACATGAAAACCTTTCACTCGAATTAAAAATCCGAAGTACGTAGTGGAAATTACGAAAACAAAACGCATAGATGTATCTAAAACTGAACATATCCATATGGACGAAATAGACTCCCAAACCGTTCCAATATTTTCCAAATCTCAAAAACTATCTATACATCCTTTTCAAAAGACTCCCAAAAAAAGTACTCCAAACAGTAAAACATCACCCACGGGTCAAAATGTCGCCTGACTGCCACAACCAACCCCCATGAGCTCATTCCTTCAACTGCACCTATTTATCAACTTGAGGTCGAAGTCCTCATCTGTACGATCACGAAGTCCTCATCTGTACGATCAGTACCTACATCACAAAGTTTAACTAATGAGTCTAGCACTCAGTAAGAGTATATCAATGTTATAAAATGCTCGTGCTATGAATGATCATTTTCAAAACATGTGCATACTTTACATTTCATTTAGTTCCAGTAACATGGTGGTTAAAGGGGCGTGTTAGAGAAGTAGGCTCAGTAAACATGTCATGTGTCCCGCCGGCCCAGGTCAGTCCCAGGATCCGCAGAGTTTTAACGGCCCCCTGGCCCACCCAGCGGTAAGGATACGCAGGGCTTGTGGTGGATGATATCGTATGTCATTCCTCGTTCCACGTTGACATCACTTTGATCAACTATAGTCCAAAATTTTAATATTCCTTGAGTCACAATTGAATCTCTACGCTTCCTTAAATAATAAGGGGACAACACTAAACACTTGAACACCACATTCAGATCTTGAGCCTTCAGCTAACTAGTGATTAATTACAACCTCAGAATCGTACATATTGGAAGGTATTGTTCGTATCTCCTCATCAATTGACTCAAATTAACTTCTTGAGTCAAATTTTCACCTCGAGATTGTTAACTCCTCATGCATCTAAAATATTCAATTATCTATTGTTATATTCTCTTCACTTAGAACTGACTAATTGTAGGTCGACTATCTAGGGTGTCACAAGACAAAACTCCCTAAGTTTAAGTGTTGGCTCTACACCCTTTCATCAAATGAGATTCACCTAATCATTATCTAATGTTCTTATTACAATTCATGCATGTAATCAATCTCATTGCCTTCACCTAACTATCATTCACGTTTAATCTCTACCAATTTGTCAATCTTCCCTTTCATCTTTCCTCATATTCAATGCTAACAACGTAAGTCCCCAATTCCTCTTCCCATTATTTATCTTGGTTATTCCTCAAACAATAATTATTTTGATCTATAATTTAGAAGGTAATCCTCGTGCTTAGGGCTCTTGACCGGAATTGGACCAACTATAGTCTCAGCATTCAATTCCTATGCTTTAAGCCAAAAGGAGTCGTTCCAAGTTCTTAATTTTTTTTGTTTTCTATGAACCATACACTTAATTTTGACCCAATTATCAATTCGAACGTAAAATTCTCAAAATTTCTTCAATTGTCCATATCTTTCAGGCATATTACTTTTCGAAACGAAGTCTAACTTCCATATCTTCTTAATGGATAATTGATCTAAACAAATCCATATCTAAGCTCCTAAATTCTTTCTGATATGTTATATTCTAAAACCTTAAGAGTTCGTCAACTAGAATCCAGTTTCTATCTGTAACGCCCCGTAATTCGGACGTCACTAACTTGATTGTTCGTAAAACATGCTTTGAACATACTGTACATCTTTAAAATGATTCAAAACGTGTAAACTTTCTTTTTAAAACTTCGTCAAAAATGTGCATAAAATTTAGTTAAAACTTCTTTTTTTTTTAGTGACACTATTCATGTGAACAATACATTCACTGTTCACGTGAACAGTCTTGCACTGTTCACATGAATAGTGTTGCAAATTATTCACCCCTTTGGGGCGAGTCATCGCCCCTTGCACTGTATTTTGGGCGAAAAGTTCACCCAGAATCGAACTTTCACCCTCCTGGGGAGACTGATCGCCTTTGGGGAGAATTTTCACCCCTACGGAGCTGATTGATCGCATCCTTTGGGGCGATCCATCGGTGCATTTTCTGGTAGCAATTTAAAAATGCCCTTTTTGGGCGATCATTCACCCATCTAGTGCGAATGATTAGCACCTTCTCTGTCCCATGTTCTACTTTTCCTTCAATCTAAAAATCATACACCCATTTCAAAATTTATCTATATAATTTATCTCAAATGGTCATAACATCGTTTTCTTAAAACAACAAAACGATAGAAAACCATGTTATTTTCATAAAACGTAGCGGAAGCTTGAAACGTAAAAGTAAACCCATGTTTAGAAAATCTATCTTCAAAACAAAGTTTAAAACTAACAAATCTGTGTTTTCCAAAAGTTTAAAAACCAACTATCTATACACACATCTGCCAAATACCTACAGACTTGCCCACAGGTCAAAATCGCCCCAACAGTGACAAGCTCACGCCATGGACGACCTTTACTAACTACTCCATCAATCATATTGAGGATCAGCGTCCTCACCTAAAACGATGTCATGTACACCACAAAGTAAGTAATGAGCCTAATGCCCAGTAAGTGATGTAGAAATAAATAAAATGCATGCTCATGATTATGTTATGCTATTCGTAAAACATGCACTGAGTCTGTTCTTTATTTTCTTGCAAGACATGAGTCAATGGGGTCCTGATCTAGAGGAGATGTAACACCCGATTTTTTTCGGGTTTTTGGGTTTCCGTTGTATAAGGGTATTTTTGTAAATATAGTAAATTAAGCCTGTTTTGCGAACGAAAAGTTTTATTAAAACCCTAATAATAAATTGGAATATTTGGAGAAATAAAATTTTTTTGGAGAAACCAAATCAATAGATTAAATAACCAAATAGGTAGAATATTTAGTAAAGGGATAAATGGTAATTTATTAAGTTAAAAACTTAATAAAAACAAATATCTTTTCCCCTTCTATCGTGAAATCACTCTATAGAAGGAAGGACAGGGTTTTTCTCCCCCTTGGCGATTTTCCTTCGTCGTTTCCACCACAGCCAGCGACGGTTCTCTTCTTCTCCGGTGATTTCTTCCATTTTCTCTTCCACAATCAAGCCCTAGGTACGATGCGAGTACTCTAGACAGCATGCTTGGTGCGCAGTGATAGCGGGGTGACGTGCGCCGAGCGAGCGCACGCATGCGGTTCCCTAAGTGGCTCAAAATTATTTTTTTAAAAATGTTTGATTTTCAAATACGTGTTAACCCAATTTTTTCTGATGCCTTTTGTACATATTTTACAAACGTTTTCCATATATTTTCTAGTGTTTGAGAAACCCGAAAACTGAATAATAGTTTTATCAAACGATGATTTAATCATCGATTAATGCTTTAAAGATTAGAGTCTTTGGCATCCCAGAGGCCAGAATGGGCCGGGGTCGCTACAGTTGTGGTATCAGAGCGAGTGAAGTAGTGACCCGAGTTTGGGGAAAAACTCGGGGGTGCTACAGTGTGGTATCAGAGCTAATGATGTAGTGACCAGAGTTAGGGGATAACTCGGGGTCGTTACCGTGTGGTATCAAAGCTAGATGGTCAAGTCGTTCAAAAGATTACCCAACAATGTCGGTTGCCATGCAATGTGCTTTACCGACTGTAAGTATTTCTTTTAATTAGTTAGTTTATAACTGTAACACCCGGCTTTACGGGTTTTGGATCTTAGTAATATAAATATATTTTTTTGTAATAATAGTAAATTAAGCTCGTTTTACGAACGGAAAGTTTTATTAGAGCCCAAGAAATAAATCAAAATTATTGGTGAAAGAAGGAAATTTGGAGAAACGGATTGGTGGATCAATTAACGAAATCAGAAGAAGATTAATAGAAAATTTACTAAAGGGAAAAACTGTCATTGGATAGGTTAAATTCTATTAAAAACCTAAAATCACTCCCTCTCTTCAACACTTAATGACTCCCCTCTGCGAAATCACCCTCCCGAGCTCTCTGGCGATTTTGGCTCCCAGTTGACGAGTGCCTAAAGCCGACGCCGATTCCTCCTCAAAGCTTTGTCGACCCTTCACATGTTCTTCCCAGAAAAAAAACACGATCCTAGGTAAGGTTCTATAGTTTTCAGATGTAAGTTGCCGGTTGTCACAGATTTAAACAGCTAGGGTTCGGTTGAGGTTTGGTTGGGTGCATTAAAAATGGTTAGGTTCACAATAGATACAGTTGAAATGAAGATATTTATGGTTATGAAGGATAGTTAAGTAAAATTAATGGGATTTTGTTTAGTTCAGAGTTTGATTGATTAAGCTCGGTTTTAATGCCAAGTGTTGTGAATTGGCTTAGGTAAACAAAGCACACGGACAACACTCGGTTTGCTAAGGACATCAGGTAAGTAATCGTCACTTGCTTGGTCGATTGGCCTACACCATAAAGATTGTCATTGATTGAGGATTTGGTGAGTTTATGGTCTAGGTGTAGATCGGATGGGTAGGTTAAGGTATTTGTTATGCTAAAATGTTTTCTTAGGTTTTAATTATAGCTTTATGCTTGTTTAATGTTTAATGCACCATTCACGATCATGCATCATGTTTAAAATGAAAAAGCATGAAAAAAAAAAGATTTATGCATACGTTTTCATGTAAGAAAGAACGAACTAAAGTAATGTATGTAAAAGGTACTATGGGGATAAAAGTTGGCATTCCCTAATTGGAACAGAACAAATGTTGTCTGTTTCAAGTGTGGCAAAGGTTGTCAAAGGGGGCTCGAGTTTGGCATTCCCTACTTGAAGTGGAACAAAGGTTGTCTGTTTCAGGTGTGGCAGAGTTTGTCTACTCGAGGTTGGCATTCCCCACTTGGGACAGAACAAAGGTTGTCTGTTTCAAGTGGGGCAAAGGTTGTCAACGGAAGTTAAAAGTTGGCATTCCTTGCTTGAAGTGGAACAAAGGTTGTCTACTTCAGGTGGGGCAGAGGTTGCCCACCCCTCTTATATGTAACGAAAGTATATGAAAGAAATGAATGTACGAAAGAACAGTATGATTTTTATGAATTGCATAAGCATAGCATGCATGTCTCATTTACAAAGCTTACTGAGCCTTTTATCTTATAGAATGTTTTTATGGTGTAGGTAATCTTGAGCGAGGTGAGAATGTGGTTCTTCCATCCGAGGAACGAGTTGATTGAAGAAGATTACCGTGGGAGTGCGCTGTGCAGTTGGTGCCTTTTTGACCCGTGGGGACCCACGTGTAGGTATTTTGAGTAAGTTAGGTGAAGAATATATAGATAGTGTTTTAGGTTGATCAGAAAACGTTGACGATATTCTGTTGACAATATTTTTCGGATAGTTTTATGGAAATACGTATGCAAGGATAAGTCGTTCAATGTGAATGTCAGGATTTAATGTGAATGTCAGGATATTAGAATGTATAGGAAATGAAGTTTTTAATTTGGTGATTGTTAGATTGAGAAATATAATAAGGTAATAGAGTTTATTTATTTAAGTGTTTTGGTGTAATTTGATGAAGAAAAGAAGAGAGGGAGAGTGAAGTTATGAAGTGTGAAGGGTAAGGGATGCAAGGAGAAAGAAAAGCAGCTCTCTGGAATTTGGATTCTAGAGAGGTTGTCGATCGATCGCTCGAAATGGCGATTGATCGGCTAGGTGAAGTTTCGTTAAGTGTTGTAGTAAGGGAAACATTGACCGAAAATATCGACCCATCAATAAGTAGTTCGGTTGATGTCGAGCAGTAATTTGTAGCTAGGCGGTTAAGTTTTCTTTGAGAAGTTTGGTCGATGATGTCGACCGATTAGAGAAGTGGTTTCTGTTAAGTTGATAAGTTTTAAAAGTGTTAGGTCGAGGTCGTCGACCATTTAGTTAAAGTGTTCGATTGAGGGCATAAGTTTGTTAAGTGTCCTAGCAAAGGAAACGTTGACTGAAAATGTCGACCGATCTCGTTACAGAAGCCATGTCGACCGATCTCATTACAGATGCCATGTCAACCGATTTTACCCGAGAGGCCATGTCGACCGATTTTACCCGAGAGGCCATGTCAACCGATATCGTTATAGAGGCCATGTTGACCGATTTCAATAGAAGTAACCTGCTGACCTGTTTAAAGGTGTCGACCCCCACTGATTAACTTGAAGAAACCCGAGAGAAGTTAAGTGTTATTTATCTCGACCATTGTTCAAATTGATGAAACCCAAGAAGAATTAAATGTTAAGCTAGGTTATAGGCGTCGACCAAAACTAGGTTTCACTGTTTTTCATATAATGTAAATTAAGTTACACTTTAGTACAAGGTTTATATCTTCCGCTGAATAAGACATATAGTCTTTATATGTTAATGGATGTGGATGGAATGACTGAGTCTATTATCTCACAATTGATGAACGAATGAAATGAGAAATGAATTGATAAATGAAAGAAACGAAAAATGAAATGAAAGATGAAAGTTTTAATTTCACGTGATTTTTAGGAATAGTTCAAAGGTGAAATTAGGGGTTGTGACAGTAACTAAGATTAGATTGCATTAACTTTGTTCAGGAATAGAAAAGAGATGCCGAGAAACCCAAGACAGCCGAGAAGTGAATTTGAGGAGTCGGTCAGGCAACTTACAGAGTTGGTCAGTAGGCAGGCTGAACTGTTTGGGTCGTTAATAAATCAAGGTGGATAGGGGAACCTTGGAGTGAGTTCTAGTTGAGAAAAGTTCAGAAGATTGAAGCCTCTGACATTTGAAGGCCAATTATCGGATCCGACGACTGCAGAAAGATGGATTCAGACAATTGAGAATATGTTCAAATATGCTAATATGGAGGAGGGAAGCAAAGTGACGTGTGCAACTTTTCATTTGGCAAAAGATGCTCAAAGTTGGTGGGAGACAGTAGAAGCTACTACAGCTGCCCAAGGTCTGACATGGAAGGAGTTCAAAAAGTTATTTTACGATAAGTACTACAACAAGACAGTTCAAGTTGCCAAGAGGATGGAGTTTTTACTGTTGAAACAGACTGGATCAGTAGAAGAGTACATTAGGTAGTTTGAGTCATTATCATGGTTCGCAAGTCATTTGGTATGCAATGAAGATAAGGTGCTTCGGTTCGTGCAAATATTGAAGCCAGAAATATATAAGGGTGTGAAAATGTCTAGAATTGTGGGTGTATCATACATGAATATTGTGGCCAAAGCTATAGAAGTAGAGGAGGCGGATGTGAAGTGTATTAAACAAATAGAAGCCCCTAGGAGACTTTTTAAGGAGATCACGCCACAGATGAGTAGAGGTGGATCTTCTTCACAGCCGCAGGGAACCAAAAGGCTGGGAGGTAATTTGAATGATCAAAGGGGAGGAAAAAAACCACAACCACAGGGGAGATACCCGCAATGTCTGAAATGTTTTGAAGTCCCATCAAAGAGAGTGCGGACAGTATGTAGGCAAATGCTATAACTGTTTTGAAACTGGCCATATTTCATGAGACTGCTAAAGCCAAGGGTATCGGTGCTACAACTGTAATGAGCCCGGTCATATAGCTAAAGACTACCCCGTTGCAAAGAAGGGTCCAGCCAAGGTGACACCCAGAATTTTTGCTATGATTGAGATGGAGGGTGAAGATCGACCAGCTGTTATTTCAGGTACGGTACTAGTTTATTCAGTTCTTTCTTTTACATTGATAGACTTGGGTGCGTAACACTCCTTTGTGGCAACGGCCTTCGTAGTAAAAGTAAATTTGGAATCTAAGCCAGTTGATGTATATATGATGTGAAGCTACCGTCTGGTGATTGCATTCATTCCGATCAAGTGGTGCATAACAATATGATATCCGTAGGGATAAAGAGATTGCATGCCAACTTGATTGTGATGGCAATAACTGGGTACGATGTGATACTCGGATTGGATTGGTTGTTTTGATACTATGTGTAACGCCCGAAAATTTCGGTTTGAGGGTTTTGAGCTTTAGACTTTGGGTTTTCGATTTTTAAGCCTTATAGCGTTTTAATTCGTAAAAATAGTAAATTAAGTCCATTTTGTGAATGACAAGTTTTGTTAGAACCCTAGGAATAAGTTGGAATATTTGGAGGAATAAAAAAATTTTGGAGAAACCAAATCGATAGGTTAATTAACGAATTTAGGCAAAGAATTGAGGGAAGGGCATTTAAGTAAATTGTAAAGTTAAAATTTAATAAAATCAAATACCCCCCCCTCCCCCCCGTTCTCTCATTTCTCTTCTCCTACGTGAAGCCTTCCCTCCTTGGCGATTTTGGTTCTTCAACGGCGATTCTTCCACGCCAATTCCAACGCTCTGATTTTCAGCGATTCTCATCCAATTTTTCTTCCCCAATCCATCCTCTAGGTGAGACTCTATTGCATTGGACATTTAGTTTTGATTTAGGGTTGTTATTCGGTTAGGTTATATCGAGTTCGGGTTATGAAATTTATCAATTTTTGTTATAAATTGAGGGTTAGCCGTAATTGTGGTCGATGATGATGCATTTGTCGTATTTTAGTAGTTAGAATGGATTAATGACGGTTGGTTGGAGATTGTTGGAAAAACCATTTATGAAGTTTAGTTTATTGTGAGCGTAAATTACTCGATAGAATGCCCGAATCACATAAATTAGAGTTTTAGGAAATATTTCCTTAGCTAGAAGTTTCAATTTGTTTTAGAAACGGTTTATCTAAAGTTGGTTCTAATGACAGATTGTGATATTGCCTTAGGTAATCCAAGCGTAAGGACGATGCTCACCTCTCTAAGGACGCCAGGTAAGCGAGTGTTAGATTTTCGGCCCTTAAGGCCCTACGTCATATCGATGTTAGAATTATGGGTTATGATGATGTTCGATGGTAGTAGAGATCCTTGTTGGGTCGGGTAGCTTAGGATAGAGCTTTAGTTATTAGTTAAGTGTTTAGTTCGCCTACAGGCTATAAATGTTTAATGGGATATTAGGAATCGTTTTTTATGAATGTTGTACTTGTAAATTACCTCATACATCAGGTTTTCTCGAAAAGTGCATACGAATTGTTTTACGAGCATGCTTTTATAAAAATTGAAGTAAAGAACGAAAATGAATTAAGGATCTCATGTGCTATGATATGTATTCTCACGGGGCAAGACATGGTTCTTATGGGGCAAGTATGTGGTCTACTGAGTAGACGATCGTGTTAACGCTAAAGAAATGAAACAAAACGAACATGTTTTACAAAAGTAATGCATCTATGTAAATGTTATGTTTAGTGCACTCTTTACTAAGCATTACGCTTAATGTGTTTATCGTATCATGTAGGTGACGAGAACGAAGATGAGGAACCTCCTCTCGATGATCAGGCATAGGTGGTCGATGGGTGGGGCTCGTGGCGACGGGACGTGTTTTGGCAAGGCTTAATGACCCGTGTGTGTGCTCCGAGCTCATCTTGGTAAAGTTGTAGGTAAATGTGATAGACGTAGGATTAGTTGAACGACGATCTTAGTTGTATAGTGAAATGGCATGGAGATAATGTTAGTTTTCGTATTTTTATGAATTTCCGTTGTATATATTTGATATTGATGAATGGGTTCGTTGATTTAGATTTGTAGTCGGATTTGATGATTTTGGTTGTGATTTTTGAAATGAAAACAGTGTGTATGTTAGGTGGAGATAGATGTAATGACTTGAGGATGTTATGGAGTTGTTCTTGGTATTTTAAACCTATACGGATGTACTCGGTTTTTAGAGCGATCAATGCAGTTGTTTTTCGTAGATTTTCAATACGTTTTCTTATGCATTTTTAGGCTCCGTTTTAAGTCAAGTTTTTTAGGGTTGAAGTATTTTATGTTTAGAAATGTTTGAGGTAAGTTTATGGGTGAAGTGTAGGTGAAGGAAATGAAGAAAAGTGGGGAAAAGGGTGAAAAAGGGGGAGTAAGGGCGCAAAGTACGCTCGCGCAGCAGGCGCGGTGCGTGCCCCAGCCAATTGATCGGTGCCCACCCCCTCTAGATGCTGGGGCATGCGGAAGTAAGGCTGCCGATCGATCGGCGTGAGGCGTCAATTCAACGGCCCTGCGCGCGTACTGTCTAGGCGACGTGCACGCCGCACCACTTGTGCCTAAATTGATTTTTTTTATGTTGACTTTTTAAAAGACATTTCAACTCGATCTTTTACGATACTTTTTAAACATATTTTACGAGAGTCCCCTACATATTTTTAAGGATTTTAACGACCCAAAAACCAAGTCGATGTTTTATTAGAAAATGATTTTAGTCCTCATTTTAATGTATCAAAAGTCAAAATATTTCATGACCAAAATGTCTAAGTCAAAGTTAGACCCTAAAGGGTTGATTGAGGAGGGTCAATTGTCTAAGTCCATTTTATTTTAGGGTGTTGAGTAAAAATAAAAAATTTTAAGTGAATTTATGAGGGCTTAAGTTAAGATTACGTCGCAGCAAGTCCGTGGCGGCCCTAACCGGGTTGGGGTCGTCACACTATGAAACAATTGACTGTAAGGCCAGGACTGTTAATTTCCAACCCCCGAATGGTGAGAAGCATTCATTGCAGGCCTTGAAGAATATAAGGAAGCTATCCGTAATGGTGCCCATTAATGCTCGGAGATCTTTAACGGGTGAGCATTTTTGCTTTCTTGCAACAATTTTAGATGCTCAATTTCAAGTAGAGGCAAAACCTCAGGATATTTTAGTTGTTTGTGATTTTCTTGATGTATTTTTGGACGATTTGCCTGGTTTACCTCTAGACCAGGAAATCGAATTCAAGATTTGTACATACCCCAGAGCAGAACCAATATTGAAGAATCCTTACAGGTTGGCTCCGCCTGAATTGAAAAAGCAATTGAAGGAACTGGTAGATAAGGGATTCATACGCCCTAGTTTTTCACCATGGGGCGCGCTAATTCTATTTGTGAAAAAGAAAGACAGGTCGCTCCGAATGTGCATTGATTATAGGAAGTTTAATAAGCTGACCATTAAGAGCAAGTACCCACTGCCAATGATAGATGACTTGTTTGATCAACTCTAAAGAGCTCAGATTTTCTCGAAGATAGACTTGAGGTCGGGGTATTATCAGTTGAAAGTCAGATCGCAAGATATCCCAAAGACAGCTTTCCGGACGAGATACGGGCACTATGAATTTTTTGTAATGTCATTCGGACTGACAAATGCTTCAGTTGCTTTTATGAACCTGATGAATCGGGTATTTAGGAGTATCTCGATAAATTTGTCATTGTATTTATCGATGATATCTTGGTTTATTCCCGTAACGAAGACGAGCATAAGGAGCATCTGAAGATTGTTTTGGAAACTTTGAAGCGACATTGACTCTATGCGAAGTTATCTAAGTGTGAGTTCTGGCTGGATAGGATCCATTTCCTTGGACATGTGATTTCTATTGGAGGGATATCAACAGATCCAGCTAAGATACAATCGCTCAAGGAATGGTCTCAGCCAACGAATGTTAGCGAGATTCGTAGTTTTCTGGGGTTAGCCAGTTACTACAGAAAGTTTATAGAGGGTTTTTCAAAGATTACGGCACCCCTGACTCAGTTGACAAGGAAAGATGTCAAATATGAATGGTCGGAGGATTGTGAACACGAATTTCAAATGTTGAATCAGAAATTGACTACAGCTCTAGTGTTAACATTACCGGTGGCGGATGAGAAATTCTGCATTTATTGTGATGCTTCTAGAATGGGATTGAGTTGTGTATTGATGCAAAATGAAAAGGTGATTGCCTATGCTTCCAGACAATTAAAGTCTTATGAGAAAATTTATCCAACCCATGACTTGAAGCTAGCAACGGTGGTGTTCGCTCTAAAGATCTGGAGGCACTATCTTTGTGGACAACAATGTGAGATATATTCAGATCACAAAAGTCTGAAGTATATTTTCACTCAAAAGGAGTTGAATATGAGACAATGGTGGTGGTTAGAGTTGGTGAAGGACTATAACCTTGAAATCAAATACCACCCCGGTAAAGCTAATGTAGTGGCAGACGCCTTAAGCCAAGTTTCGACCTCAGTTTCAACAATGGAGGCCGAGATGTTAATGACGTTGAGTACTGAATTTTAGATGTTTGATTTGGAGCTGGTTTCGAATGTAACATCATTGTTATCAGCTTTGTCACTTAAACCTACAATTCTTGAAAAAATTAGAGAAGCTCAATAGGAAGACCCAGAGTGCAATGAATTCAAGTTGAATATGGTGTCTGATGACAGAACATGACCAACTTCGGAATGAAATTTTGTCAGCTGCGCATTCTTCAAGGTTTTTCGTTCATTCCAGAAGCACTAAAATGTACAGAGATCTGAAGCAACACTATTGGTGGCCTAGTATGAAGAAGTCTGTAGCTAAGTACGTAGAGACATGCTTGATTTGTCAGCAAATTAAGGCCGAACAACAAAGACCAGCTGGAAAATTGTAACCATTGTCGGTTCCAGAATGGAAATGGGACCAAATATCTATGGATTTTGTTGTCGGGTTACCCCGGATGACGAAAGGATGCGACGGGATATGGGTAGTTGTGGATCGCTTACCCAAATCAGCCTATTTTCTACCGATGAAAATTACTTTCAACATGGATCAGTTTGCAGAACTGTATATTCAAGAGATATTGCGGTTGGACGGTGTACCGAATTCAATTGTATCAGACAGAGACTCGAGATTCACATCAAAATTTTAAAAGAGTTTGCATAAGGTAATGGGGAAATAGCTGAATTTAAGTACAGCATTTCATCCTCAGACGGCCGAACAATCTGAACGGACTATTCAGATTTTAGAGGATATGCTTCGATTCTGTGTACTGGAGTTTCAGGGTTCGTGGAGCAGATATTTACCCTTAGTAGAGTTCTCGTACAACAACAGCTATCAGGCTACGATAGGTATGACTCCATATGAGGCTCTATATGGGAGGAAATGCAGGTCACCTCTTTATTGGGATGAATTCGGGGAAGTCAGCTTGATTGGACGAGAAATTGTGCAACAGACAACCGAGAAGATTAAATTTATTCGGCAGCGAATATTGACAGCTCAGAGTCGACAAAAGAGCTATGCCGATGGAAAGAGGAGAGAGTTGGAGTTTGAGGTGGAAGATGAGGTCTTTTTAAAGGTTTCACCGTTTAAGGGACTAATGAGGTTCGAGAAGAAGGTTAAGTTAAACCTGAGATATGTTGGACCATTCCCAATCACGAAGAGAATTGGAAGAATAGCGTACCAGTTAGAGCTACCAACTTCTATGGAAATAGTTCACAATGTTTTTCATGTCTCAAAGTGAAGGAAATACATCCGAGATCCGTCACACGTCGTGGTGTAGCAGGATATTGAGGTACAACCAACATTAACGTATGAAGAGAAACCGGTGGAGATATTAGATTATGCAGTGAAAATATTACGCAACAAGGAGATTCCACTAGTGAAGGTATTGTGGTGTAACCACAATATAGAAGAGGCGACGTGGGAAAGACAGCAAGACATGATGGATCTCTATCCTGAGCTTTTCAGGTACGTAAATTTTGAGGACAAAACTTTTTTAATGAGGGTGGAGTGTAACACCTGAGAATTTTCCTCAACATGAATTGCCTTAGATTTAATTACGTTAGGTGAGCCTAACAATGATCTTAGAATTATCCTAAGCAATTAATTTAGAAAGTGAAGGTTGGAGGGAAAACAAAGGGTCATATAGTTGTTTGATGTGTAACACCCGAGAATTTCCTGTAATGCACATACGTCTTAGGGTAGGCAGTTAGGAACGTTTAATGATAGGTGTTGAGAAATGGATTTGGGATTAAGGCAAGCAAAAGGAGAAAATGATGTTTGACTATTCAAACCACTAAGTGGAAAAGTCAAAAGGTGTTTTGTTTTTCAACCAATAGAAATGTATCATTTAATGAAATAAATGGAAGAAATAGGTGAAATAAAAAGGCCTTCACGTTGGAAGAAGAAGAAGAGAATAGTGTGGGTTGTTTTGCAAATTTTATAACTTTGGTGGGGGGAAAACAAAAAGTGGAAAAAAACTTTAGGTTAAAAGTCGATTTCTCTCATTTTTCCCCTTCATCTCCGTCGATGCCCTCTTTCCTCCATTGATGTACTTCTCTTCTTCCTCTCTTCAATTTTCTCAAGGCATTTTAAGGTAAAACTTAATGGGTTTTGGTTTTTGTAACTTTGGATGAAGATTAGGAGTGTTTTTAGGGTGTTTTGTGGGGGATTGCATAGGGTTTGGAAACCCTAGAATGTGAAGTCCGAAAATTTGGGTTTAATGTTAGATTTCTTCCCTATTTTGATGTTTTGATTGTTGAATGACTTAGTTTAGGTAGATTTGAGGGTTAGATTAAAGATTGGTGAAGTGTTCCACAAAAATGGTTGAAGAACACCTATATACCCGATTCTCTTTGCTGGATTTTCGAGTAGGCCAATTACTTTGTTTGGTTACTTTGAGTGATTCAATGGATAGTAGACGTGTAGAGGTTTCCGAGTTGGGGTGGCACGTCGAAATCCGTTGAAAAACGAGAAAGTTATGACCGTTTGAACGTTGGACGGTAAAACTTGTATAAAAATCGGGTTTAAGTGTTTAAGTGTGAGAGTGTTTGAGTGTTGGTTCGTTTTGGGTTAAAAAGTTAGGGTTAGTTTAAGCTAGTTGAATTTTTAGAATTTCTTAGTTTGTTACTAAGTAACTTTTCCTTAATGGTTAGGTAATTGACGTGTACTTTGGTTGGACGAAGTGACAGCACGTTTTTGAAGCAGCCAGGTAAGTAGTGGAGTGCGTGTTTGTTGCCTTCGGGCCTACACCATAGAACGGTAGGGATTGTTTGGTTGTTGCTATGTTTTGCTTTGTGTCATGCATCATGTGTCACGCATCATGGTTTTCTAAACTACGAAATTACGTGTTTTGCATCCTTGAGCGTAAGAATGAAATGAAAGATAAGAAAAGATTTGCAACGTGGTCGTGAGTATGACTTCCTCGACCTATTCGTGCTTGAAGTGCACAATAGGGTTGGTGCTTGAAGTGCACTCGTGCTTGAAGTGCACGATGAGGATTCTACGATCGATTGGGGGATTCTAATGTACGTAATGAGTCGTGAGTATGAATTTCTCGACCTCAACCTGTTCGTGCTTGAAGTGCACAATGGGGTTGGTGCTTGAAGTGCACCCGTGCTTGAAGTGCACAATGAGGTTCGTGCTTGAAGTGCACTCGTGCTTGAAGTGCACGATGAGGATTCTACGATCGATTGGAGGAGATTTGGTTGGCCGTCTTGGACTGTGTTGGGACGTGTGCCTCCGGTCTAGCTCCGTGGGTCAAGGCGTGGCCGTCCTGGACTGTGTGGGGGCGTGTGCCTACTTGATTCACCTGGAAGTGAAAGATAAAATGCAATTGAAACGAAAAGAAAAACAGAGTGTGCAGAGACTGCATGTTAGGGTTGAGTCAAACATTTAGTGTGTGTTGTGCATTATTTCCCTACTTGCTAAGCGTTAGACTTACCTTTTTGTGTGTTCTGTGGTGTAGGTGACGATTTGTATACAGGTGAGGTAGACGAGACTACCGAGGATTAGGCTGCAGTTGGAGGAGTACGGAGTCCGCCGGTGCAGGCTATTGTCGGGGCGTTTTGACCACTGGATGTCTCGGGTAGTGGGAGGTGAATGTTTGACATGGATAGTATAGTTTGTAAGTATTTTGGTATGGATAGTTAGTGTGTGGAAATGTTGTTTTGTGGGAGTTAGAAAACTTTATTAAGTTGTGGTAAATTGTGTTCATAAATATTTTCGTATGTATGTTACCGGGTTTACGAGTTGATTTGAAGATGGATAGGGAGTATAGTTGTTCGTGATGGAAGCGGTGTGTTTTCCGGGATTTATTTCAGGTTTTGGGTATTTAAAGTTTTAGGCGTTATATTGCCCGTTTTGATTTTAAAGTAACTAACGTTGGGTTATGTTTGTGATTTTGTATTTCTCCGTTTTAAGTCGGTTTTCAAAAATAATTATGGGGTAGGAAGATTTATGCGTCGGGAAGGTATGGTTAAATTTTCAGGATTTTTGGAGATGTTCGGGATGTAGAAAAGTGTTAAAATGTGTAGGGAGGTGGAAAAAGGTTAAAAAGGGCATTTTAGGGTGTTTTCAGTGATGAAAAACCCGAGCCGGCCAGATCAATCGGGCCCGGGGCACGACCGGTCGCGGTCGGGAAGTTTCTGGGTGAAGAAAACCCGAGAAGGCCCGACCGATCGGGCATTTAGCCACGATCGGTCGTGGAAAGTTGTGATGGGGCGCGCTGGTGCGCCCCAGCGCGCGGACGCGCGCGCGCATAGCGTGCGCGCACTGCGCGCGTAGAGCGCACGCAGCGCGCAGCCTGGGCGCGCCTGGCGCCCAGCACCCCTTTAGGTGCAATTTTTCGTTTTTTTTTTCTCCCGATTTCTAACATGTTTTGACCCGACATTTTTCCAACGTATTTTAACGTATTTTAGACACGTGTTCCAAGAAAAATTGAGGGTTCGAAAAACCCGAACATCGAGCCGGGAATTTTAACAAAACCGAGCCGAATATTTCACGAAAATTAGTTTAAACGATGTTTTAAATACACGTTTGGTTTGCAAACGTAGCGCACCGAGCCGGGTCGGGTTTGGGGCGTTACATGATGAATTGTTATTTAATTAAAAGAAAAGGAAATAACAAAGAGAAGAGAGAATGAAGGGGGGTGGGGGGGCTTTCACGTGGGGGAAAGGTGAAGATGAGGGGAGGGTTGATTTAGATATTACCCTAATTCAGTGGTGAAAAGTGTATAATGCCAAAGTGGTGTTTTAAATGGTGAAAAAATGGAGTAAAAGACTAAAAGCTTGTCTTCCTCCCTCTCTTCTCCCACGAAAAATTGGCAGCCATTGGAAGTGCTTCCCCACTTCCTCTCTTCCAATTTCATCAAGGTTTAAGGTAAATTTTTACTAGGTTTTGTGATTTATGATTACCCTAAGTGATTTTGTGCATTTGTAGTGGGTTTTGGGTGAGTTTTGGATGAGTTGTGAAAACCCTAATGGGGGATTCCTAAATTGCTTGTCCCTTGCTATGTTTTCTTGTTATTTTGGAGGCTTAGACCTTAGATAGAGTGTTATGGGTTGTTTATATAGAAAGATTTGGAGTTTAGTCGATTTGGTTGAAAAACCAGAATGGGAGCAAAAGATAACCGGTTCTGTTTGGTGGAGAATCTGATCGGTCATGCTGCTTAGTTTTGAAAAATGGATTGAAACATTGGATAGTAGACATATGAGGTTTACGAAATGTATTGGATCGTTTAAATCTGATGAAAAACGAGTGAATTATGGCCGATTGAAAATTGGGTAATGTAAAAGGGGGAATTTCAGGATTTTGAGTTTGAATGTTTAAAAGTAGTTTGGTTGTTGCTAGAGTTAGAGTAGATATCCTTTAGATTTACTTTAATGATTTCTAAGTTAATTCATTGGATATGTTAGGTTAACGAGTGAGCAGTTGGCATAACCAAAGTGAGCGAATACGTTAAGGAGATCCATGTAAGTAGTGGATTGCCTGTGTTTTGCTTTCGGGCCTACACCATTGAACGGTCGGGTTTGTTTGATTGTGTTGTGTTGTTGGTTGAACAATTGTGTTGACATGCATTATAGTTTTTGAACTACGAAATATGAGTTTTGAGCATGCTTATGAAATGTGAGTATGAAATGTAAAATGATAAGAAGAGTTGCAACGTGGTCTTTAGTAGAGCCACCACGTCGAGGGAAGGTGCTGGTGTGTAGCACTTCGAGAGGGTCTCTACGAGAGATGCACTAGTGAAAATACGTAAATTTTCGTGAGTAGGAACGCCTTGATGTTAACGTGATGTGCCATCGAGGCCGAAAACTAGATCACGACCCAAGGCCCATGAATTGTTTGACATTTTTACTAATAAAAATTATTTTCTTTATTGGCAGGTAGTTGATGATCGTGATGGAAATTCAACTTGGAGCACTTGGAGGAAGCTACAACTCGGCCCATGGGAATTTGTCTTCCCGGCCCAAGAATTTATGTAATTTTTTGGCTTAAACTTATTTGGCATACATTAAACTTTATTGTATGGATTATTATATTTGCATCATGCATTAAATTGTGTTGTTAGGGTTAGATGAATGTTGGTGGATTATGGGTTGAAGAATTGTTCAACAAATTATTCAACAAAGGAAAAAGACCTAAACAAATGGAGCCCCAAATGAAGCCTTGGCCCAAGGAGAGCCCAACATTAAGGTATGGATTTTGCAAGTACAAGAGTTAGTGGCAACATGGATCAAAGACGTGGCAAAATCTCAACCATTGGCTAAGCAATGGCTCGGATCACATTTGGATTGCACGCTGGTGCGCGCGCGGACAGGGAGGCTATCGTCGGGCAGGCGCGCAGAGACTACAGCAGGAGGCGCGGGCAGGTGCGCTTGGGCGGGCAGTAGCATCGGATTAGGCAAGCCACGGGTTGCTGCGCTGGCGCAGCATCTGGCGTCGATGATGGCGCGCACGGATCAAGGCCTTGCGCCGTTGATGGCGTGCAACTGTGGAGCAATATGGGCCGCCAGATTAGCGCGCGCCTGCACCCAATAATCAGTAGCGCGCGTGCGGCTTCTTTTCCCCTCGGCCCTTGATGATTTTTGTGATCCAACGGTTCATCTTCAATCTTGTCAAACCCTAATCCACCTAGGTTGCCTATAAATACATAGCATTGGTACATGTATTACAACTTTTGCTCATTTATGAAATTTCTGCTTCCCTAACTCCGTGTTAGAAGAACCTTCGGGTGTTTCCTCGATTTCTATCGAGTGCAGTCGTCCTCCATTGCTATCTTGGCTCTAAGGTTGCTAGGCTAGCTCTCATTTTCCCTCACCTTGCTCTCTTGAGAGTAAGGGCTTCGAGGAAGAAAACCTAGGCCTACGGTGGTCATTTTCCTTTGGGAAAGCGTGCACCCGAGAGCTCAACATAAGATAGCTCTTCGGGTCCGCCAAAGGTATTTCCATCTCCTTCATTTTCATCACATTTTCTCACACACATCACCCTTACATTTCGGCCATCATCACTTCACACACTTCATGTGACGACCCTTAATTTTACCCTTGCACTATTCCTAAAAACTCTTAAAATTTAAATTTTCATTTCAATCCATTAATCTGGTTCGTTTAAAGACAATAAATTTCATTCAGCAAAAGACATACAATAATCAATACGTAGGGTCCGTATATACAGAATAAACTGAATTTATTTGCAAGAGTTAAAACTATAGAACAGGGGTTTCGATTGAGTCTTAACTCTCTGGAATTGACTGTCGACATGGTCTAATGCTAAAAAAAAATCAGTAAGGCATAGTTTTGGTCGACGTGGCCTCTGTAATGAGATCGGTCGACGTTTTACATTCGGCAGACAATGCTTCCTCTCGAGTTTCATCAAAGTGATCAGTGGGGGTCGACAATCAACATTGACCAAATTCGGTCGAGATAAATAACACTTAACTTCACTCGGGTTTCTTCGGTCGAGATAAATCCCTCTGGCCAAAATCGGTGGATGTCAACAATGACCAAAATTGATCGATGTCAACAATGACCAAAATTGGTCGACATTCTCGACAGAACACTTATCGACCGAACTTCTCCCTGAAATGGTCGACGTCGTCAACCGAACTCCTTACTAAATACCTTCAACCAAATCATTGACTAATCGGTTGACGTTATCGACCGAATTCTCAAATAAAACTTAACAACTTAACTTAATATTTCCTGCCCAACATCGATCAAACTCTTAATGAAAACTTAATACCAGAACACTTATTATTTGGTCGATGTTATCACCCACAACTTTGGACGAAAACTTTGGACGACAACTTTGGATGACATTTCTCTGCCAGAATACTTAACCGAGACTTATACAATTTCCATCCCTGTATCACCCATTACCCGAATGATCGCCCCCTTTCTGGCGATCAATCGGCTAGCTCTCTGGATTTTGTCCAGAGAGCTGTTTTCACCTTCTTTCCCCTGCATAACCTAAAATCATCAAACTTATTTTCAAACCATCAAAACTCATTCCAAATCATCAAAATCCATTTCTATTTCATCCAAAATCTATCAAAGCATCAATATCGAATCAATTTCATCAAAGTATCAACCTATTCGTCCCTACATAGCGGAAGCCAATAAATATCATCAAAATGGACATTCAATACATTTGTTCACAACCTGTCCAGATACCAAACATCCTATAATGGTTTCTATACATTTCATTCTAACTAATCACCCATCAACCCGCTTATCCCAAAAGCCACAAAATACTTAACCTATAGCTCCCCACGGGTCAAGTTCGCACCGACTGCACTAACCGCTCCCACGAGCATCCTTCGTCAAACTGCAGGCTCGTCAGGTGAGGGACATCGTCCTCACCTTGCTCAAAGTCACCTACACCATAAAGACACCTATGAGATAAAAATCTCAGCAAGTTCTACGTAAATGCTATGCATGAACATGTATATGCAGTTTTTATGAAAGCCGTCCATATCATTTCATTTATCAGTACGTGTCAGTCTATGGTTATCGGAAACACTCGACAGATGGATAGGGCACGTCAAGTGGTTAGACAGCCCACACAATCTGAAGAGGGGAAACCCGCTCACCACGAAACACCGGGTCTGAATCTTATCCCTGATAACCCCATGCCATGGTTATTTACTCTGATACTTTACTTTCATTCTTTACATTTCTATTTTCATGAAATCAATGCACAAATTCCTTTTTCATGACATTTATAAACAATGGTACATGACAAACAATAGCATAACGTAAACATACATCGTGTATACCATCAAGATGATAAAAGCGTAACCTATAAAAGCAACTAATCCTAACTACCCAACCAAAGTAATTAAACAAAACCAAGCACCAACAATCCTCAACACAAATTCTGACATATGGTGTAGGCCAATCGACCACAGTAAGTCACGAGAACTTACCTCGGGTTCTTAGCACACCGAGCTCCTTGATTCGAGCCTTGTCACCTAAAGCATATAACAATGTCATTTGTTAAAATCGAACGTAAACATCAAAATTTCGTAAACTAACGAAACTCCTAACTAAAGGAAATTTTCTAAAATTCTAATAAACCTCTCTCAGGCATTTCATCGAGCAATTTACGCTCACAATCCTTAAACTCCATTAATGGAGGTTTTTCAAAGCTTCATACCCGATTTTTCAACCTAAACGTCAAATACATCCATTATTTTGCCCAATAATCGTTAATAAGGTGATTTCTAACGTTTTCTAACAAAGCCTAACTATTTCTACAAAATTCCTACGAAACCCTAAACGTTCAAACCTCTAAAAATCGAGAATAAAGGCCGGGAAACACTAAATTCTTACCTAGGATCGTGATTGGAGAGGAAAACGTGAAGGAACTTGTTGATCGGAGTTGAGGAATCGATCGACGTTGAAGGAATCGCCGTGGAGGAAGAAAATCACCAGAGAGGGAGAGGGAGTGAAAAAATAACGTGAAGCATGGGTGGAAGAGGGATTTTGACATTTTAATTAAACTTGGCTTGATAAATTACAAGTTTTCCTTTTTGTTTAATTTTCCGTTTATCCTATTGTTCAACTATCGGTTTGGTTTCTCCAAAATTCCTTATTTCACCAATAATTCTAATTTATTATACGGGCTTCATTGAAACCTTCCGTTCGTAAATGGACTTATTTGACATATTTACATAAATGCCATTATATAGCGGAATAATAAAATCCCATAAAACCGGGTGTTACACTTCACCATTTAATTCTTGCATTTTCTTTTCATCTCCTTCAACATCTTCTTCACGATTTTCACACACTTCATTTCACTTTCATTTTGGTCCTTTTCTTTACATTTCATATCTTCCTAACACTCACTACCCTCGGCCACTCTCACACACTAATCACTATCACTTCATTTGCATTTTATCACCATTTTGATACTCTTTTGTTCTCGGATCTTGCAACATATTTCCATTCGATCTCTTGCCATTTTTGTGAGTTACACACGGCACCTTTTCTAAGGGACCCCGTGTCAAGTGGTATCAGAGCGCAAGGTGCTTCCAATGATGCGTTTTAGTGACTTGACGTTAGTCAAAAATCGGCACAAAACCGGGAAAGCCGCTCTTTATTTTCTAACAAAATATTTGGATCTCTTTTGTGCTTACCTTTGTGCTATGCATATCTTGATATTTGCTGCCATATTTCTTGTCACTTATTAGCTTAAAATATTAAGGTAAAATGTGGACATAAAATCGGCCAAGGTAATCTACTTCCTATCCCTCGATTTTTCTTACTTGTTCTCGATTTGTACTTGTTCTTATTGCTTCGATTTTCTAGCATATTTTGTTATATGTTGGACTATGATTTCCATCTAAAACTTTCTCAATAAACTAATATAAAATCTGATCATAGGGATGCATATTTTAGTTCGGCCATAAAAGCAAATAAGAACCGGTTTAGCTTGTTGTGTTCTTCTCGGATTTATGCCTAGCTTGCTTCTAAACCCGATTTTTCTTTAGCATGTTATCTACGTTTGAACCTTGATTTACATCTTAACATTGGTCAGAAAACTTGGTATAAAATCTGTTTGTATTGATATACAAGATCGGTCACCATTGAATCGATTTACTTATGTTGTTTTGTTCTCGGTTTTGGACTATGTTTTGCTTCGGTTTCTCATCTATATGATCTATGCTTGAAACATGATTTGCTTCTAGATATTTGTCAAATAACTTGGTACAAATTCTGAATATATTGATGCATGAAATCGGCCCTAAAATTAATGCTATAAAATCGGCCTACATGTGTTATTCTCTTCCGATTTTTCTAGAATGTGCATGTTCAATATTCCCTATCTTTTGTTAGTTATTTGCACTTATATTTTCTTGTGAATCATCTATTATATGTTAGTGATTGAAGAAACAAAATTGATTTGCAAGAATATATCAATGACATGTTAAAAATCAATCACCTTAAAGCTATGAACTACATGAAAATTCTACTATATAACTTGAAAATTTCAGCATGTTAATCTTGATAAAACTTGTGCTTTAAATTTAATACTTGCTGTTTTTGAAGTTATTTAGTTGGTATTAATATAATTTTGAGTGATTCTAGTTTAAAGTTGATAACTTGGTTGAGTTTGATTAGAATTGTGGTAATTGCACGTTATTGAAAATTTCATTTCTAAATTAGTTTTGCTAAGTGTTATTGAAATTTCTAGGTTGTTTTATTGATTTCAAATTTTAAATGAGCATGATTACCATCTTTTATTGTCTTATCTAAGAATCCATTCCTTAGTACCTAAAATTTTCCTAAGACACTAAAGAGATAATCACTTCACTAATTTAGGATGAAAAAACTTAGTCAAGAATTTAAATTTGAATTTTAAATTAAAATACTTAGGCATGACTAATAGAAGTGGATTCACACGCGATACACCTCACCAAGAGCCAAATCAAAATTGGGACACTCCCCCTCCCAAACACACTCGTCACGAGGGTGAGACTAGCATGCAAGGTGGCATGCAAGGTCAAATTAACGCCTTGACGGGCTTGGTCAACACCCTTGTTCAACAAATCAAAGACGTTTCCCTTGAGATAGCCCAATTTAAGGAACACACGAACAACCATCCCCGACGAGAATCCAATGAACGAGATCCTTCCCGAGAGACATCCTCTAGGATTATACCCGAACGTCCTAGACGTCGAACCCTTTTACAACAACCCTTAGAGGAAGAAGAATGGTTGAGCCCCAAAGAAGAAGACCCCGTTATTATGATTCGGAGGATGAGGAATGGGCGGGAGATGATGAAGAGCAATACCGTCCTAATCGTCGAAGGGATAACGATGACCTCCGTAACATCAAGATTACAATTCCCTTTTTCAATGGAACGTGCGACGGGCACACATATTTAGATTGGGTTGATAAAGTAGAGAGAGTTTTTGAGTGCCACGACTATTCCGAAAGAGTTAAAATTCAACTCGCCTCTCTTGAACTTACGGGCCACGCTACACTATGGTGGTCCAACCTTAAGTCCCAAAGAATGAAAACCCTAGGTTACCCCGTCTCAACTTGGAATTCCATGAAAGACCTAATGCACCATAGGTTCGTCCCCCGACACTACAAATATAAACTCTTCCATCAACTCCACAACCTCAAGCAAAACAATCTCACGGTCGATGAGTACCTTACGGAATTCGAGACTCTCAACATACAATGTACTATTGATGAGCCTGAAGAATAGCTCATTGCAAGGTTTATCCGTAGTTTGAGCCGCGATATAGGTGACGCGGTAGAAATGCAACAATTGGAGACCATGGACATGGTCATACAATTAACCCTCACAGTGGAGAGGCAATTAAAGAGGAAGCGCAAAACTGACTTGCCTAACAAATTCCCACCAAGAAATTTCAATTCTGACAAATCTATCCAAAAGCAAGAAGACAATAGACCATTCAATCGTAATTGGCCTTCTAAAGGGACAAACACCACTTACAATCGCGCACCCGCAAACATAACACAAGAAAACCAACCAAAAGGACCTAGAGCACGTGATGTCCAATGCTTCAAATGTGTAGGCAAAGGACACTATGCTAACGAATGCACTAACCGCTGTGTGATGGTCATTAAAGAATCCACCGGTGAATGGGAAAGTGAAGAAGACGAATGACAATATAATAAGGTCAAGGAAGTGGACGTAGTAGAAGAGAGTGACGAAGAAGCCAATGAATGCACGGCTCAAGAAGGACCTCTACTACTTGTTATAAGACGAGCTTTAATGTCTAAGAACGTGGACAAGGACTGTCAACGTGAAAATTTTGTCCATAGTCGATGTGCGGTCAAAGACAAAGTTTGTTCGTTGATAATTGATGGAGGAAGTTGCATCAATGCGGCTTCCCAAGAAATAGTTGATAAATTAAAGATAGAAACCATTAATCACCCTACACCTTACAAGCTTAATTGGCTGGACGATCGAAATGAACATGTGATCACTAAGCAAGTAACCGTAGACTTCACCATAGGAAAATACAAGGACTCAGTTATTTGTGACGTTGTCCCAATGAGTGCCAGCCATATTCTACTAGGACGACCATGAGACTATGACCGTAGAGTTCATTACGACGGGTTCCTCAATCGATACACCTTTAATTTTGGAGGAAGAAAAATTAATTTACTACCTATGATACCCGAACAAGTGGCTCGTGATGAGGCCACCCGTAAAAAAGGGAAAATAAAGAAAAATCTTTTGTTGTCAAAACACAGGTTGGTATCGAATATAGAACAAGAACTCTCTCCCATCAAGTGGCATAATAATCCCTTATATGATGAAGGAATGCCTTACCAATTGGAAAACATATCATTACGGCATCAAGATAAAAAAGAGATAAGTGAGGAAAGTATTTTTGGACACGAAAGTATGATTGTTGCTCCTTTCCTTTCCTTCCCAAGTCTCGAGAAAATTCCCTTACAATCTCCACCAATTAGGAAGAAGTTAGTCTATGGCCTTGAGCCTACCTATTACCTTCCTACATCCTTTCTTAGAGCCAATAAGGATTTTACGCCCTTTGTGACCAACAAACGCCCTATCTTACAATTGAGAGAAATACTAAAACCATACTCCCCACCATGTGACTACCACAAATTTTACCATAGAACTAGAGACAAGGTTCAATTGGTAGAACAATTTCCCTTTTTGGTCTTAAGCGTAAACGGATTATTTCTTTGTTCGGAGGACTATAGCATTCCCATATCACTACATGTCGGATTCGACTACTTTGGAAACTTTCATCCCATCACTGAGCAATTGCCCTCCAAAGTAGTTATTGAATTCAATTTTTCCACCCTTGCCAAAGAAAACGTTAGTAAGACCACCAAATTTCTAATGACGTCCTTAACATCCGCCTTTAGTGCTTAAGTGTTGATTCTTTTCGATAATATTGGGACTCTTGAAGAGGTGGCTGAATCATTGGATTTGAGGTCAAATCCTCAGCCACCCGGAGAGGATGATGTGCCATCGAGGCCCAAAACTAGATCACGACCTAAGTCCCATGAATTGCTAGACATTTTTACTAGTAAAAATTATTTTCTTTATTGGCAGGTAGTGGATTAAGGTATGGATTTTGTAGGTACAAATGTTAGTGGCAACATAGATCAAAGACGTGGCAAAATCTTAACCATTGGCTAAGCAATGGCTCATATCACATTTGGATTGCATGTTGTTGATCGCGCGGGCAGGGAGGCTATCGTCGGGCAGGCGCGCAAAGACTACAGCAGGAGGCGCGGGCAAGCGCGCTCGGGCGGGCAGCAGTATCGGATCAGGTGCGCCACGGATTGCTGCGCTGGAGCGGCATATGGCGTCGATGATGGCGCACATGGATCAAGGCCCTGTGCCGTTGATGGCGTGCAGCTGCGGAGCAATCTGGGCCGCCAGATTGGCGTGCTCCTGCGCCCACCAATCAGCAGCGTGCGCGCAGCTCCTTCCCCCTCGGCCCTTGATGATTTTTTTGATCCAACGGTTGATCTTCAATTTTTCCAAACCCTAATCCACCTAGGTTGCCTATAAATACATAGCATTGGTGCATGTATTACAACTTTTACTCATTTATGAAATTTCTATTTCCCTAACTCCGTGTTAGAAGAACCTTCGAGTGTTTCCTCGATTTCTATCGAGTGGAGTGGTCCTCCATTGCTATCTTAAATCTAAGGTTGCTAGGCTAGCTCTCATTTTCCCTCACCTTGCTCTCTTGAGAGTAAGGGCTTCGAGGAAGCCAACCCAGGCCTACGGTGGTCGTTTTCCATCGGAAAAGCGTGCACCCGAGAGCTCAACGTAAGATAGCTCCTCGGGTCCGCCAAAGGTATTTCTATCTCCTTCATTTTCATCACATTTTCTCACACACATCACCCTTACATTTCGGCCATCATCACTTCACATACTTCCCCATTTAATTCTTGCATTTTCTTTTCATCTCCTTCAACATCTTCTTCACGATTTTCACACACTTCATTCCACTTTCATTTTGTTCCTTTTCTTTACATTTCATATCTTCCTAACACTCACTACCCTCGGCCACTCTCACACACTAATCACTATCACTTCATTTGCATTTTATCACCATTTTGATACTCTTTTGTTCTCGGATCTTGCAACATATTTCCATTCAATCTCTTGCCATTTTTGTGGGTTACACATGGCACCTTTTCTAAGGGATCCCGTGTCATAACCTGCTAGTGAGAAAGCACTAGAGGGTTTTATGATTGATGTTGGAGGAGATCGTTGTATGGTCGTCCCAGTTGTGGACATGTAATGTGCCTCCGATCTAGCTCCGTTGGGTCAAGGCGTGGTCCTCCTTAGGGTGATAAGATGGGTGTCTGCTTGATCCACACGTGAAAGCGAAAGATTAATAAAACGAAAACGAAACAAAAACTACATTGAGTGTAGAAACCGCATGTGCTAGGGGTTGAGTTTATGCATCGTTTTTAAATTCATTGTTCCCTACTTGCTAAGCATTAGGCTTAAGTTTTGTGTTCTATGGTGTAGATGACGACGACTTATCAGGTGAGCTCTATGAGCATGACCAAGACTAGGACAGCAGTTGGTGACTCATTTTTTATGCCGGTGCGGGCAATTTTGTTAGGGCGCCTTGACCGTGGCGTGGATGGATGGTGTCTTCATAAACTTTTATTACAAAAAAATTTGGGTTGTATATGAGTTAGGATACTTAGAACTCCTTTGGTGTGTGACTTTGGATTTTGTTGTATAAAATAGTCTGTTTTATAGATTTTGGTTTTAAACAGTTAAATGTTATGCTGCCCGAGTTTTTAAAAGAAACGTTGTTCATTTTCACGGACTTTTACACTTTCACTTATATTTTCGAGTCGTGTTTTTGGGGTTTTAACGTATTGAGAGTTTGAAAATATTGAGAGTTGGTGGGGGTAAGTTCTATAGGTGAAATGTAGGTGAAGGAAGTGAAGAAAAATGGAGAAAAGGGAAAAAGAATAGGGGTAGGCGCGGAGGGCAGCGCTGGAGGCGCGTAGGTGGCGCTAGGCGCACGCGCAACTTTGACAGCCCGAAACCGAACCCGATCGGGGTCCGGGGTCGGAGCCATCACTCCGGGACAGTTATCAGAAAACGGTGACTATTTTTCTTTTTTTGACATTTAAAACATCACACACAGGAAGAAAACCCTTACGGGAACTGAAGGCTGGAAGACGTGAAAACAGGAACAGAAGGCAGAAACCTATTGAAATCAGATTGCAGGATGCATGGCAGAAAGAATTCAGAATACTTAAAACAGAGTCAGAAGACATGTTGGCTTTTGAACAACATAAATAATAGACTGAAGAAAACAGGAGACAGAAGTAAACTAGTCTTTGGACATTTAGAATATCAGGCAAGGAGAAATCTGAAGAGTGCAGGAGGGAATGTAAAAAGAATCTGAATAACAGAGTTTTAATGGCAGCAGAAAACAAGAAATAAAGGCGGAAGACATAGGCGGAAGACTGGCGGAAGACTTAGTTTAAAAGGGGCAGCGGTGAATTCAAATACGACAAAAGATGAACAGGGTTCAGCGGAAGAGGCTGAGTAAAAACTGGGCGGAAGAGCTGGTGACGTCAGCCGGAAGACTTAATTATACTGGCGGAAGACTTGCATGACGTCAGCCGGAATACGTAAATGAACTGGGCGGAGGACTTGGGTGACGTCAGCCGGAAGATGCATTTGCAAAGACAGAAGTAAGGATGACGTCAACCGGAAGATACAGACAGCAGATGAAATCAAATGAGATGATGACGTCAGCCGGAAGATGGATGACGTCAACCGGAAGATACAGACAGCAGATGAAATCAAATGAGATGATGACGTCAGCCGGAAGATGGATGACGTCAACCGGAAGATACAGACAGAAGCTGTGAATAACTTGGGCGGAAGACTAAATTTTAAGGGCAGCGGTGGATGAAATTTCTAAAGGCAAGTTTGACAACTTTTAATCCGAAGACATACAAACAGAAAACCTCAAAACAGAAGGCATAAAGGTTTCAAACCTTCAAAACCCTGATTTCAAACAAAGTTTTGAATCATGCTCTACAAGTGACAGGGGTTCAAGAAAACAACTGCATGGATGGCTCTAAAACTCGAGACCATCCATGCATGACCTGAAAAGGGAGAACTCAAGCAGTTCCAGAATGTTTTCAAAGCATTTTAAGGTATTAATACAGAATATTTCAGGAGACAACTATCAACTATCAATGGAGATTTAAAACTTGGACATCAGAACTGATACATTATATATATATCCAACAGAATCTCCTACAGAGTTTTTAAAGCAAAACACAGAACCTTAACAGAGTTTTAAAACAAACACAACAGAATTCCAGAAGAGTTTACAGATATGAACTTTACAGGAAAACTTAAACCTCGGGTCAGAAACATGTCTGGCTGCAGCAACCACCCCGAGAGCTCGAACCACCAACCACCTAATGATCAGACTGAGGCACAAAGTCCTCATTTTCGGGTTCAGTACCTACATCAGAGAGTTCACCTATGAGTCTAAAACTCAGTAAGAACATAATACCGATGCAGTGATGCAAAATGCTATGCATGCAGTTTTCAGAATACAGTGGCAGAACAGAACTTTACGTTACAGTAGTAGAGGGGTATAAATGGAGCTTATAGGGGAACTGGCAAACAGAGGTGCACTATCAGGCACAGCAGTTTTCAGAATCCCAGGGAGGGATAAAACCAGAGGGTCCTTGCTAGGGACAATTAATTTTCAGATTCCCATGGAGGGATAAAACCAGAGGGCCAGTCCCCGTCCCACACCTAACCAGTACATTTCAGTCAGATTTTATCTTGTTTAGTTTCAAACAGTGTGCAGAAATCGGTTTTGCATGAATTTTCAGTGAAAATGTGTATGCATGAACTTTCACAGTGCATAACTTGAAACAGCAGTTAATTGAATAATACAACAGAATCTAGAGAGAAAACAGATAACTCAGAACTTAACTCTAACTTTCTACCCGAAAACACCCGACAGAAGAAATTCTTTGTACCTCCGTGATGTAGGGCCTTAAGGGCCAACCTACGGATATGAACTTACCTGTTTGCTGCAGAGTTGAAAATCTTGAACGTCTCGGTGTTGCACGAACCTATAACATGCAACGTTACTTACTTGTCGTCCTTAGCAGTTGAGGTACCTGAATCCTACTCTGTTACCATGCTTCGACCTATAACAGGATAGTTTCACATCAATTTCTATAACTCATATTCGCCATATAATTCCTAACCCTTATCAATACATTTTATCAACTACAACGTTGAACGTCAAAACTCCACAATTACATTTCATGGCAATAAACCTCAATTCATTATCACACACTTGTATAATTATCGATTCCAATCTCGGCAATTCAATTTAAATAAATCCAAGTACTTCTAAGCACCATTTCTCAATCAAGTTCAATCTAAACGTCTCAATGCACTAGTTTTAAACGAAATACTAATAACTATTCCGAATTTTCCAAACTTCAACCCATGTACCAACTCCCTTACATTTCAACCATATACATTCATTTACACATAATTAAACATCATGAAAGGACAAATTTCAGCAATCAAGATCCAACAGTTTTGTGCCTCCTTGTTCAACAAACGAAACTTCTCCTCTTCCTAACCAAAGCTCAACATTCAATGAAAACCCAGATTCTTTTTTTTTTTGATTTCTCCAACTCTAATTTATAGCCAAAACCTCACCATAAAACCATCAGTATGCTTACACACATCATGATTAAGCATCCAAAAAAAAGAGAAATACAGCAACCAATCTCAATCACAACCAAAACTCAAATGTCGATATTCAGGCACAAAATAACAGGGGTTTGAACATTTATTTCTTAATTTTCGTGCATCGCACACTCCAGTCACCAAATCCATCGAAACTAACAATAACCAACACCCTTAACCCTAAACATAGGAACTATAAAAGGGAAAGCACTTTTCTTACCTTATACACCAAAAAGGAGGGGGAAGGATGTGTGGATTCGGTCTCTCCTCCAGAACTGAGCGAGCGAGGGTGAGGGACTTCGCTGAAGGAACAAACCCGAGGGGAAGGAGAGGGATGACGTGCATAAGGGTGGGGTTCGCCTGACGTAGGAGGGAAAAATTGACAAGGAAGGGAGAAGTGTTTTCTCTTCCTCGTAGGTGGGCTTCAGCAGAGAGAGAAAGGGGAAGAGGGGAGGGAGAAGCTGCTACTTTCGCTTGAAGAAGAGAAAAGAAAACAACAAAAAGAAATATAAGGAAGGATGGGTTTTGGCTGATGAAAATGTGAGAGAGAGAGAGAGAAAGAGAGAGAAAGTGTGTTCTATTGGAGAAAAAGAAAAGGGAGGAGCTGCTGTTACGTAAAAGATAAGGAAGGGAGGTAGGTGTGTTGTTTGGATACATGGATTGTAGTGGCTTGTTGAAGAAGTTATTCCAACTAAAAAAATTATCTAATTAATTTCTCTTTTCATTAATCTACTTTCTCTTATTTTCCCAATTAGTAAATCCTTCTAAAATTTCTCATGAATTTCGTGCCCGAGGTTAATTCCTAATAGTTCTATGCACAAATTAAGGAGCTTCGGAAAATTCAGGGTGTTACAGCAGCAGTCGCTGTGGCGCGGCTGGGGGGCGCAGCGCCCAGCTGATCGATCGGCGTGTGTTCTGTGTTTTCGGCGATCGCGGCGGAGAGGTTGTTGTTCGATCGCCTCTATCGCGCGTGGCTACTAGTGCAGTGCACGCAGCGACAGCGCGCTAGCGTAACACCCATAGTGGCTCAAAATTATTTTTTAAAAATTTTTTGATTTTCAAATATGTGTTAACCTGATCTTTTCCGACGCCTTTTGTCTGTATTTTACGAATGTTTTCCATATATTTTCAAGTGTTTGAGAAACCTGAAAACCGAATCAAAGTTTTATCGAACGATGATTTAATCATTGTTTAATGCTTTGAAGATTAGAGTCTTGTGGCATCCCGAAGGCCGGAGCGGGCCAAGGTCGCTATAGTTGTGGTGGTATGAGGGCGAGTGAAGTAGTGACCCGAGTTTGGGGAAAAACTTGGGGTGCTACAGTGTGGTATCAGAGCGAATGATGTAGTGACCCGAGTTAGGGGATAACTTGTGGTCGTTACAAAACTTCACTAGGTGAATTAGCTTCTCATTATCCATGTTGGATGAGGGTCCTTCAAGACTATCAAAAAATGAAGTATCTACAAAATGAGCAAGCATGTTAAGAAGCTTCTAGGCACGAGATCTAGTGAAGAGCCCCAGATATACATCAGATGATGATTGGATTAATTGAGCATATGAATTCTAATTTAACAATGAGTACACGTTATTTGATTAATTTAGTTAGAAGTTTATATGATTATACTCTCATGTCAATACCTTTGAGAATTGGTATTTGGATTTACTAATATATTTATTGAGTCTAAGTAGCATTTGTGAAAGTTAATGTTTAGGAGTCAAAAATTTAGAAGGCATCTATAAATAGAAGCTCACTCCTCTATGTAACTCACATTTAACTCGAAGTGTTGTTCTTTCACTTGCGAATATTTGAGCCTTCGTTCTTGAGCTAAAACCTAATATCTCCTAGTTATACACTTTGAGAGAGTGATTAACTTTAAACCACGTATTTGTTGATTGTGGAAACAAAAAGGGCTATGCCCTTGAAAAGTCAGAAAATTCGATTGACACCCATAATATCCATTAAAAAGAAGGGTGACACCATGTAACAATTTTAAAGCTTCGATTGACACCCAAAAAACTCAATCACTTGTAACCGGAAAAGTTATTGGAATGAATCTTCAAAATGAGTCTTCGAGCACAAACGTAGGTAGTTTGGTTGAACCGCAATAACAAACATGTTTGCTATCGCTTTCTCTCAACTATTATTGTTTTGATTGTATATTAGAACTAGCTTATCTAATTATGAAAGAAGATATATAGTTTAAGATAACAAACGAAAGGAATTTTTAATCATACGAAAAAGCTAGATAACATAATTCACCACTCTCTTATATTATATCATTCTACAATGTGTTTTGATTCTTTTTTTTTTGGCCCGAAAAGCATGTGTTTTAGATCTCTTATACTTGAGGCGCAAAACTTTGTTATACTTTGATTTTAATTTAGTGAATTTTCTCATGTGTCTATAGGTTTTCTTATTAAGATTTTTCATATTTAATATTGGAATATCAAATTTCTTGATATTCTTTTTCGTATTATCATTCAATTTCTAACATTTTCAAGTCAAGTAAACAAACAAATTCAGGCATATTGATTGATCTGCATATTCAAGAGGGTGGGAATAGTCTTTTTAACTCCCATTGCAATGTAGCCATGGCCTGGACCACATAGGGCTCGAGCCTTCAATTTTAATTCTATATCTTTTATTTTTTTATTAAACTCGAGGGCCAATCCCAACGAGTTGACTCATGAACCAAGTCATCATGCTCCTCTAGTTTTTATTGACTTTAATTTTGTGAAGCTTGTTGGTGGGCGGATGTGCCCAGTCACATCCCTAGTTGATTTTTATTTATCAAATAGTCATTTTAAATATTTATTTACTTGTTTCCCTTTTTCCTTGGTATAAATAATTGTTGTTTGTTTTTTGCGGTTAAAATATATCTAATAATTCTAACACTCCATGACACAAAGTATATGCCTCTTTGATTTTGTTAACAAGTATAAGACAATGTTGGGATATATTTAAGAGTAGTCTCAACAAAATAATATTCATTATATCTACTTCAATTTGGATTTTTCGTCGGGTCGCCGTATGTCTAGTATTTTAATATTCATCCAGATATTTAAATTGTAATTTGTCCTCTAATAATAGTTTAATTATACACCACCTAAAATATAAAAAAAGATTAATAAATCAAAATTCAAAATCGTTGGCATTCGTTTTTTTATATTATAGATATTGAATTAACTTATATAAATCTCGAAAAAAGCTCTCTAAAACTCATATATTAAAACATCTCCGATATCAAAATAAATAATGAATTTTGAGGTCAAACAACTAATTCTTCAACTAAAAAAGGATTAAATCTGTCTATCGAAGAAGAAATTCACTAAAATATCCACGTGTTTTTACGATTGTTTAAATCTTAAAAATGATCATAGCTATGGTGACTTCATTAAATAAATCTCTTTAGTTATAACCCTAGTTACCCTAAAATTGTATTAAATAGGTATTGGTTTGATTCACTCGTAAGTTTTCTTAGTGGGGGTCCTCGCCCTCCAACACACACCTAACTATGTTCCTTCAAATGTAATTTACTCACTTTTTTGGGCAAATCATCAAAGCTCAATCGAAAGGAATCATAACCAAATAAGTTACAATCCAACACAAATTTGCCAAAAATATGTCTTACTACTCTCACACTTTCTACATGATGAACATCACAATTATCAAACTTCTTCACTAAAATAGCGAAAGATGACCTAATTTTCTTTTTTAGAGCATGCATTATGATCCTTTCATTCCGAGTTCGAAAAAGTTAAGTGGATGGTATAGATTAAAAAGATTGTTAAAAATGAAATTAAATAAAATAATCTTTTATCTCTGTTTTAGTATTTACAACCTAACAAAAGAGTGACAGATAAATTCATATTCTACATTCTAGAATTCAATTGAGCTGCATATGTAGACTTTATATAACACCCGACATTTTTTCCATGTAACTATTTCCTCGAATCATTAAATGGGATTAATTTGATATTAATACAATTAATGTTTTAATGAAATCATCGATGTGTCTAATTGATTGAGGGAGACTCGTGTGACCGAATCGACGAATAGTTAGAAATCCATGGAGGGGCAAATTAGGAAGCCAATTAAGGTTGGTGGGAGGAAGCCAATGGATGATTGACACTTGGCAGACTTGTTGAAGAAGCCATGTCTTTTCTCTTCCTTTCTTCCTCTCTTCTCTTCACTCCTACGTGAATCTCTTCTCTGTTTTATCTCTTCCAGACAACCTTGACAAATTTCAAAACTCCGTTTTCTCCTGTTTCCCCCTGTTTTTTCCTATAAAGGTAACTTTTTTTCATTAGTTAACAAGTTTAGGTTAGCTACTCTTTAGTTTTAATGGAGTTTAAGGTTAACGGACCGATTATGCACAATATAGGTTCGTGAAATCACCAAGGACGTGTGTGTGAAGCTTTCAACTCTACAGCAACAGATAAGTTCATGCGTATAAGTTGGCCCTTAAGACCATAAAGCACGGAGATACTAGGTTTTTGGTTGTCGGGTAGTTAGGTGATAGGTTCAATTTTAAGTTAAATGAGTTTGCTTTCTGCTTGCCTGTTATCTTGTAGCCTGTTTAAATTATGTTTAAGCACTGTAAGTGTTCATGCATACACGTTTTTCCTGAAAGTCATGTAAATGTTTCATGCACGAGGTTTGAAGTTAAGAAAGATAAAACATGTAATGTAATCTACGGTTAAGTGTGATACGAGGACTGACATCCTGTTCTGTTCTATATATCTGTTATGTGCCTGATAGTGCACAGTGCCTGATAGTGCACTTCTGTTGCGTCAGTTCCTCTATAAGCCCCACTTATACATTCTGTGCACTTGAAGTAATGTAAAGTAATGTTCATGTATTTCAAAAGTTCATGCATAGCATTATGCATCACTGCATTGTATGTTCTTACTGAGCTTTAGACTCATAGTTGAACTCCCTGTTGTAGGTATGGATCCTCCAGATGAGGACTTTGTACCTCAGGCCGACGAATAGGTGGTTGGTGGCGCGAGCTTTCAGGGGTGGTTGCGGCAGCCAGACACATTTCTGACCCGAGAGAGTGAAGTTTAAAAGTGAAGGTCGTGTGTGTAGACTTTGTGTTTATGTTTTTAAAACTCCTGTTTGGTGAATTCTTGAAGTGTATGTCAAGTTCTGTACAGCTTCTGAGATTTTAAAACGGTGTATAGACTATGTATAAATGTTTTTAAAACCTCTGTTATAACAGTTGTACTGCCTTGAAATATACTGGAATGTTTGGAAATCTTTTCTTTCAAGTTGTGTATGGATTGTCTCAAGTTTTTGAGCTATCCATGCAGTCAGATTTTTGAATCTCTGTCATGTTTAAAATTGTGTTTTGAATCAGGTTTTTGAAGCTTTTATGCCTTCTGTTTTCATGCCTTCTGTTTTTATGTCTTTCTGTAAAACAGTCGTCCGCGCCTTCTGTAAAACAGTTGTCCACGCTGTTATGTGAACAGTCGTCCAGTTCTGCAGTTGTCCACAGTACTCACCCGTCGAGTAATTGTTTCAAGTATTTGGCTAAGTGTTAGTCGTTCATTCTGTCTTTCAATTTTGTCATCCATTCTGCCTGTTATTTTTAAATGTCCAAAGTCCATTCTGTCTTTCAATTCTGTTGTCCATTTTGCCTTTGATTTTAAACGTCCACGTCTTCTGTTTGTCCACAGATTCTGTCTTTAATTTTAAATGTCCACAGATTCGGTCTTTGATTTTAAATGTCCACGTCTTCTGTTTGTTCACAGATTCCGTCTTTGATTTTAAACGTCCACAGCTTCTGTTTGTCCACAGATTCCGTCTTTGCTTTTAAACGTCCACGTCTTCGGATTGTCCATAGATTCTGTCTTTGCTTTCAAACGTCCATGGCTTCTGCTATCCACAGTAAGTCTTCCATGGCATGACTTCCAGTTTTTGTCTCCCATTTTATTAAGTCTTCCCTTGCATGTCTGTCCTCCATTCTATTTTCTTTTCTAAAACGTCAAAAGCATTCTGTCACCCTGTTTTTCTTCTGTCATTTATCCAGACTTCAAATCCAGAGAAGATTTTCTCTGTGTCAAGGTTTTAAAAGTAAAAGTTCAAAAAAAAAAATAGTCCACGTTTACTTTAAAATGTCCAGAGTGAGGCCCTTCAACCCCGATCGGGTTTGGGGGCGTCACACTTTATAAATTATTATAATATTGCTACGTACAGATCATATGCAATGGACCATTCATCTTGCATTTATTCAATAAATTTAATAATAACCCACTCTAGAACCCCACACCCAAAAAATAAAGAAAATCCTTAATAATGTAGTACTTTATATATATATATAAAAGTTGTTTTCAAATGGAATATAATTTAAATAAATTATAATTAAATAGATCTTGAAATTAATAAATAAATAAATAATTTAAAATAAAATTATTCTCCACAAATAACTTCGCAAGAGTAAAATATTATTTCCTCTATGAATAGTAAACAATTCGAGGTTAATGACTATGCTTGACCAATTAAATATATGAATAATTTTAAATTTACTCTTTTACTCTTTTCTCTAACATACTTACTGACGTTACAAATAGATTAATATAATTCATGTAATAAATTATAAAGAGTTAATTTATTACATTAGTTGTACATTAATCGCACCATTCATTATATAACACGTTAACAAATATATTTAGAAAGTAAACGTAACATTACTCTAAATATATTTATTAAACTCATACCCATAAGTGTATTAGCGTTTTAGGAATATCATAATTTTGAAAAATTAGCTTAGTAAGTGTAATTTTAGGGTTTCAAATGAATGGTGTGCATAACATATGAAACTTATGGAAGTAATGATAATCCTAAGATGTCAAAATTCAAATAATAGTGGTGGTCTATAAATTTAAGACGAGCCAACCTCTATAAAGAAAATGTCACTTGTGCTGACGTGTTAAGATCCCATTGGATATTTCTATAAGACTATTAAAGTGATTGATAAGAAATCAAAACTTCCATTTTCTTCCATCTCTCTTTCAATTTCTCTTTGATAGCTGCCATTATTTTCACCAATCGACCACTCTTCATTTCTCTTCAATCATTTTGGCTAAGTTTAATCAGATCTGATCCAACTCCTACTCATGGCCGAAAAGGTTCCAATTCTGTCGTGTTTAATCTTTTCTGATCATTTTTAATTCTGGGTTTTTTTTTATCTTGAATTCGATACGATCGAACTCGATCAAATGCTTTTCTTTCTGATTCTGAACTGTGTTGCAGGTGACGATAATGGTACTGGAAGTGGACCTTCCATGTACTCGCTGCTATAAGAAAGTGAAGAAAGTGCTCTGCAAATTCCCTCGTGAGTCTCTCTCTCTCTCTCTCTCTCTCTCTCTCTCTCTCTCTCTACATGTTTCGGGATATGTTCTGAATTGAAATTTCTGAACAAGAGAAATTCGAGACCAAGTGTACCATGAGAAGGAAAACAGAGTTATCATTAGAGTAGTTTGCTGCAACCCAGAAAGATTGAGGGATAAACTTTGTTGCAAAGGAGGAGGATCCATTAAAAGCATTGAAATCAAAGAGGCTGAAAAACAAAAACCACCACCTCCGACACCGGAGAAGAAGAAAGAGCCTGAAAAACAAAAACCCCCTCTGCCGGAGCCGGAGAAGAAGAAAAAACCTGAAAATCCAAAACCTCCTCCGCCGGAGCCGGAGAAGAAGAAAGAGCCTGAAAAACCAAAAACCCCTCAGCCGGAACCAGTAAATGTGGTTCCAAATCCGGTGCCGTTCGGGTACCCGCCAGGATATCAAATGGGGGTTTGTTGTAGAGAATGCTACCAGGGTTATACCGGGCCATGCTTTCATGGTGGCTATGGTGGTTGCTATGGAGGAAGACCAATATATGATAGCTATGGCGGGGGGAGGAGCTGCCATACTGACACATGCCGTTGCGATTATTTCAGCGAAGAAAACGCCTCCGTATGCAGAATTATGTGATAAAGGTAAATTGCAACACGTGGACGGTAAAGATCATAGTCATGATTGTTTTGATGTCAATGATCATGTGATCATCAATCATGTTCTTCATCATAAGACACAAAATGGGTTAATGGGTATTGTTTATTAAGTATGATAATGAGTTGGTAAAGAGGAATCAATCTATCAAAGACCAATGTTGTTGAAAAAGTTGTCATTATTCTTAAAGAATGAATCATCAATGGAATAAGAATTTCAATCATCACATCTTCGCAATCAAAAAGTATTGTCAACATTTATTGTTCTAACCTAAACATTCATTGAGGTATTAAAAAGATGGACTATTAACATACCCATATGTAATGGCTATGTTAACATACATTGGTTGTTTTCCGTTGCTTTACCAATTGAAATTCATGATTTAGGACTTACAAGATTAGTTCCATAAAAACTTCAAAAAAAAAAAATTTGGACCTTTTAAACTAAGTTTTATTGAGAAATAGAGCGATTTTTCAAAAGAATAGATAGACTGACTTATTTCGATGAATCCATAATAATTCACTCTAATATGAAGAGCCAAAATTTTTGGTAGATAAAAATATGTTTTTCTAAAAAATCAAGGTTGCTTACTCTATGTATGGTTATTTAAAATATAAATATATACGTCTTTTTTTTTTGGTAAAGGCAGTGAAGCAAAAAGAGTCTCTAGAAAAGATCGTTTGTATGTGCTTTTCAAATAAGTTGAGCTTTCACTTTTATAAAAGAAGAGAATAAAAATCTTATTATATATACTAAAAAGTTGACACATGTATAATAAATAATACTAATTAGGAGAAAAATAGAAGTAAGAGGTTAACCTTTATACAAGTAAAGCCAATACCCTTTCTTACATTGAATATTCCAAACTAGAAAAGTATATAAAATAAAATTGTTAATTCATAAATGATTTCCTGCTACGATGAAATTAGACGATAAAAGAAATAGACGACAATTGACTCAAATTAACTTCATGAGTCAAATTTTCACCTTGAGATTGTCAACTCCTCATGCATCTAAAATATTCAAATATCTATTGTTATATTCTCTTCACTTAGAACTTATTAATTGTAGGTCGACTATCTTGGGTGTCACAAGACAAAACTCCCTAAGCTTAAGTGTTGGCTCTACACCCCTTCATCAAATGAGATTCACCTAATCATTATCTAATGTTCTTATTACAATTCATGCGTGTAATCAATCTCATTGCCTTCACCTAACTATCATTCACATTTAATCTCTACCAATTTGTCAATCTTCCCTTTCATCTTTTCTCATATTCAATGCTAACAACATAAGTCCCCAATTCCTCTTCCCATTATTTATCTTGGTTATTCCTCAAACCATAATTATTTTGATCTATCATTTAGAAGGTAATCCTCATGCTTAGGGCTCGACCGGAATTGGACCAACTATAGTCTCAGCATTCAACTCCTATGCTTTAAGTCAAAAGGAATCGTTCCAAGTTCTTAATTTTTTTTTTTTTGTTTTCTATGAACCATACACTTAATTTTGACCCAATTATCAATTCAACCGTAAAATTCTCAAAATTTCTTCAATTGTCCATATCTCTCAGGCATATTACTTTTTGAAACGAACTCTAACTTCCATATCTTCTTAATGGATAATTAATCTAAACAAATCCATATCTAAGCTCCTAAATTCTTTCTGACATGTTATATTCTAAAACCTTAAGAGTTCGTCAACTAGAATCTAGTTTCTATCTGTAACGCCCCGTAATTCGGACGTCACTAAATTGACTGTTCGTAAAACATGCTTTGAACATACTGTACATCTTTAAAATGATTCAAAACGTGTAAACTTTCTTTTTAAAACTTCGTCGAAAATGTGCGTGAAATTTAGTTAAAACTTCTTTTTTTTTAGTGACATTATTCATGTGAACAATACATTCATTGTTCACGTGAACAGTCTTACACTGTTCACGTTAATAGTGCTGCCAACAAAACGAACTTTCACCCTCCTGGGGAGACTAATTGCCTTTGGGGAGAATTTTCACCCCTACGGAGTTGATTGATCGCATCCTTTAGGGCGATCCATCGGCGCATTCTCGGGTGGCAATTCTAAAATGCCCTTTTGGTCGATCATTTGCCCATCTAGTGCGAATGATCGGCGCCTCCTCCGTCCCATGTTCTACTTTTCCTTCAATCTAAAAATCATACACCCATTTCAAAATTTATCTATATAATTTATCTCAAAGGGTCATAACATCGTTTTCTTAAAACAACAAAACGATAGAAAACCATGTTATTTTCATAAAACGTAGCGGAAGCTTGAAACGTAAAAGTAAACCCATGTTTAGAAAATCTATCTTCAAAACAAAGTTTAAAACTAACAAATCTGTGTTTTCCAAAAGTTTAAAAACCAACTATCTATACACACATCTGCCAAAATACCTACAGACTTGCCCATAGGTCAAAATCGCCCCAACAGCGACAAGCTCACGCCGTGGACGTCCTTTACTAACTACTCCGTCAATCATATTGAGGATCAACGTCCTCACCTGTAACGATGTCACCTACACCACAAAGTAAGTAATGAGCCTAATGCCCAGTAAGTGATGTAGAAATAAATAAAATACATGCTCATTATTATGATATGTTATTTGTAAAACATGCACTGGGTCTGTTCTTTCTTTTCTTGCAAGACATGAGTCAATGGGGTCCTGATTCTAGAGGAGATGTAACACCCAATTTTTTTCAGGTTTTTGGGTTTCCGTTGTATAAGGGTATTTTTGTAAATATAGTAAATTAATCATATTTTGCGAACGAAAAGTTTGATTAGAACCCTAGTAATAAAGTGGAATATTTGGAGAAATAAGAAAATTTTGGAGAAACCAAATCGATAAATTAAATAACAAAATAGGTAGAATATTGAGTAAAGGGATAAATGGTAATTTATTAAGTTAAAAACTTAATAAAAACAAATATCTTTTCCCCCTCTATCGTGAAATCACTCTACAGAAGGAAGGAGAGGGTTTTTCTCTCCCTTGGCAATATTTCTTCGTCGTTTCCTCCACAGCCAACGACGGTTCTCTTCTTCTCAGGCAATTTCTTCCATTTTCTCTTCCACAATCAAGCCCTAGGTACGATACGAGTACTCTAGACCGTTAGTTTTTGGTTTTTTAGGGTTTAAAACGGTTAGGGCTTTGATTAGGGTTTTGTTGAAATTGTCGGGTTATGTTAGAAATAGTTAAGTTTACCGTATTTATAACTATAACAGATGTATTTGTGATTATTGGAGATAGTTAGGTGAATTAATGATGGTTCATCGACCAAATGTTAGACAGATTGGCGGGCAAGAGATTTTACTGCTTTTTGAACGGGTATTCTAGGTATAATCAGATCATTATCGCCCTTGAGGATCAAGAGAAAACTACCTTCACATGCCCATATGGAACATTTGCTTTTAGGAGGATGCCTTTCGGGTTGTGTAATACTCCAGCAACATTTCAGCGCTGCATGATGACCATCTTTTCAGATATGGTCGAAGAGATTTTGGAAATATTTATGGATGATTTTTCCATTGTTGGAGAATCTTTCTGTAACGACCCTAATTTACCATAACACTATTCCTAAAAATTACGTAAAATTTAAACTTTTATTTTATTCTTTTCATCTTACTCATTTAAAGATAGTTAAATTCGTTAAGCGGAAGTCAATAATTCCTCTCGGGTTTCATCAAACGAACAGTAGAGGTAGCTGATTCTCTCTATCGAGTTTGGACGAATGGTACAGTGGGGTCGACGTGGCTTCTGTAAAGAAAGGCAGTGTGGACGACAGAAAACAGAAGGCAGAATAGACAACAGGAATAAAGACAGCGTGGACGTTTGAAATAAAAGACAGTGTGGACGACAGAAAACAGAAGACAGAATGAACAACAAGAATAAAAGACAGCGTGGACGTTTGAAATAAAAGACATTGTGGACTACAGAATTAAAAAGACAGAATGGGCAACAAAAATAAAAGACAGCATGACGTTTGAATAAAAGATAGTGTGGACGACAGAATTAAAGACAGAAATGGACAACATAAATAACTTTGGATGATGACTTTCTCTGCCAGAATACTTAACTGGACTTTATCGGCCATGGACTTTGGACTATGACTTTTTTGCCAAAATACTTAACTGAACTTTATCGTCCACAGACCTTGGACGATGACTTTTTCTGCCACAATACTTAATGAACTTTATCGGCCCAGACTTTGGACAAGACTTTTTCTGCCAGAATACTTAAATGAATTGTTGGGATTGCTATTATCTCTATCACGGGTCTATCGTGTCTCTCTCTCATCCCTATCATTCCCTCGAACGCACCATTTTGTAAACCTATACAAGTTAGAAACAACACTCTAAGAAACAAAAACAAAGAAATCTTAAAAAACGTACTTACAGTTGAAGAAGCATGCCCGTGAAGTGGCTTGCGTAGTCGAGCAGTCTATAGAACTGATTTAAAACCCGGGAGCTTTGATACCATAACTATAATGACCCTAATTTCCCATAACACTATTCCTAAAAATGACGTAAAATTTTAACTTTATTTTATTCTTTTCATCTTACTCATTTAAAGATAGTTAAATTCGTTAAGCGGAAGTCAATAATTCCTCTCGGGTTTCATCAAACGAACAGTAGAGGTAGCTGATTCTCTCTATCGAGTTTGGACGAATGGTACAGTGGGGTCGACGTGGCTTCTGTAAAGAAAGGCAGTGTGGACGACAGAAAACAGAAGGCAGAATAGACAACAGGAATAAAGACAGCGTGGATGTTTGAAATAAAAGACAGTGTGGACGACAGAATTAAAAGACAGAATGGACAACAGAAATAAAAGACAACATGAACGTTTGAAATAAAAGACATTGTGGACTACAGAATTAAAAGACAGAATGGGCAACAAAAATAAAAGACAGCATGGACGTTTGAAATAAAAGATAGTGTGGACGACAGAATTAAAAGACAGAATGGACAACAGAAATAACTTTGGATGATGACTTTCTCTGCCAGAATACTTAACTGGACTTTATCGTCCATGGACTTTGGACGATGACTTTTTTTGCCAAAATACTTAACTGAACTTTATCGTCCACAGACTTTGGACGATGACTTTTTCTGCCACAATACTTAAATGAACTTTATCGTCCACAGACTTTGGACGAAGACTTTTTCTGCCAGAATACTTAAATGAATTGTTGGGATTGCTATTATTCTCTATCAACTGGTCTATCGTGTCATCTCTCTCATCCCTATCATTCCCTCGACGCACCATTTTGTAAACCTATACAAGTTAGAAACAATAACTCTAAGAAACAAAAACAAAGAAATCTTAAAAACGTACTTACAGTTGAAGAAGCATGCCCGTGAAGTGGCTTGCGTAGTCGAGCAGTCTATAGAACTGATTTTAAAACCCGGGAGCTTTGATACCATAACTATAATGACCCTAATTTCCCATAACACTATTCCTAAAAATGACGTAAAATTTTAACTTTTATTTTATTCTTTTCATCTTACTCATTTAAAGACAGTTAAATTCGTTAAGCGGAAGTCAATAATTCCTCTCGGGATTCCTCAAATGAACAGTAGAGGTAGCTGATTCTCTCTATCGAGTTTGGACGAATGGTACAGTGGGGTCGACGTGGCTTCTGTAAAGAAAGGCAGTGTGGACGACAGAAAACAGAAGACAGAATGAACAACAAGAATAAAAGACAGCGTGGACGTTTGAAATAAAAGACAGTGTGGACGACATAATTAAAAGACAGAATAGACGTTTGAAATAAAAGACAGTGTGGACTACAAAATTAAAAAACAGAATGGACAACAGAAATAACTTTGGATGATGACTTTCTCTACCAGAATACTTAACTGGACTTTATCGTCTACAGACTTTGGACGATGACTTTTTTTGCCAGAATACTTAACTGAACTTTATCGTCCATAGACTTTGGACGATGAATTTTTCTCCCAAAATACTTAACTGAACTTTATCGTTCACAGATTTTGGGCGATGACTTTTTCTGCCAGAATACTTAGCTGAACTTTATCGTCCATAAACCTTGGACGATGACTTTTTCTGCCAGAATACTTAACTTATAAAATCCCTACTCTAAACCACGCATTACCCGATCGATCGCCCTTTCCTGGCGATCGATTGGCTAGCTCTCTGGATTTTGTCCAGATAGCTGCCTTCATATTCTTTCCCCTGTACCTACACACCATTCACCCAGAACTTCCAGAAAACATCAAAATAACACTCAATTTCCATAAAATCTAAATAAAAGGCTTAGGAAAACATTTTATAAACTGAGTTTACCAAAACACCAATACATCTATTTTTTGTCTACTATCCAAATACCAAACATCCTAAAATGGTTGAGCTATACAATATTCCTATCCTTTCAACCATCAGCCCCAAAAAATCCAAAATCCTCAAAATACCTAACCATTACTCCCACGGGTCAAAAGCGCCTCGACTGCCCAGCACACTCCCACGGGCATTCTTCTTCAATCTGTTCATGCTTCGAGTGGAGGAATCTCATCCTCACCTGTATCAAAATCACCTACACCATAAAGACAACTATGAGTTAAAGCTCAGTAAGCTTCGTAAATGCAAATGCATATTGTGCGTATGCGGTTCATAAATCATGCAGACATTTTCAGAGTTTCGTTACAGAACAGATTACAGAATAGAATTCATTACAGAACAGAATTGTCACCGAGGTCTAACTCTCACCAGATGGAGAGGGCATGTCTTGCGGTTAGACAGCCCTTTCCATCTACCGGGGGAAAAACGTGCTTCCATCCATAAACAGCCATGTTACACTTTCGAATTATGTTTGAAGAATCTGGAGAAGGTTCTGAAAAGATGCATGGAAACCAACCTTGTGCTCAACTGGAAAAAGTGCCACTTCATGGTTCCAGAGGGAATGGTGCTTGGACATCGAGTTTCAGAGAAAGGATTGGAAGTAGATAAAGCTAAAGTGGAGATCATTGAAAAACTGCCACCATTGAAAATAGTTAAGGGGATCAGAAGCTTTTTGTGATGACCCGACTTGACACGTATGTGGTAGAACCACCCATTCTCCGCCTCAGAGGTAGTGCCCGATTGTTTGGGGTCGGAGATGGGTTAAAACTCCACGGATCCCAGAGGGTTGGGCCAGAGGGTTCAACGAAAACTCTGCGGATCCCAGAGGGTTGGGCCGGAGGGTTCGGTCGTTGAAAGTGGGGTCGTCACAATCCCACATCGCTTGGGGAAGTATGTGGAAATGAAACATATGTAAAGAGACCCTCCCAAAATAGCAAGACGCGTTTTGGAGCATGATTGGCAACGGATCCAATAAGAACTCCAAAGTTAAAAGTGCTTCGGCGAGAGCAATTTCAGGTTCGGTGACCTTCCGAAAAGTTCTCGCCAAACAAAGCCGTGAGGGGAGGATATTGGGTTGTGGCCCAATCTCCAGAGCAGACAATATCTTGCTGGGATAAAGGGTCATTACAAATGGTATCAGAGCCTGTACCCAACCAGAAATGCGGCCAACGAGGTGTTGGGCCCCCGAGGGAGGGTGATTGTGATGACCCGACTTGACACGTATGTGGTAGAACCACCCATTCTCCGCCTCAGAGGCAGTGCCCGATTGTTTGGGGTCAGAGATGGGTTAAACTCCGTGGATCCCAGAGGGTTGGGCCGGAGGGTTCAACGAAAACTCTGCGGATCCCAGAGGGTTGGGCCGGAGGGTTCGGTCGTTGAAAGTGGGGTCGTCACAATCCCACATCGCTTGGGGAAGTATGTGGAAATGAAACATATGTAAAGAGACCCTCCCAAAATAGCAAGACGCGTTTTGGAGCATGATTGGCAACGGATCCAATAAGAACTCCAAAGTTAAAAGTGCTTCGGCGAGAGCAATTTCAGGTTCGGTGACCTTCCGAAAAGTTCTCGCCAAACAAAGCCGTGAGGGGAGGATATTGGGTTGTGGCCCAATCTCCAGAGCAGACAATATCTTGCTGGGATAAAGGGTCATTACAAATGGTATCAGAGCCTGTACCCAACCAGAAATGCGGCCAACGAGGTGTTGGGCCCCCGAGGGAGGGTGATTGTGATGACCCGACTTGACACGTATGTGCTAGAACCACCCATTCTCCGCCTCAGAGGCAGTGCCCGATTGTTTGGGGTCAGAGATGGGTTAAAACTCCGTGGATCCCAGAGGGTTGGGCCGGAGGGTTCAACGAAAAATCTGCGGATCCCAGAGGGTTGGGCCGGAGGGTTCGGTCATTGAAAGTGGGGTCGTCACAATCCCACATCGCTTGGAGAAGTATGTGGAAATGAAACATATGTAAAGAGACCCTCTCAAAATAGCAAGACGCGTTTTGGAGCACGATTGGCAATGGATCCCATAAGAACTCCGAAGTTAAAAGTGCTTCGGCGAGAGCAATTTCAGGTTGGGTGACCTTCCGGGAAGTTCTCGCCAAACAAAGCTGTGAGGGGAGGATATTGGGCTGCGGCCCAATCCCTAGAGGGGACAATATCTTGCTGGGATAAGGGGTCGTTACACTGTTTGGGACATGCGGGATTTTATCGCCGCTTTATTAAAGACTTCTCAAAAATTTATAAACCGCTGTGCATGTTATTGGAGTAGAACACTTCATTTAACTTTGACAAAGACTGTCTGGAAGCTTTCAATTTGTTGAAGCAAAAATTGATCACCGCACCTGTAATAGAAACACCTAATTGGACTTTACCGTTTATTCTGATGTGTGATGCAAGTGATTATGCTGTGGGAGTAGTGCTGGGACAAAAAAGACAGAATATTCCATTTCATCTATTATGCCAGTAAAACTCTAAATGAAGCTCAGAGGAATTACACAACTACAGAGAAAGACCTATTAGCAGTGGTGTTTGCATTCGATAAGTTCAGAGCATATTTGATAGGAACCAAGGTTATTGTGTACACCGATCTTGCAGCAATTAAGTATTTGGTTACTAAGAAGGATGTTAAACCAAGACTAATTCGCTGGGTGCTACTACTTCCAGAGTTTGATCTTGAAATCTGTGACAGAAAGGGATGTGAAAATCAAGTTGTAGATCACTTATCTCGGCTGGAAAATATAAGTGAACAGCCATTGGGAGAGAGTATCAAGGAAACATTCCCAGATAAACAGATGTTGAAATTGGATGTGTCTCCAGCACCTTGGTACACAGATTTTGTCAATTATATTGTGAGCGATATTATTTGTAACGCCCCAGAACCCTCCCCGGCTCGGTGCGCTACTTTGCTAACCCAAACCGTGTTTAAAACGACGTTTAAAATACTTTTCGTAAATTTTTCGACTCGATTTTCGGGTTTTCCGACCTTTCTCCACTTTTTTTCAATTTTTCTTGAGCCAAATACTCCAAAAATTCTAAAAATTTTACCACACAATCTCGACACCCTTAACTCCGTGTCCCGTAAAAATCGTGAAAAACTGACTTAAAAAGTGTAATATAAAAATAGAGAAAAGTGAACCCGACGTTATTTGCTTTAAAACCAAAACGAGCGGCATAATGCCTAAAATTTCCAAAACCCAAAACATGAAATCAAAGCCTTAAAACGCTATCATTCCATACCAATCATCCAACAAAGCCATCACTAGCCACAATACGAAATCCAACCAATAAAAACACCAAAACCCCAAATATACAAAATAGTTAGAGACCTATACCAAATCCCAAAATACCTAAGGCCCACAACCCGAAATCTAAACTAAACCGTCAAAATACAAATCCCACATACATCCCGAAGACCATAGTCGAGACGCCCCGACAACTGCCCGCACCGACACACCTCGTGCATCTCCGACTGCTCCCAAGTCCTGGCTCACTCACTTAGCTCACCTGTAACCGCGTCGTTACCTACACCACAGAACACACACACACACACGTAAGCTTACGCTTAGCAAGTAGGGAATAACAAATGCGACTAAACATAATACAACAGATCCTATCACATGCAGTTTCTAACGCTCAGTTGTATGCATCACGTTCTCACTTCATTAATCGTAGCCGTACCTCTCTCGTAGAATATCATTCTACTTGAGACTCATCAGCGTATTCTATAGTTCTACTCGAGACACATCAGCGTACCTCTCGAGTTCTACTTGAGACACTACCTCGCAACTTTAATCAGCGTACCTCTCGAGTTCTACTCGAGACACATCAGCGTACCTCTCGAGTTCTACTCGAGACACATCAGCGTACCTCTCGAGTTCTACTCGAGACACATCAGCGTACCTCTCAAGTAGAAATCTTTCTACTCGAGACACATCAGCGTACCTCTCAAGTAGAAATCTTTCTACTCGAGACACATCAGCGTACCTCTCGAGTTCTACTCGAGACACATCAGCGTACCTCTCGAGTTCTACTCGAGACACATCAGCGTACCTCTCAAGTAGAAATCTTTCTACTCGAGACACATCAGCGTACCTCTCAAGTAGAAATCTTTCTACTCGAGACACATCAGCGTACCTCTCGAGTTCTACTCGAGACACATCAGCGTACCTCTCGAGTTCTACTCGAGACACATCAGCGTACCTCTCGAGTTCTACTCGAGACACATCAGCGTACCTCTCGAGTTCTACTCGAGACACATCAGCGTACCTCTCGAGTTCTACTCGAGACACATCAGCGTACCTCTCAAGTAGAAATCTTTCTACTCGAGACACATCAGCGTACCTCTCGAGTTCTACTCGAGACACATCAGCGTACCTCTCAAGTAGAAATCTTTCTACTCGAGACACATCAGCGTACCTCTCAAGTAGAAATCTTTCTACTCGAGACACATCAGCGTACCTCTCGAGTTCTACTCGAGACACATCAGCGTACCTCTCAAGTAGAAATCTTTCTACTCGAGACACATCAGCGTACCTCTCAAGTAGAAATCTTTCTACTCGAGACACATCAGCGTACCTCTCAAGTAGAAATCTTTCTACTCGAGACACATCAGCGTACCTCTCGAGTTCTACTCGAGACACATCAGCGTACCTCTCAAGTAGAAATCTTTCTACTCGAGACACATCAGCGTACCTCTCAAGTAGAAATCTTTCTACTCGAGACACATCAGCGTACCTCTCAAGTAGAAATCTTTCTACTCGAGACACATCAGCGTACCTCTCAAGTAGAAATCTTTCTACTCGAGACACATCAGCGTACCTCTCAAGTAGAAATCTTTCTACTCGAGACACATCAGCGTACCTCTCAAGTAGAAATCTTTCTACTCGAGACACATCAGCGTACCTCTCGAGTTCTACTCGAGACACATCAGCGTACCTCTCAAGTAGAAATCTTTCTACTCGAGACACATCAGCGTACCTCTCGAGTTCTACTCGAGACACATCAGCGTACCTCTCGAGTTCTACTCGAGACACATCAGCGTACCTCTCGAGTTCTACTCGAGACACATCAGCGTACCTCTCGAGTTCTACTCGAGACACATCAGCGTACCTCTCGAGTTCTACTCGAGACACATCAGCGTACCTCTCGAGTTCTACTCGAGACACATCAGCGTACCTCTCGAGTTCTACTCGAGACACATCAGCGTACCTCTCAAGTAGAAATCTTTCTACTCGAGACACATCAGCGTACCTCTCGAGTTCTACTCGAGACACATCAGCGTACCTCTCAAGTAGAAATCTTTCTACTCGAGACACATCAGCGTACCTCTCGAGTTCTACTCGAGACACATCAGCGTACCTCTCAAGTAGAAATCTTTCTACTCGAGACACATCAGCGTACCTCTCGAGTTCTACTCGAGACACATCAGCGTACCTCTCGAGTTCTACTTGAGACACATCAGCGTACCTCTCAAGTAGAAATCTTTCTACTCGAGACACATCAGCGTACCTCTCGAGTTCTACTCGAGACACATCAGCGTACCTCTCGAGTTCTACTCGAGACACATTGCATTACATTGTTGCATATCTTAATTCATCCACACAATTCAAAACATGCTAAACTCTCGTTTCATTCGTAGTTCAAAACAATGATAATGACTCACCACCATGCTCAACCAAAAACAAAACGAAGCACCACACAAACAACAAACCAACAATCATCCCTACCGTTCTGTGGTGTAGGCCCGAAGGCAAAAGGCACACATCCACTACTTACCAAATGTCTCGGTACGTTCTCGCTCACTCCGTCCGACCAAATTACACGCTCGATCACCTTGAAATACCTTGCTAAAAATTGAAGAAGAGATGAAAATGCCCTAGCTATGGCTGCTGCAAAAAACGTGGAGAAGGGAGGGAAGAAAAGGTGTTTTTTTGCCATTTTAACACTTAATTCATTATTTTTATAAAATCAACTTTCGACTTTTTCCTTTTCACCACTCATTTTTTTGAAATTGCCAATCAACCTCCCTTTTTCCTCTTCCAACGTGGCTGCCACCATTAACCACTTCTTCCATTCATTTATTTCATTTAAATTCCTAGTTGTTTTTTTTTTCTTATTGGTCCACTTATGCTTTTGACTTTTCAACAATTTCTTTTCTAATTTGACTTGTCAAAACTCTTCCCTTCTCTTTGCTTTACTTTAGACCCTTAATCACTTAACATTAAACTATCCTAACCATTTAATCCCAGGCATAAATACGTTACTCGAATTTCCTAGGTGTTACACCAATCTCAGGTTTCTCACAATTTCCTTTATAAATGTCACTCTACAATTTGCATAACTCTTGCATAAATGAACTCCCAAAAATGTTGCCTTGAGTAACATTAAACTCCCACAACAACTCTAACTAGGGCTACATAAGCTACAGGAAAATATTCCGGGTGTTACATTATTCCTTCCGACATTAATTATCAACATAAAAAGAAGTTCTTGAAGGACGTGAAACAATATTTTTGGGATGAACCATTCCTCTTCAAACAGTGCGCGGATCAGCTGCGAAGATGTATACCAGAGGAAGAAATGAACTAAGTGCTGCAGCAATGCGATGCAGTATCATACGGAGGCCATTATGGAGGAACACATACAGCAGCAAAAGTTTTGCAATCAGGTTTGTACTGGCCTACCCTTTTTAAAGATGCTAATAATTTTGTTCAAAACTGTGACAGATACCAAAGAACAATGAACATATCCAGAAAGCATGAGTTGCCACTGACCAACATCCTAGAGATCGAAGGCTTTGATGTCTGGAGAATTGACTTCATAGGACCCTTTCCAGCATCACATAGGAACCAATACATACTTTTGGCTGTTGATTATGTTTCTAAATGGGTAGAAGCTGCAGCACTGCCAAACAATGAAGGGAATAGTGTTGTAAAGTTTATGCAGAAAAATATCTTCACAAAGTTTGGAACTCCCAGAGCAATTATCAGTGATGGAGGATCTCATTTTTGCAACAAAGCTTTCACTGGGTTATTAAGTAAATATGGAGTTAGACATAAGGTGACTACAACATACCACCCTCAGAGCAATGGCCAAGCAGAAGTATCTAACAGGGAAGTGAAACAGATTTTGGATAAAGTGGTGAATCCGAACAAGAAAGACTGGTCACTAAAATTAGACGATGCATTATGGGCATACAGAACAACATTTAAGACTTCTCTGGGCACTACTCCATTCAACATGATTTATGGAAAAGCTTGCCATCTCCCTGTGGGCAATAAAAGCTTTGAATTTGGATTTATAGCAAGCAGGAAATAGTAGATTGGTACAATTACAAGAATTAGAAGAGTTAAGAATGGCAACATACAAGAATGCAAGAATTTATAAAGAGAAAGTAAAAAAATGGCATAATAAAAATCCAACAAAGAATTTTTGAGAAGGGACAGAAGGTGTTACTCTTCAACTCAAGAATGAAGCTATTTCCAGGTAAACTTAAATCTAGATGGTCTTGGCCATTTGAAATTATGGAAATATTTCCATATGGCACATTGGAACTACATGATGAAAAGAGTGGCAGAAATTTCAAGGTAAATAGTCAGAGAGTAAAGATTTATCATGGAGAAGAAGTGACAGAAATTGCCTCCATTACTCTCGAGGACAGCAAAGAAAAGTGACATATGGGAAAGTCAGGCTAAGGACTTAAAAATCAAGTGCTTATTGGAAGGCAACCCAATTTTTGATATCCTTTTGTTTTGGTTCTTGTTTATTTTTGTTTATATTCGGTTGAAGGCATTAATGTTTAGTTCGGTCGAAGATATCGACCGATTAGTGAATCATTCGGTCGATGGTATTAGTTATTTTCCAATTATTTAATTATCCACCTTAATAAAAACTTTTTCCCTCTCTTTTATTTTCAAATTGCTATTATTCTCTCCTGAAGCCCTAACGCCACTGCAGCAATCCAAAAAAAAAACCGATCTATCTCTCTCGACATTCCCTCTCCGTTTTCAGAATACAACATGAGACCAAAGAGTTCTGGTAAGAAAGCTGCCGAGCAATCCACTCAACCAAGATTTATGTCCGAAGCCGCTCAGCTGCGCCACGAGCAAGGAATGCGGCAAAAAAGCTTTGTAGCAGAAAAAGGCTTTGTAGCTACAGAGGGCGTCTTTGCCAAATATCCAACGTACATTACCTCCGTTATCCAGGAACGCAATTGAGCAAGATTCTGCTCGCGGCTGGAAGCAGTCATCATGAATTTAGTCTGCGAGTTCTATGCCAATTTCGTGGGTAAGAGTTCGAAATCAAAAGGTACAAATCTCGCCCAAAGTTATCAACTCTTTTTATAATCTGGAAGAGGTGGACGATGAATTTTATGCCCATGCCGACAATCTGTCACCACCATTTTTGTGGTCTCTGCTAACAGCAATTGTAGAACCAGATACAAAATGGGCTGACTCTAAGACTGGGTCATTCTCCTTTCCTCGAATTCAATTATTACCGGCAGCCAAGGTTTGGTACCACTTTCTTAAGAGCAGATTATTCCCTTCCTCCTATGACCAGCATGTGACCATGGAACAAGCAGTTTTGCTTTACTGTATTTTAACTGGGAAACACATTAATATTGGTACAATTATATATAGAAATATGTGTGCTAATGCGTTGAAGCCAAGGGGGCAGTTTTTGTTTCCTTCTCTGATATCAGGTTTGTGTGAGCTTGCTGGAGAAGCATACGATGATTAGGAAGAAAAGTTTGCTCCTGCACCAGGCATCACCCCTTAGCAGTGAAAATAATTGCTCTAAAAAAAACAGAGGGAGAGGATACTGATGAGGAAGAATGTAACACCCGGTTTTACGGGATTTTAGAATTTCTGCTATATAATGGACATTTTGTAAATATAGTGAAATAAGTCTGTTTTGTGAATAGAGAACTTTAGTAGAATCCTGATGATTAATATGGATTTTTGGGGAAATACAGAAAATTTTGGAGATGTAACGCCGGCTTATAAGTTTTTATATTTCTCGCAATATAAAAGATATTTTAGTAAATATAGTAAACTAGGTCCGTTTTACAAACGGAAAGTTTTATTAGAGACCTAGCGATAAGTTGGAATTTTTGCTGAAATAAGGAGATTTAGAGAAACCGAATCGATGATTAAATAGCGAAATAAATGAGATTTAGTGCAAAAGGGCAATAAGGTAATTTGACAAGTTAATTTCATTAAAATAGCAAAATCTCTCTTTCTCCTCCAACTTTCACGAAAATTCTCCAGAGGAGAATTCCTTCTCTGGCAATTCCTCTCCTCCATGGCGCTTCTCCTCTTCAACGCCAGCGATTCGTCCTCCGATCGTTAGTTGTTCTTCTCGTTTTCTCCTCCTATCGTGATTCTAGGTAAGTCCCTAGTTTTTTTCAGCTTTAGTTCACGATTTTTAGAGGTTTGAACGTTTAGGGTTTTGTAGGAAATTTCGTAGAAATAGTCGGGTTTTGTTAGAATTGGTTAGTTATTACTATATTTACGATTATTGAGTGTTATTGGACAAAATAGTGGATGTGATTGGCGTTCGATTGAAAAACCGGATATTTGGAGCTTAGAAATCTCCATTAATGGAGGTTTGGGGTTGTGAGCGTAAATTGCTCGATGAAATGCCCTAGAGAAGTTATTTAGAATTTTAGGAGGATTTCCCTTAGATAGGAGTTTTGTTGGGACTTAAGATCGATATATTTGAACTTAGCTCTAATGACGGTATGGTGGAATGTTTTAGGTAACGACGCTCGGAATGAGGCTCTTGGATTGCTAAGAACACGAGGTAAGTTCTCGTGACTTATTGTGGCCGATTGGCCTACACCATATGTCGAAGTTGCGTTGAGAATTGTTGGAGCCTTGTTTGTTTAATTACTTTTGTTGGGTAGTTAGGATTAGTTGTTTTTATAGGTTATGCTTTTATTGTCTTGATGTTACACACGTTGTATGTTTACGTTATGCATTTAATTTCTCATGCATCATTGTTTTACAAATGTCATTGAAAATGAGTTTAAGCATTGATTTTACGAAAAGAATGCCAGTAAAGTATCATGTAAACAACCCCATGTATGTGGTTGTCGGGGTGAGGTTCAGACCCGGCATTCCGTGGTGAGCAGGTTTTCCTCCCTTCAGATGGTGCGAGCTGTCTAACCGCTTGACGTGCCATATCTATCTGCCGAGTGATATGCTTTGATAACCAAAAGAATGTCACAGTGAGAATGAATGAATGAATGAATGCATGAGTGATGATGTTATAAAATTGCATATACATGTTCACGCATAGACATTTACGTAGAATTTACTAAGACAGGTGAGGATGACGTTCCTCCACCCGAAGTATGAGCATGTTGATGGAGGATGGCCCGTGGGAGTGTGTTGGCACAGTCGATGCTATTTTGACCCATGGGGATGTAAGTAGATATTTTGGAAATTTTGATAGATAAAAACATAGGAAAATTGTATAGTGGAATCATATTAGGATGTTTGGTATCTAGATTAATAACGTTATAGTATTTTGTTGTGATTTTGGATATTTTCAAACAGAGGGAAATGTTCAGTTTTTAAATGGATCCATGTGATTTGTTTTTATGAAATTTGGTTATGTTTTAAATGTGTTTTGAGTCGGTAAACAGGTGATTGGCAGAGTGGAAATCGTATGTGGGTGGTAGTGTTGTTATATTTAAGGTTGTTATGAAATGCTTAGTGGTGATTTGATGAAAGGAAAAATTGTGTTGTGTTAAAGTGTGGTGTGCAGGGCAATTGAAGGGAGGAAGAAGAGAGGAGGCAGCTCTCTGGAAATTCAGATTCCAGAGAGCTTGCCGATCGATCGCCAGGGAGGGTGATCGATCGGCCCTCTTTGATCACGCTCTGGAAGAAATTCCAAAGCGTGTGCCGGTCGATCGGCTATTAAGGGTGATAGATCGGCTGGTGACCGATCGCCTGGTGTAGGGGGGATCGATCCCCCCCCCCTTGTTTTGGTTCAGCCGATCGATCGACTGAAATGGTCGATTGATCGGCCATGCATTTTGGGGGTGAATTGCCCCTTTTGCCGACGTTTTGTCTGGTTCTTTGGCCGATTGTTTTTACATGTATTTTAATGCTTTGTTGAAACGATTTTCAAGATAATTTAAACGAATTAGACTTTGGTTTAACGCTTGATGTGCCCCGAGGCCCAAGGCCCGAGTCAAGTTGAGGTACGTCTTCTATCCATCTTTATGGCCTAATTTATTTGCTAATTTTGTAGGTGACAACCCATTGGTTTAAAGGGGGAATTTGTCTTCCCTTATCAACTTTTGTAACCAAGCTTTGTTTGACTTTATTTAAATTTAATTGTTCGAAACTTTTGTATTATCGGTAAACTCGTAGCATAATATTTGTCTAGGTTATATAAACGTTGTATTAGTTTTAGAAAATAGAAGATTAAAGTTGGAGTTGCCACGTCATCAACAAAGAGCCACATCAGCAGCTGATGTGGACAAATGGGAAGCCACATCAGCAAGGAGCAGCCACGTCAACCAGCTGAAGGGAGCTGTTGCCGCACGTGAGAAGCACGCCATCGCCTTCTGCTTCTCATTTAGCCGAAGAACCAAACGGCTTTCTTTTCTCTCATCGCCAACGGTCATCTGCAGTCGCCTTCCATCGCCATCGCCATCGCCAGAAGCCCCCGTTCTTCTCTGTGTATTTAATCTTCCTCCCTCTCTGTAAATCAGTTAGCCAGTATAACGTATTTTTGGAAATCACAGAATCGTGTCTTCGTTCTGTCGGAGTTTCTCCGTGAAAGAGAGAGCTTCTCTCTCGGTGTCACCGGCGCCCAGCGCCTAATGGCTTCGCCAAGTCTTCCTCGAGTTCAAAGGTTGCTCGGAGGAATACTCAGTCGCCGGTGGGCGGCGAAACCTTCAGTTCCCTTCGCTGTGATTTCGTCGCTGGCAACGACGAATTTCTCACCCGAAGCTCGATAGCTTTTGGGCCAGCAACGGGTCATCACCTCCGTTTTCCATTTCCCTCCCCTTATCGGTCTTCTCTGTGGCAAAGAAACCGATTTGATCTCTCACCCACATCACCGAATGCATCTTTCCATTTTCGTGTTTATTCTCTGTTTTTCGTTGTTTTTAGGCGTCTGTTTTGGGGTGTTCTTGAGCACCGATCGTTGTTTCGTTTTTATTGTCTTCCGCAAGCGTTTTCTAACCCCATTGCAGGCCCGTAGCCTATCATTTGGTATCAGAGCCTAAGTGCTCTTGTTTGCACAATTCGGGTTCTGTTTTCCCCTGTTTTCTGTTGAGTGTCTTCTCAGCTTTGTTGTTGTTTTCTGTCTGCATGCATGTCTTATTTCATTTTATGTTTAGATTGTTTTAGGATGGTTTTAGGTGAGTTAGCATGTTTGTTCTCTGTTTCTAGAATGTGTTAAGCATGTTAGTTTAAGAGTTTATGTTCACTGTTTAAAACTGTCGTGTCTTGTGTTTTGTTTTGATTTTTTTTTTTTTGTGTCCTGTTTCTTGTTGCATGTTTCTATTCTGTTTTGTTTCTTTTCATGGTTTGTGTTCAGTCATGCTTAACTTATTTGTTACTTGTTTAGCAATTGATCACTTTGATTTCTGTTAGAATTCAGATTAGGTAAATTGTTATTTTATGATTCTGTTTGTGGTTTTTATCTGGTTTTGTTTTCTGTCATCATATGCACGTTTGTTTCTTGTTTACAGAACCTGGACAATATTGCTTGAACTCAAATTATTTTATTTAGACCGAAGCTCAGCTAGCATATGTCCTGTTTGTCATTTCTTTTGTTTCTATTTTCTTGTTTTAGTTGTTGTTTGCTGTGATCTTTTGATTTCTGTGTAGCTGTTGCATTTGCTGAACATCTTAAGCATCTTGCAATCTGTTTTAGCATGTGTTTAAGTTTTGGATTGCTGTTAGCTTGTTTAGCTTGCTGTAGTTTTCTAATCTGTGTCCAAGTTTACGGGTGGAAGTTGCTTGTAAATCTGTTCTTGTTTGCTGAGTTGTTGAGTTGTTTTACTGAATTTTTGCAACAACTTTGCCTCTCATTTTAGTGTCCAAATTGTCTCAGCATGTTCTGTTTAGAGTCCATGATTAGGAGTTGATTTGTTTTCAAAATTCTGTTCTGGTTTTTTAAAATTTTTCTGCTTCTTTTCTTCTTGTCTATTTGCTGTTTTCTGCAGCATTAGGAGTCCATTTTTGCTAGGTTTATGCAGCACTTTTGCTGCCCTATTTAGAGTCATTCACTAAGGGTAGTTGCTGAGTTTTAGCAGAAAATATTTCACAGCATACATAATGATTTGAGTGATAATTCTATTTAGATTTTTTTTGCTGTTTTCTTTGCTGTTTCCTTTGTGATTTTCCTTTGCTGTTTTTCAGCATGTGTCTTAGTGTTTTTCTTGAGTTTTAAATGTTGTTTTCTTGAGTCTTTCTTGCTGATTAGTTTGTGTTTTAGATTTTGTTTTTTAGGTTGCAATTGCTGAATGTTTAAGGCATTTAGAAAACTATATCTAGCATGTTTTAGCTTTGCAATGTAGGTTGTTCTAGTGTGTGTTTTGATCTTTTGTTGTTGTTATTCCAGCATATTAGGAGCATGTTTAGGTGTTTTGTTGTTGTTGTTCAAATTGCTAAAAGGTTTAGCATTTGAACCTTGCATTATTGTTTAGTTCTAGATTGTTGTTTTTGCATATCTTAGTCTCTGTTGTGTGTGTGTTTTTCGTAACATTTGTTGTGCAGTTTTTGTACCAATCTCCCAAGGCAAGAGGCTTCCTTAATTGGCAATTTTGGAGTTATCAATTGCTTTGCTTTAAAGGTACTTTCCTGTCTATTTTTTAGTTTATTTTCTGATGTGTTGGGAGACTCTTCGGAACTGTTGACCGAGAGCAAATTCTGTTTAGTTTTATTTTCTGTGTGGAGACTCTTCGGAACTGTTGACCGAGAGCAACTTGTGTTTTATGTTTGTCTGTGTCTGAACTTGTTTCTTTGGATTACATTGTTATGATAATTACCTGATATGATTTTTCCATATTAACCTCATGTTACTGATTAGATAGCATGAATTAACCATGGTCTGTATCTGTTTAATTTCATAATGTTTTCTTGAAAAGCATGTTCTTTTGTTTGTGTTTGCATTTTCTGCTTATTTGGATATCATTACTGTGAAATTATATGATATGACTTTACCATCTTAACCTCATGTTTCTCATGTTTCTGGTAAGCAAGCATGAACTAACCATGGCCCATATCTGTTTAATTTCGGGATGTTATTCTTGAATAAAAGCATGTTCTAATGTTGTGTTTTGAGTCATAATTTCGATTTTGTTTAGGTGAATGTTTATAGATATTTGTTTCTGTTTTTATAACCATGTTTCGTTGTTTAGGTTGTGTTGGCAAAATTAATTTACATAGAGAATAGATTTGAAAATGAATACTAAAATTGAGTTCTCATGTTAGTTTATATTTGCTGAAATTATTGTGTTGTTTTGGTGTTTTTCAAATGTGTTTTAGTATGCGTTTTGTTTTGTTTAATCTTTTTACATGTTCCATGTTTAGGAGAGTTTGATGTGCTAATTTGTTGTCCAAATTGGCATTGTTTTGTTTAGACTTTTCTAGGATGTTTAGATTAAAATTCTGGTTTAGGATTTCTGGTTTTTCTAGTTTTTGTTACTACTTTGGACTTGCATAATTTTCTGCTCGTAATGAATTTTGATTTGAAATTTTTACAGCATGTTCATCATATTGTGGACTAACCCCTGTTAAAATTTCAGATTATTTGGAGTTGAATTGTGCTACTTTCTGTTTAGGAATCTAGGTTGTTTAGAAGCTGTTTTTAGGGTTTTTCTTTTTTTGTTACAACTTTGCACTTGCATAATTCCTTGCTCATAATGAATTTGAACCTGAAATTTTGATAGCATGTCACTCATAATGTTAACTATCCTCTGTTAAAATTCATGTTAATTGGATGAGAATTGTGTAAATTTTCTGTTTAGTACCTTTAGGATTGTTTTTATTGAAATTTTCTGTTTGGTGTTTTTCCAAATTGATTTGGCATTTGTTTTTAACTTGTGTGTCTAATTGTGTTTAGTGTCTAATTGTGTTTAGTGTCAAGTCTTTGAGTCCTTGATGTTAAGTTAAATTTAGAATGAAGAGCATGAATTAAAATTGCATGTTAAATAGAGCTTGGCAAATTCTATTCCACCATGTTTTTATAAATTCTGTTTTGAACTCTTGTTTGATTGCATCAAATTGAGTGTTTTTGTTTTGTTTTAGGACTATGTTAAATTGAGGTCCGATATTTTTAACAAAAAAACATGTCATATACTATCTTGTTAGTCACTTAGGATTCACTTGTACGTCGAGTGATTTGTGTTTGTGGCCAAGAGCATTCCTCTGTGGGCCGTTGGTATTGTCCGAGGTTTACCGCTGGCCATTGGGCCCGACAGATCGCCGTGTGAGGCAATCGCCTATAAAGGGTGTGGGATAGTGTGACGATTTCCACAAAAGTTCTAGAGAGTTGCTTAGACCCAATAGCTTATCATTGATATTAGTTGCAAGTTTATTTTCTTTGATTAACTTGTTTGATTTGTTGTGCTATTTGATTAAATGCTTAGGACCTATCTGAAATTAGTCTTGTGCGTTATGTTTTATGTTTGTTTTTGTTATTTGTGTTTGTTGTCTTGTTGTGAATGTTTGTCGTAGGAATTCTTGGCTTCCTAGTCCATTCAAGACTATCGGCTAAGGTTTGAATCATCTAACCCTTTAATTTCTTGGATTTAAGTATTGGTTAGATGAAATTTGTTCAAAGGAATTGATGATGCCTATTTTAGAGGACTTTTGATTATTGGATTTACTTGTTTGTTTATAATTGACATCTATTCCTTGAATTGTGGATTAAGGATATAATCACATGCTAGGTTTGCAAATTTTATTTTTGAACTTATAGTTAGCCTACCTAGTTTGTTTGAATTTTGAAATCTCCTCAGTTTATTGCTAATTGGATTGAAAATATTGATTAATTCTTTGAGTTTATTTTCAATTGCTTGATTTAGCATGACAAATTGAATATGTTCATACCTTGCAAATATTTTCTCTCTAATATCATATATGTTGCTTGAAAAGTGTAGAAATGAACAATTCAAATTTTTTTGGAATTTACTTCAAGCATTGTGTTGGATATTAAGATTCTACCGTATACCATAATGCTTGTTTCCGTTGTTATTATTTTGTGGGTTAAGTAAGGACCTTGGTTTAAAAGGGGGACCAAATTGTTTGGATCCACTTGAGCGTTTGAACGCTAGGGTGTCATACGTAGCATGAGCAAAGCTTTAAGATTTGAGGTCAAATCTTCAAATAACCCGGAGAGGATGATGTGCCCCGAGGCCCAAGGCCCGAGTCAAGTTGAGGTACGTCTTCTATCCATCTTTATGGCCTAATTTATTTGCTAATTTTGTAGGTGACAACCCATTGGTTTAAAGGGGGAATTTGTCTTCCCTTATCAACTTTTGTAACCAAGCTTTGTTTGACTTTATTTAAATTTAATTGTTCGAAACTTTTGTATTATCGGTAAACTCGTAGCATAATATTTGTCTAGGTTATATAAACGTTGTATTAGTTTTAGAAAATAGAAGATTAAAGTTGGAGTTGCCACGTCATCAATAAAGAGCCACATCAGCAGCTGATGTGGACAAATGGGAAGCCACATCAGCAAGGAGCAGCCACGTCAACCAGCTGAAGGGAGCTGTTGCCGCACGTGAGAAGCACGCCATCGCCTTCTGCTTCTCATTCAGCCGAAGAACCAAATGGCTTTCTTTTCTCTCATCGCCAACGGTCATCTGCAGTCGCCTTCCATCGCCATCGCCATCGCCAGAAGCCCCCGTTCTTCTCTGTGTATTTAATCTTCCTCCCTCTCTGTAAATCAGTTAGCCAGTATAACGTATTTTTGGAAATCACAGAATCGTGTCTTCGTTCTGTCGGAGTTTCTCCGTGAAAGAGAGAGCTTCTCTCTCGGTGTCGCCGGCGCCCAGCGCCTAATGGCTTCGCCAAGTCTTCCTCGAGTTCAAAGGTTGCTCGGAGGAATACTCAGTCGCCGGTGGGCGGCGAAACCTTCAGTTCCCTTCGCTGTGATTTCGTCGCTGGCAACGACGAATTTCTCACCCGAAGCTCGATAGCTTTTGGGCCAGCAACGGGTCATCACCTCCGTTTTCCATTTCCCTCCCCTTATCGGTCTTCTCTGTGGCAAAGAAACCGATTTGATCTCTCACCCACATCACCGAATGCATCTTTCCATTTTCGTGTTTATTCTCTGTTTTTCGTTGTTTTTAGGCGTCTGTTTTGGGGTGTTCTTGAGCACCGATCGTTGTTTCGTTTTTATTGTCTTCCGCAAGCGTTTTCTAACCCCATTGCAGGCCCGTAGCCTATCAACGCTTTATAAGTCGAAATTTATTTAGTGTACAAAAGAAAAATTTTAAATGGGAAATTAAGGGTAAAGAATTAGGGATGTTACAGTTATGGTATTAGAGCCCTCGGGTTTATAAAACGGTGATGTAGACTGGTCGACTGCACAGCCACTACGCAGACATCCTTCCTCAACTGTAAATACGTTTAAATGCTTTCTTTGATTTTGATTTCTTAGGATTACTTGTTTTTAACTTTTATAGGAATTATAAGATGGTCCGAGATAGAGACGCGAGAGATGAAGCCCTAGATAGGCTTACGGATTTGCTAGATCGTCAGGCCCAGCATATGGTCACGCAAGCCCAACAAATCGAGAGATTGGTAAACCGTGAGGATCACAGGGCCCGAGAGGTGGTAGTTCCGAACCATCACGGTATGGAAAGGTTCCAAAAACTACAGCCTCCGGTTTTCAATAGACAGTCATCGGGCCTCTCTTTAGCCGAGGAGTGGATCCGAACTATGGAGGACATGCTGGAGTACGCAGGGATAGAGAACGGGAATAAAGTTGCCTACGTCACCTTTCATTTGGCGTTGGATGCCTGATTTTGTGGGATTCAATCAAGGCAACAACTGATGTGGCAGTTATGACATGGGAACGGTTTAAGACCGTGTTTTATGATAAATACTTCAGCCGTACGGTGAGGGCGGCTAAGAGGATGGAGTTTATGCAGCTGAAGCAGACTGGTTCGGTTGCGGAGTATATTCGGAAGTTTGAGGCCTTATCTCGGTTTGCACCGCGCCTAGTGAGTGATAATGAAGACAAGGTGCACCATTTTATGGATGGGCTAAATCCAGAAATTCGAAAAAGCATTATAGTATTAGGGATTTTGGATGTACCCTACACAGAGATTGCAGCCAGAGCTCTAGAATTTGAGGCTGTAGAACTGACTTGCGTCAAGCCAAGGGAGCCTGCTAAGGGTGTCTTTCGGGAGATTCAGCCTCAATCCCAGAATCAAGGCTGGCAACCGAGGGGACAACAGCAGACACATCCACGAGGAGTGAAGAGGTCGTATGACGGAAAGGACGACCAAGGAAAGGGAAAGCAAGCCCAATAATCTACTCAGAAGCCTATATGCCCGAAGTGCTTAAGACCTCATTTTGGTGCCTGCAGGTTGGGTACGGACAAGTGCTATAGATGCGGAGAGGTGGGTCACTATGCCTTAAATTGCCCGAGGACTACTACTGACCAAAAGAAAGTTACCCCAAGAATATTTGTTTTCATTGAGCCTGGTGACGTCTACGATGGGGCTCAGCCTTCTCTAATTGCAGGTACTGTCTTAATTACCTGTAAGGAAATATGTATATGATAGGTAAAAATAGGCTTGAAAATAGAGAGGTAAGAGAATAGTAGGTGGGTAAGAAGGGTTACTAGGTGAACCTCGACGAGAAGACAATAGGCTATATATAGGACAATATAGACCTTATAGAAATAGAGTTATGCATTAGTAGGAATAGCCTAACTTAACCACAAGAATTTGTGCACCTAAGATTTGGTTAGCATTAAAGGGGTACTCTAGGTCGCCAAAGTACAATTAGTCGTTTGAGTGAATAAGATATTGTGGTAGAGGTTGGTACCTCTTAGATCCATATGAAGTATAAGGCATTTAGACGAAGGTCATATGTAGGAATTCGAATTAGGTAAATTGTTAAAAGAGTATTTCGTAGGAGTGTCCATGTTGACGAATAGCAGTGAGGAGAATAAGTGTTCCAATCGGATTTAGAAGATTAACAAATCTCGAGGCAATAAAGGATCAAAGTTGTACAAAAAAAGGGGGGTAACACTCAACCTCTAGAAGATAAGTATCGTTTGAGAAGACTAATCAATAAAGGGTGATGGCCAAATCATGAAGAGATCAGGACCGACATACTATAAGGGAGAGAATTAGTGAAGTTAGGAGTGATCATAGAGTAAAAGACGTGTCAAGCATTTTGGTGTTACTGGATTGAAGATTATGAAGTAAAAGTATAAAAGTTAAGTTGTGAATCAATACAGTTTAAGCTAAGAACCACAAACATGAGGCTGACCTTCAAGATGAAAGTAGGAGCATCAGTGTTCGAGGAACTAGAAGGATAAACCTTGACATGGAAACATTTCTGACTTCCTTTGAAATATAGAAGAGTAAGATTTGAGAACTTGAGGAGAATCGGATTAAGGGCGTAAACTCATCTACAACAAGTTTTCAAACAAGAAGATCGTTTGATGAATCATTGCACGAGAGTTGAGTAAATAATTAAAACATGACTAGGAAGAGCAAAAGATGGTTGACTAGTCAGTAAACTCGAAGTAGTCCTTGCGTGATATTAAGGAAAGGTGAAGGAGATTGTTGGATTAAATGAGAGGTTAAAGTTTGAAGTTTAAATCAGTGTTTAATGGCATGCGAATTGTGAAATTTGCATAGAAACCATTTAAGTAAGCTTAGAAGTGAGGCTAAGTTGGCAAATTTACAAAAGTTCGACTCGTATTTAACAAGTCGAGACCAATTAATCCATAAATGATTTAAGGTTAGAATGACTGGTTAGAATGATTTAAGGATGAATTTGGGCCATTGGATTTGAAGAAAATTGAAGAATGGCCGAGATGGAGCGATCTGTGCGCGCGCGTGCTCCAATCAAGAAGCAGCGCACGCTCATCAGCAATCCGCGCGTGCACCCAGTGTCCAACTCTGGTGAGACACCTCAGCACCAGCGATGCTCCAGCGCGGGCCTCCAGCTGTGCGGTGGAGATTAAGTCCGAGCCAAAAGTTGATCAATGGCTGAAATTTGTCAAAGTCTTCAATCCATGTTGCCACTAACTCTTCTACCTGCAAAATCATACCTTTAAATTTGGGCTCTTTATGGGCCGAGGCTACCTTTGGGATCGATCTTGTGAAGGCCTTTTTCCTTTGAATAAATTGTTGAATTTTCTTCAACCCATAATCCACCAACATACATCTAACCCTAACCACACTATCTAATGCATGATATGCAATATATATAATCCATACAATAAAGGCTAGAGTATGCCAAATGAGTTTAAAAAATAAAAATTACAAATTTAAACGGGCCGGGAAGACAAATTCCCATGGGTCGAGTTGTAGCCTCTTCCAAGGGCTCCAAGTTGAATTTCCTTCACGATCATCAACTACCTGCAAATAAAGAAAATAATTCCCATTAGTTAAAATGCTAATTACTTTAAGGGTCTCAGGGTGAGATCGGTTTATGGGCCTTGGCACATCACACTGCCTGTTGAAGGTGACAAGTTCAGCATATATTGCAACGCGTCTGGAGTGTGGCTCGGATGCATACTTATGCAGGAAGGAAGGGTTATTGTGTATGCTTCTCGGCAGTTGAAGCCGTATTCTGAAGCATGACCTGGAACTAGCGGCAGTCGTCTTTGCACTAAAAATATGGAGACATTATTTATATGGACAGCAGTGCGAGATATTTTCAGACCACAGAAGCCTGAAGTATTTGTTTACGCAGAAAGAGCTGAATATGCGGCAACGAAGGTGGCTGGAATTTGTTAAAAACTATGAGTTTGAAATTAAGTACCACCCGAGAATGGCGAATAAAGTCGCTGATGCCTTGAGCAGGATGCCTACTGCGAGTCAGCCTTCGCTTGCAGCAATGTCGGTGACGTTGAGGTCTGAGATTGAGAAGTTTGATGTGGAGATTGTGGCTGAGTTGTCCAGCATGCTCACCAACACTTCTCTTAGGTCGACGATTCTGGCCAAGATACGAGAAGCTCAACAGAAAGATTTGGAGTGTGAAGAGCATCAGATGAGCATGACATCTGAGGATTCGTTTGATTTCAACCTGACAGATGAAGGAGTATTGAAATTCAGGCACAGGTGGTACGTGCCTAACGATGAGGGGTTAAAGAAAGAAATTTTGACTGAGGCGCATTCTCGACATACTCTGTACGTCCAGGAAGCACAAAAATGTATAGAGATTTGAAACAACACTTCTGGTGGCCAAACATGAAGAAAGAGGTCGCTAGGTATGTAGAAACCTTTAAGGCAGAGCACCAAAGACCGGCCGGAACATTACAGCTACTGCAATTCCATAGTGGAAATGGGAGCAAATTTCCATGGATTTCATAGTTAGACTCCAGAGGACAACGAAAGGACACGATGGCATCTGGGTGATTGTGAACCGTTTGACCAAGTCGGCCCACTTTCTACCAGTAAAAATGACGTATTCTAGGATCAGCTCGTCGAACTTTATTTGCAGGAAATTGTTAGACTACATAGAGTGCCAGTTTCGATAGTCTCAGACCGAGATCCAAGATTTACTTTGAAGTTCTGGAGGAGTCTGCACAAAGCTATGGAAACTCAGCTAAACTTCAGCATGGCATTCCATCCTCAGACTGATGGATAGACGGAGAGAACGAATCAGATCTTGGAGGATATGCTTAGAGCGTTCGTGTTGAAATTTACGCCGGAGAAGATCGCCGCTATTAGATAGTGTATCGAGATAGCGCAAAGCTGCCAGAAAAGCTATGCTAACACTAGACGGAGAGAATTGGAGTTCAATGAAGGTGATGAGGTACACTTAAAGATTTCTCCGTTCAAGGGTGTTATGCGATTTGGAAGAAAGAGCAAGTTAAGCCCTCGATATGTGGGGCCCTTCCCTATTTTGAAGAGGATCAGGAAGGTGGCTTACCGATTGCAACTTCCGGCATCAATGGAAGGTGTCCACAACGTGTTTCACGTGTTTATGCTCAGAAAGTGTGTGCGTGATCCGTCGCATGTCGTGGAAGCAAAGGAGATCGAGGTATAGCCTACCCTGACTTATGTGGAGAAACCGGTACGAATTCTAGAATCCTCTATCAAAGTACTACGCAACAAAGAGATTCTGCTAGTCAAAGTTCTATGGCGGAACCACGACATGGAAGAGGCTACTTGGGAACGACAACAGGATATGATGTCTAAGTATCATGAACTGTTTGTATAATCAAATTTTGAGGACAAAATTTTAATTAAGGTTGATGGAATGTAACACCCAGTTTTACGGGATTATAATATTCCAATATATAGTGGCATTTTTGTAAATATGTCAAATTAAATCCGTTTTGCGAACAGAAAGTTTAATAGAGCCCTAACAATAAGTTGGAATTAATGGTGAAATAAGGAAATTTGGAGAAACAGAACCGTTAGCTAAATAATGAAACAAAGGATGAAACTAATATAAAATCAAAGGAAGGGTAAAACAGTAAGTTGGCAAGTCAAATTATATTAAAATGCCAAATCCTCTCCTTCTCCACACTTCACGTTTGTCTCCAGAGGCTTTCTCCCTCTCTCTCTGGCGACTCTCTCCTCCACGTGGTTCTCTCTCCCTCTTCAACGATTTCTCCTCCAATCGCTCGGTTTTCTTCACGTTTCCTCCTCCAAACAACATTCTAGGTAAGAATCTATGCTCTTGGATGGTTTATTCTCAATTTCTAGGGTTTAAAACGGTAGAGTTTCGTTTAGGGTTTTTGCTAAAAATGTGGACTAAGGTTAGAAATCGATGGGTTTAGTGTGACTATGCCTCTAATTGACGTATTGATGCTTATTTGGCATAGTTAGTCGGTTTATTGAAGAATATGGAATTTTTGGTTGTTGGAGAACTTAGAAACTCCATTAATGGAGGTTAGGGATTCACGAGCACGAATTGCTCGATAAAATGCCTCAATGAAATATATTGTGGTTTTTGGAAATACTCTTTAGCTAGGGACTTTGTTAACCTTTAGAATTTGATTTCCTAAGACCGGCTCTTAATGACGATTGTTGTGAATTGTCATAGGTGAACAACGCTCGAGGGCAGAGCTCGGTGTGCTACGGACGCAAGGTAAGTCTTCGTGACTTGTTTGGCCGATCCGGCCTACACCATGGATGAGCTTTGTTGATCGAGGATAGTTGGAGAAATTCTTGTTTAGTGTAGGTTGGAAGGGTAGTTAGGATAATTTTATGTTACAACGTTTTTTTCATTAGGTTCTATGTATTGTTGTGCTTTTCTTTACGTTTATGCTCAAATCCATGTTCATGAATCATATTTTACGAACCGGCAAAAAAAATGAATTTCCGCATATGTTTTCATGAAAAGAAATGCCTAATGAAATGATATGAAATGCATGTAATCCCGGTCACGTCAGGATGGGGTTCAGACATGGCTGTCCTGAGAGGAGGAGCATGTCTTCCCCCTGCAGATGGAAAGGGCTATCTAACCGTGAGATGTGCCCTCTCTATCTGGTGAGTCAACCCCCGATAACACCTACCGCTATGTAACTAAATAATGAAAAAGAAATGCATGCTTTTACAAACCCCGCACGCATAGCACTCATCTTCATTTACGAGACTTGCTGAGCTCTTTAGCTCATAGTTTATTTTCTATGGTGTAGGTGACTTCGATACAAGTGAGAATGAGATTCCTTCACCCGACGCTTAAGCTGGTTGAAGAGGTGTGCCCGTGGGAGTGTGCAGTGCAGTCAGAACTAATTTGATCATGGGAGCAATAGTTAAGTATTTTGGGTTTATGTCGGGCTGAAGGGTGGAAGTATATGAATTGTAAAGAAACTCATTTTAGGATGCTTGGTGCCTGGATAGGTTATAAAATGTTGTTTTGATGTATTTTGAGGATTTAATTAGCTTCCACTATATATGAATGAATATTGATGAAATAGGTCTGATATTGATGTACGAATTATGCTTTAATGAATTAGAGATGGATTTTGATGATTTGGAATGAGTTTTGATGCTTTGAAAATAGGTTTGATTATTTGAGTTAAAAAGTGTCGTTTTTAGGTTGGTTTGATGTTTTAATATTTCTGGAAGTTCTGGGTGAATGGTGTGTAGGTACAGGGGAAAGAATATGAAGGCAGCTCTCTGGACAAAATCCAGAGAGCTAGCCGATCGATTGCCAGTGTAACGACCCCTTTTCCCAGCAAGATATTGTCCGCTCTGGGTATTGGCCATAGCCCAATATCCTCCCCTCACGGCTTTGTTTGGCGAGAACTTCCCAGTCGGTCACCCAACTTGGTACTACTCTCGCCGAAGCACTTTTAGCTTCGGAGTTCTTATGGGATCAGTTGCCAATCGTGCTCCAAAACGCGTCTTACTATCTTGGGAGAGTCTCTTTACATATGTTTCATTTCCAAGCGATCTGGGATTGTGACCACCCCCTTTTTAGGACCCGTCACCTTCCGGTTCGCCCGCGCGGACGTACTGCCATTCGGGTTCCGGTTCGTGCAGCCATCGTACACATACTTACACATCCGGGTCATCACAGCCAAGAAGGGGCGATCGATCGGGTAATGCATGGTTTAAAGTCGGGATTTTATAAGTTTTTTTTTGGATATCGTCCAAGGTCGGTAAGTATTCTGGTAGAAAAACGTCGACTAAAGTTGTCGTCCAAAGTTGTGGGAGATAACGTCGACCAAATAGTAAGTGTTCTGGTGTTAAGTTTTATTTGAGAGTTTGGTCGATAACGTCGACCGATTAGTTAACGATTTGGTTGAAGGTATTTAGTAAGGAGTTCGGTTGACGATATCGACCATTTTAGGGATTCTTATAAGTTTCGGTTAAGTGTTTCTGTTAGAAAGTCATCGTCCAAAGTCTATGGACGATAAAGTTCAGTTAAGTATTCGGTCGAAGTCATCGTCCATTTATAGTGAAAGTTTCGGTCGAAGTCATCGACCATTTATAGTGAAGTGTACGGTCGAAAACATCGACCGATATCATTACAGTGGCCATGTCGACCGAACTATACATAGACTACATCGACTAAATATTAAGTGTTCTAGTATGGACATCGACCGATTAGAATGAATGAATCCCAGTAAGTTTAGGACGTCGACCCCTACTGTACCATTCATCCAAACCCGATAGAGAGAATTAGCTACCCCTACTGTTTAAATTGAAGAAACCCGAGAGGAAAAACTTAATTCTCTGCCTGTCTTTATTGTTTTAGCATTGACGCCTAAGTTTAAATTTTACTGGGGTTTTCACAATTAGATAGACTTCCGCTGAATGAGTTAATTGATTTTAAATGAGAAGACTAAATGAATAAAATGGATCAGTTGAAAAGTACAAAATTTTATGACATTTATAGGCTTAATATTTCGGGTAAATTAAGGGTCGTTACAGTTGTATGAGAACTCAATCTGCAATGACCCAAAATTTACCCTTTTTAACTATACCAAAAATCGCATAAAATTTTAAAACTTTTTATTTCATCCTTATACTTGGACTTGCATATTACCCTCTCTCATTCTCATACAATTTCTTTCATTTTCATTTTTTTTGCATTCATCATTCATTATTCATTTCCTTTCCTTTTCATTCACTCACTTTCATTCATTAGAGAATGGGCTCGGCATGCAATCTTTATCTGTCGTCATTTGGCAATTGTTAAACTTTAGCATAACAGGGGGACGACACCTTATTCCTCTCGAGTTTCATCAATTTGAACAGTGGTAAAGATAAATAATACTTAACTTCTCTCAGGTTTCTTCAATTTGAACAGTGGTCGAGATAAATAACACTTAACTTCTCTCGGGTTTCTTCAATTTAAACAGTGGGGGTCGACGTGGCCTCTGTAAGGAGATCGGTCGATGTTCATAAAATAGACGGGGAATTAATTTCACTCGGGTTGCAACTCATTCGTCCACATAATCGGACGACGTTATCGTCCACATAATCGGACGACGTCCATACTCTGGACGATGTTACCACTTTGGACGACATCCAAACTTTGGACGATGTCATCACTTTGGACGACATCCATACTTTGGACGATATCCATACTTTGGACGATGTCACCACTCTGGACGACATCTATACTTTGGACGATGTCACAACTCTAAACGATGTCACCACTCTGGACGACATCCATACTTTGGACGATGTCACCACTCTGGACGACATCCATACTTTGGACAAGGTTACTACTCTCGACGACAACTCGACCAAATTACTTACTTTCAGGGGTCGACTTCTCAACCTCATTTTTCCAGAGAACTTAACACTCCCTGGACTTTATTCCTTCTAATCGGTCGACGTTCCTTTACCAAAAACTTAACAGATTTCCAGAGAGCTTAACTTCCTCTCTGGAAATTCACTCCTTCATTTCGGTTGACATCCTATACTTATAAAACAGACACAATTCATCAATGACTATACATGTACGACAAAACTTATAAAAATCATCAAATGGAAATTCATCTCCAATGACTATCCAGAAAGCCTTTTTAAACGTCATCATACATGCAATATACGTGAATTAAACAGTATCAAGCATCCTAAAATGAATGTCTATACATTTTTCTTAACTAAACACCCCCCAGCATGAACACATCCCAAAATACCTAAAATACTTATCCTTGGCTCCCACGGGTCAAAAAGGCACCGACTGCATAACACACTCCCATAGGCATGTTCCTTCAATCCACTCTTTCCTCAGGTAGAGGAACATCTTCCTCACCTTGATCGAGATCACCTACACCATAAAGACATTCTATGAGCTAAAGGCTCAGTAAGTTCCATAAATGCCAATGCATGAACATGTATATGCAACTTTTATGAAGGCCGTCCATGTCATTTCATTTCATTTCATTTATCGGTCCATGTCAATCTTTGGTTATCGGGACTTAACCAGTCAAATGGATAGAGCATATCAAACGGGTAGATGGCTCACACCATTTGAAAGGAGGAAGACCCGCTCACCACGGAATGCCAGGTCTGAACCTCTCCCCGATAACCACCATGCGATGTTTACTGTGATACTCTTCTTTCATTCAGTCCTTACTTTTTCTTTCTCATGAAAACTATGCATAAATATATTTTCCAAGACATTTTGTAAAACAATGATGCATGAGCAATTTAACGCATAACATAAACATAAACAGTAGGAATACCATCAAAACAGCACAAACATACCTTATAAAAACAACTAAACTTAAGCTACCCAACAAAAACATAAAACATACATTTCACATCAACAATCCTCGACCAACAAAACTGACATATGGTGTAGGCCAATCGGCCACAGTAAGTCATGAAAACTTACCTCGGGTCCTTAGCACACCGAGCACCACGTTTTGAGCTTTGTCACCTAAAACATTCCATAGTGTCCTTTGTTAAAACCGAGTCTAAACAACGAAATTTAGCAAACTAACGAAACTCCTAACTAAAGAAAATTTCTTAAAATTCTTATAAATCTCTCTCTGGCATTTTGTCGAACAATTTACGCTCACGAATTACAAATCTCATTAAATGGAGGTTTCCATAGCTCCAAATACCCGATTTTTAACCTAAACACCATATGAATCAATTCTTTCGCCCAATGACACTCAATAACTTTAAATACAATGATGCCAAACTATTTCTAACAAAACTCGATTATTTTGACGAAAACCTAACGAAACCCTAACCGTTTAAACCTCTAGAAATCGAGGACTAAAGCCGGAAAATGCTAGAACCTTTCCTAGAAAGTCGTTTGGAGAAGGAAACGTGAAGAACAACTAACGATCGAAGGAGCGTTGGCCGGCGTTGAAGAGAAACGTCACCTGGAGAATGAGAATCGCTAGAGGGAGGGAGGAGAGGGGAGAAATACATTCAAGTGTTGGAAGAAGAAGGGCTTTTGGCATTTTTATAAATTTGACTTGTCAAACGACAAGTTTGCCCTTCCATTTGATTTTTCGTTTATCTTATTGTTCGACTATCGGTTCGGTTTCTCCAAAATTTTCTTATTCTACCAATAATTCCAACTTATTACTAGGGCTATATTAAAACTTTTCGTTCGTCAAACGGACTTAATTTACTATTTTTATGGATTAAACCGCTATATGGTAAAAAACGGAAACTAGAGCGTTACATTTCGATTTGAATTTCTAAAATTCTCATATTTCTCCTAAAATTCATATTAACCACAAAGGTTCCATTAAAACTCTCAATTCGCAAAACAGACTTATTTCAATTATTTACAAAAATGTCATTGCGCATAAAATTTAAAAAACCGTAAAACCGGGTGTTACACAATCAACGGTAGATATTTACTCCACAAGCCTTGGAATTCCAACACACATGCTCTGAGCATATCCTCCAGAATTTGATTTGTTCTTTCTGTCTGTCCGTCAGTCTAAGGATGAAACGCTGTGCTGAAATTCAACAGAGTTCCTATAGCCTTATGTAGACTCTTCCAGAATTTTGAAGTAAACCTGACATCTCTATCGGAGACAATCGAAACGGGCACCCCATGCAGCTTAACAATCTCATGTACGTAAAGCTCGGTAAGCTGATTCATGGAATATGTCATTTTGACTGGTAGAAAATGGGCCCATTTTGTCAAACGGTCCACTATCACCCAGATCCTATCATGCCCCTTCGTCGTTCTTAAGAGTCCAACTATAAAATACATGGAAATCTGCTCCCAATTCCACTCCGGAACACTGTGGCTGTAAGGCTCCGACCGGCCTTTGGTGCTCTGCTTTGACCTGATGGCAAACCAAACAGGTTTCCACGTACCTGGCAACCTCTCTCTTTATGTTCGGCCACCAAAAGTGTTGCTTTAAATCTCTATACAATTTCATGCTTCCTAGATCCACGGAGTATGCCGAGGAGTGTGCCTCGGTCAAAATTTCCTTCTTTAACTCCTCGCCGTTAGGCACATACCACCTATACCTGAATCTTAATACGCCATCATCCGACAGGCTAAAATCGGACGAGTCCTCAGATGTCATTCTCAATCGATACTTCTCACACTCCAAGTTTTTCTGTTGAGCTTCTCGGATTCTGTTTATTATTGTCGGCCTTAAGGAAATATTTGTGAGCATAGTGGACAACTCAGCCACAATCTCCACATCTAACTTCTTGATCTCAGACTTTAACATCACCGACATTGCTGCAAGCGAAGGCTGACTCGCAGTAGACACTCTGCTCAAGGCATCGGCGACCTTATTCGCTTTTCCCAGGTGGTACTTAATCTCGAAATCATAATCTTTGACAAATTCCAACCACCGTCGTTGTCGCATATTCAACTTTTTCTGTGTAAACAAATATTTTAGGCTCCTGTGGTCTGAGAACAGCTCGCATTATTGCTCATACAGATAATGTCTCCAAATTTTCAACGCGAAGATAACTGCCGCTAGTTCCAAATCATGCGTCGGATAATTTTGTTCCTACGGCTTCAACTGCCGAGAAGCATACGCAATAACTCTAACCTCTTACATCAATACGCATCCAAGTCTAACCTTAGACACATTACAATATATAGTGAACTTGTCGCCTTCAATTGGTAGCGTTAACACTGGGGCCGTAGTCAATTTCTGTTTCAGCTCCTCAAATCTCTTTTCACATGCAACTGTCCATATAAACTTCTCATTCTTTCTGGTCAAACGTGATAGAGGAACTGCAATCTTCGAAAATCCCTCAATGAATTTTTGCTAATATCCAGCTAACCCAAGAAACCCAGGTACCTCTCGCACATTTTTAGGCTGCGGTCAATCCTTGACAACCTGAATCTTAGTCGGGTCTACAAAAATTCCTTCTTGAGATATAATATGGCCGAGAACTAACAAAACGGTCCTTAGGTGCCCTTCATGCTCCTCTTTCGTCCTTGAATAGACTAAGATGTCGCCAATAAAGACGACAACAAATTTGTCCAGATACTCTTTGAAGACGCCATTCATTAAGTCCAAAAGACATTACTAGAAACTCATAATGCCCGTACCTCGTTCGAAATGCTATCTTTTGAATATCTTCCCTCCTAACCTTCAACTGATAATAACCTGAGCGTAGGTCGATTCTCGAAAATACTCGAGCGCCCTGCAGTTGATCAAATAAGTCATCTATTCGGGGCAATGGATACTTATTCTTCACCGTTAGCTTATTCAACTCTCTGTAATCAACACACATTCTGAGAGTTCCATCCTTTTTCTTGACAAATAGAACAGGCGCACCCCAAGGAGAAGAGCTAGGTCGGATGAACCCCTTGTCTAACAATTCTTCTAATTAAGCTTTCAACTCCTTTAGTTCAGCAGGTCCCAGTCTGTACGGATTCTTTGATACAGGCCCAGAGTCTGGATAAACATCAATTGTAAACTCGATCTCCTTATCCGGCGGTAATCCGGGAAGATCGTCAAGGAACACATCAGAGAATTCTCTAACTACCGGAAGGTCTCCTGGTTTTACCCCTTTGAGCAACTGAGTATCGACCACTGTGGCCAGATAAACTGAGCATTCACCTATAAACTGCTCTTGGACCTTCATATAATAGGAAGTGGGTGACCCACTCAACCTATTCATTGCCTGATAAGCAAACTCCTCTTTATCCGGGGGCCGAAAAGTTACTAACCCGGATCGACAGTCAATGGTGGCGAAATGACGTGACAACCAGTCCATTCCTAAAATAAGATCGTACCACTCTATGCCTATAACTATCAGCCGGGCATAAAGGGTATTGTTCCCCACTGAGACAACATTGCCCTAGAAAATGCGATATGACTGCATATGCTCACCCGAAGGCAGCATTACTCTATACTGACACTCAGCTAACTCGGGCACTAACTTCAATCTAGACACGCAAGCAGTTAAAATCAAAGAGTGGGTAGCTCCCCTATCTATCAATGAAAACACTGCCACACCTGTGACTAAGATAGTACCTTTAATAATCGAAGGTTGGGCCTCGTCATCAACATCACAAGGTTCAATAAAGGCAAAGATCATTGGCATAACCCTTCTCTGATCTCCGCCCTGTCGGTCTCTGCCTGATCAATTTTGGCCTGTCAGTGGACAATCCATGACATAGTGGCTGGTCTCTCCACATCGAAAACATCAATCCGTGCCCAGTCTACAATCACCATAGTGTTCCTTCTAGCACTTAGGACAAAGAGGCTTTTGATGAGCCCCTTGCACTTGTTTCCCTTTACCTTGGTCGTTTCCTCCTTCGTACGACCTTTTTACACCTCTATGTTGTTGTGGTTGTTGTCCTCTTGGTTGCCAACCTTGATTTTGGGGTTGGGGCTGAATTTCACGGAAGAAGCCCTTAGCAGGCTCCCTTGGCCTTACGCAAGTCAATTCTGCAGCCTCAAATTCTAGAGCTCTGGTTGCTATCTCTGTATAGGGTACATCCAAAATTCTGAATACTATAATACTCTTTCTAATCTCTGGTTGTAACCCTTCCATGAATTGGTGCACCTTGTCTTCGTTATCGTTTACTAAACGTGGTGAAAACTGAGACAATGCCTCAAATTTATGAATATAATCCGCAACTGAGCCAGTCTGCTTCAGTTGTGTGAACTCCAACCTTTTAGCCACCCTCACTGTACGGCTGAAGTATTTGTCATAGAACACGGATTTAAACCGTTCCCACGTCATCACTGTCACGTCGGTAGTTGCTTTGATGGAGTCCCACCAAAATCGAGCGTCCAGTGCTAGATGAAAGGTGACTCATGTAACTTTCTCCACGTTCTCTATCTTTGCATACGCCAGCATTTCTTCCATAGTTCGAATCCACTCCTCAACTACAGAGGGGTCCGAAGATTGTCTGTTGAATATTGGAGGTCGTAGCTTTTGGAACCTCTCCACACCGTGATTGTTTGGAACAACTATCTCTTGGGCCCGGGGACCCTCACGGTTTATCAAGCTCTCTATTTGTTGAGCTTGTCTGTCCATATGTTGAGTCTGACGATCAAGCAAGTCCGTCAGCCTATCTATAGCTTCGTCTCTAGCGTCTCTACCTTGAACCATTTTATAACTCCTATAAAGGTTAAAACAAATAATTCTAAGAAATTGAAATCAAAGAAATCTTTAAAACGTACTTACAATTGAGGAAGCATGTCTGTATAGTGGCTTGCGCAGTCGAGTAGTCTATAGAACTAATTTTAAAACCCAGGGGCTCTGATACCATAATTGTAATGTCCTTATTCTATACCCTTAAAATTCCCGTAAAACTTTTTTTTTCCATTTTGGACATTAAGAAAATTTCGACTTCCAAAAGCTTTGAATCAAAGTCTAACTCGTTTAAATCATCTTCAAAAGCATTTAAAGAAAACCTATTAAACAATCAGCCAAGTGAATAATGCAGCAAAAAGGCAGAATTGCCAAATTGAGCAGCCGATCGATCGGCCATTTCAGCCAATCGATCGGCTGTGGCAACAATTTGCCAGGCGATCGATCGGCTACCTCTCTGGAAAAAAACAGAGAGTGCCACACACCTTTCCGATCGATCGCCCTCCCAGGCGATCAATCGACAACCTCTCTGGATTTTCCTATAAAGTTTCCATTCATTGTTTCCGATCGATCGCCTTCCCAGGCGATCGATCGGCAACCTCTCTGGATTTTTGAAATCCAGAGAGCTTGTCTTCCCTTCTCCTTTCCCTTACTCCAACTCCCTACAAACACACACTTCACAATTCTTCATTCCCCTTCATCAACCAATACTCAAATACCAATTCAACATAAATACCTATTATCCTCATACATTTCTCCACTTCATCAATCATAAAAAAAAAACTACTCGAAGCATATAAAAAAAACGTAGCCAATTCCATGAAAACAAACTTCATTGATCCGTTTAAAAACTGAACAAATCTCCTGTGAAACTTAAATCACCAAGCAGTTCCAGTAATATTTCGAAATAAAAATTATCACTTAGACTTATCAAATTCTCCATAAACCCTTTTCATCATAAGTTTCTAAGCTAGTACATCAAAATATACTATCTATACAATTTCTACCCATCTCTAACCCAAAATACCTATACGTCGTTCCCCCACGGGTCAAAAGTCGCATCGACTACGCCAATGCACTCCCACGAGCATCCTCCATCAACATGTGCATTCATCAGGTGGAGCAACGTCATCCTCACCTGTGTTAAAGTCACCTACACCATAGCGACATTCTATGAGCTAAAGGCTTAGTAAATCTACGTAAATGAAAATGCGTGCTATGCACATGCTATTTAGAAATCATGTAGTCATTTCATTCATTTAGTTACATAGCGGGGTGTCGCATGGGGTTTGCTCTCAATAGATAAAAACGGCACATCCGACGATTGGATAGCCCCTTCCATCTACCCGGGGGGAAAACATACTTGACCGATAGGACAGCCATGTCTGAAACACCTCCCTGACGTGACCGTGCTTACGTGCATTCTTATCTTTTCATTAGTCATTTACTTTTCATGAAAACGTATGCGGAATTCATTTTCATGCTCTTTGGAGACAATGATGCATGAATTTAAGTGATGAAATAAACATACAATAAACAAAAACAGTAAATAAAACTTAGAACGAGCATTCTATAACCGTAATATAACGACCCATTTTCCCAGCAAGATATTGTTCACTCTGAGAATTGGGCCGTAGCCCAATATCCTCCCCTCACGGCTTTGTTTGGTGAGAACTTCCCAGTCGGTCATCCAACCTGGTACTACTCTCGCCGAAGCAATTTTTAACTTCGGAGTTCTTATGAGATCTGTTGCCAATTGTGCTCCAAAACGTGTCTTACTATTTTGGGAGGGTCTTTTTACATATGTTTCATTTCCACATACTTCCCCAAGCGATGTGGGATTGTGACGACCCCCACATTACGACCTACCCCTTTTACCGGCCTTTTTCCCACGCGGATGCACCGCCATCCGGGTTCGGATCCAGTATACGAGCCAGTCGTGCACATATGGGTCATAACAATCACCCCCCCTCGGGGGCCCAACGTCTTCGTTGGCCACATTTCTAGTTGGGTACAGGCTCTGATACCATTTATAACGACCCTTTTTCCTAGCAAGATATTGTTCACTCTGGGGATTGGGCCGTAGCCCAATATCCTCCCCTCACGGCTTTGTTTGGCGAGAACTTCCCAGTCGGTCACCCAACCTGGTACTACTCTCGCCGAAGCATTTTTTAACTTCGGAGTTCTTATGGGATCCGTTGCCAATTGTGCTCCAAAACGCGTCTTACTATTTTGGGAGGGTCTCTTTACATATTTTTTATTTCCACATACTTCCCCAAGCGATGTGGGATTGTGACGACCCCCACATTACGACCTACCCCCTTCACCGGCTTTTTTTCCGCTCGGATGCACCGCTATCCGAGTCCATATCCAGATCCAGTATACGGGCCAATCGTGCACATATGGGTCATAACACGTAAAGCCCTAGCTACCCATCTTATCTCCCCAAAACATCCAAATTCACCAAGACCTCCATCAACAACTACTCTTATGGTGTAGGCCAATCGGCCAAACGAGTCACGAAAATTTACCTCGCGTCCGTAGCACACCGAGCTCCGTCCACGCGCGTTGTTCACCTAAACCAATTCATAGAAATCATCATTAAAATCTTTCCTAGAATATCGAATTTCGAAGACTAACGAAACTCCTAGCTAAAGGAAATTTTCTATAACTCTATTTTAACTCATTGAGGCATTTCGTCGAGCAATTCGTGCTCGACATTTCTAAACCTCCATTAATGGAGTTTCCAAAGTCTCCAACTACCAAAATTTGCAATAACAACCATTAAATCGCCCAACTTCATCCAATACTCACAAATACGTCCACCATGGTCATAAATAGGGCAACCCTAGCTGTTTCTAACATGACCCGGCTATTTCAAAAAATCCTAAATGAAACCCTAACCGTTTAACAACCCAAAAACTGGAAATAAACCTTCTAAAATCGTAGAACCTTATCTAGGAAGTGGTTTCAGAGAAGAAACGTGAAGAACTAAGTCGTCGGAGGAGGAGGAATCGCTAGAGAAGAGAACCGCGTGAGGAGGAAGAAGAAATCGCCTGGAAAGAGTTTATGTGGAGGGAGAGAAATTGTGAAAGTGTTGGAAGAGATAGGAGTGATTTTTGGTTTTTAATAAATTTTAACCTATCAATGACCGTTTTGCCCTTTAGTTATATTTCTATTAATCTTCCTCTCATTTCGTTAATTGATTCATCGATCCGGTTTCTCCAAATTTCCATATTTTACCAATAATTCCAATTTATTGTTAGGACTCTATTAAAAAGAACTTAATTCACCATATTTACGAAATTGCCATTATATAGCAAAAATTCTAAAATCCCGTAAAACCAGGTGTTACAAAACTAAACAAACTAGTTAACACATGCTGAACAACACAAAATGAAAGAACACAACAACCAAACAAATTACATGTTAAGTTCTTAGACAGAAATACAAAACATGCTTCAAAACAGAAAAAGACCAGGAAAAACTAGTTTGAAAAAAAAAACATAACACAGAAGCAAGCCGATTGCTTCACTTAACAGAGCACTAAATTTGCTTGGACACTAAACAAAACAACACTACCGTAGAGAAGAACAAATAGAAAAAGGCTCAGCGGAAACGAAAACCAAAGAAAGAAAACATGCAAGACCAAAAAAGAATTTTTTTTTTTTTTTGTTGAAAACTCTCTTTTAGAAAGCAAACAAGAAAAACAATTGCTGGTGGGTGCAACTTGATGATCATGTGACAACTAAACAACAAAGGGAACAAACAGAACACAAAGGCACTACAGAACAGACATGCATGCACGAAAAACAGGGGCTGAAAATAGAGCCCAAATTTGCAAACAAAGAGCACTTATGCTCTGAGACCAAATGATGGGGATCCAGCCTGCAAATGAGGTTAGAAAATGGCAAGCGGAAGACTAAATGAAATAACGAAGATCGGTGCTCTATAAACACCCCAAAGCAGACGAAAAACAGGGTAGAACAGAGGAGAGATAATAGAAAATGAAACACACTTTAAACAAAATGGGTGTGCGGGATTCCTGGCCAGAGTGGACCGAGAATTACCTGCAAGAACGCCAGATATTGGAAGGGATCCTTGCCGGCCGTTTGGTCGCTAAACATCGCCAACAAAGAAACAGCGCTCTCGGGAGAGGCTTGCTCCAGCAAAGGGAGACGCCCTTAAAACTCTTGCATTTCCTTCAGAAATGGCTGGCGATGAACGGAGAAAGAAGTGGTGATGGCTCGTTGCTGGCCCAGGAGCTATCAAAGCTTCGGGTGAGAAATTTGTCGTTGCTAGTGACGAAATCACAGCAAAGGGAACTAAAGGTTTCGCTGCCTTCAGCGACTAAGTATTCCTCCGAGCAACCTTGAGCTCGAGGAAGACTTGGGCTAATCCATCAGGCGTTGGGTGCCGGCTAGGCCAAGAGAGAAAATCTCTCTGCAATGGAGAAAACTCCGATGACGAAAGAACACACGTTCTGATTTCATAAAATACGTTATCCTGGCTAAAGAATTTACAGAGCTACAGTGGAGCTTAAATACACTAAGAAGAACGGAGAAGAAGAAGAAGAACGCTTCTAGAATTTCGTCGACCAACGGCTAGAAATGTAGCCGTTAGACTCCTCTGTAGAACGCCAGTTTGCTTGGCAGCGCACTTCAGCCGGTTCAGCTTGATTCTCCATTGGTTTGGCCAGTTCAGCTTGAGTCTTCTTTGGTTTGTTTGGTTCAGCCTGGGTTCCTCTTGGTTCAGTCAGTTCAGCCCTTAGTTCTCTCTTGGTTCAGCATCCTTTTGAAGACTATTACAAAAAAATACATTCTAAATGGCTAAAGTTTGCCAATTAACGAGTTTTAAACAAAACTAAAGTTTCCTAAAAATATACAAATTAAATACAAGGCTTGTTTACATAATTTGAATTTAAGGAAAACAAATTCTATCTTCATTAATTCTTGGGCCCCCGAGGGGGGGTGATTGTGATGACCTGAATAGACACGTATGAGGAGGAACCACCGAGTACTCCGCGAATCCCGAGTGGGACTTGGGCCAGAGGGTGACGTGCTAGGTTAAAACTCCGCAGATCCTGGGTTGGACTTGGGCCGGAGGGTTCGGTCGTAGAAAGCGTCACAATCCCACATCACTTGGGGAAGTATGTGGAAATGAAACATATGTAAAGAGACCCTCCCAAGATAGTAAGACGCATTTTGGAGCACAATTGGCAACGGATCCCATAAGAACTTCGAAGTTAAAAGTACTTCGATGAGAGTAGTACTAGATTGAGTGACCGGCTTGGAAGTCCTCGCCAAACAAAGCTATGAGGGGAGGATATTGGGCTACAGCCCAATTCCCAGAGTGGACAATATCTTACTGGGAAAAGGGGTCGTTACGTAAAATTATCACAAAGAGTAACTCAAAATTGTGTATATTTCTTCTATAAAGCTGCAAGGTTTATGCCTTTAAATAAGCTACAAAATATCCTAATATAATATGAAAGTAATTAGGAAACATCTAAAGATTAGGAAACTTAACAAATTAATAAAAAGAAACTGACTACATAATAAAAAGTGCTTCGACGAGAGTAGTACGAGATTGGGTGACCGACTGGAAAGTCCTCGCCAAACAAAGCTGTGATGGGAGGATATTGGGCTACGGCCCAATCCCCAGAGTGGAGAATATCTTACTGGGAAAAAGGGTCGTTACAGAAAATTATCACAAAGAGTAACTCAAAATTGTGTATATTGCTTCTATAAAGCTGCAAGGTTTATGCCTTTAAATAAAGCTACAAAATATCCTAATGTTGTGATGACCCAAATGTGTAAGTATGTGTACGATGGCTACACGAACCGGAACCTGGATGACAGTATGTCCGCGCGGGAGAACCAGAAGGTGACGGGTCGTAAAAAGGGGTCCTCACAATCCCACATCGCTTGGGGAAGTATGTGGAAATAAAACATATGTAAAGAGACCCTCCCAACATAGTAAGACGCGTTTTGGAGCACAATTGGCAACGGATCACATAAGAACTCTGAAGTTAAAAGTGCTTCAGCAAGAGCAATTCCAGGTTGGGTGACCTTCTGGGAAGTTCTCGGCAAACAAAGCTTTGAGGGGAGAATATTGGGCTACGGCCCAATCCCCAGAGCAGACAATATCTTGCTGGAAAAAGGGGTCGTTACAAATGGTATCAGAACCTGTACCCAACCGGAAATATGGCCAACGAGGACGTTGGGCCCCCGAGGGGGGGTGATTGTGATGAACCAGATGTGTAAGTATGTGTACGATGACGCACGAATGGACCTTGATGGCGGTACGTCCGCGCGAGAGAACCGGAAGGTGACGGGTCGTAAAAAGGGGTCGTCACAATCCCACATCGCTTGGGGAAGTATGTGGAAATGAAACATATGTAAAGAGACCCTCCCAACATAGTAAGACGCGTTTTGGAGCACAATTGGCAACGGATCCTATAAGAACTCTGAAGTTAAAAGTGCTTCGGCGAAAGCATCTCCAGGTTGGGTGACCTTCTGGGAAGTTCTCGGCAAACAAAGCTTGAGGGGAGAATATTGGGCTACGGCCCAATCCCCAGAGCAGACAATATCTTGCTGGAAAAAGGGGTCGTTACAAATGGTATCAGAACCTGTACCCAACCGGAAATATGGCCAACGAGGACGTTGGGCCCCCGAGGGGGGGTGATTGTGATGAACCAGATGTGTAAGTATGTGTACGATGACTGCACGAACTGGAACCTTGATGGCGGTACGTCCGCGCGAGAGAACCGGAAGGTGACGGGTCGTAAAAAGGGGTCGTCACAATCCCACATCGCTTGGGGAAGTATGTGGAAATGAAACATATGTAAAGAGACCCTCCCAACATAGTAAGACGCGTTTTGGAGCACAATTGGCAACGGATCCTATAAGAACTCTGAAGTTAAAAGTGCTTCGGCGAAAGCATCTCCAGGTTGGGTGACCTTCTGGGAAGTTCTCACCAAACAAAGTCGTGAGAGGAGGATATTGGGCTACGGCCCAATCCCCAGAGCAGACAATATCTTGCTGGGAAAATGGGTCGTTACAAATGTAATAAGAAAGTAATTAGGAAACATCTAAAGATTAGGAAACTTAACAAATTAATAAAAAGAAACTGACTACATAATAAAAGAAAACTTGGACCAATTTGATGGATGAATTTCTTGGCTCTCCTTTCTAAATTCGTGGTACAACTTTCTTCAAGAATGAGGAAATAAGTGCTTGCCAAATTTAATTGAGAAAATGAAATTCTGCATGGATTTTACATGGGCATGTTTTGTTATTGTTCTTCTATCCCTCTTGCCACTAAATCTTTAGGTAGTTTTTAAGTATCTTCGGCCTTTTTTTCCTCCCAAGCATGCTCTTCAATACTTAACAAATTTATTAATTTCAGCTCGTGTAGAAAATAATCTTTCTCTTGGATTTCTAGAATCAATCCATTTAAAGCTTCATGCGTTTTCTTGGTTCTTGTTCTTGTCATTGGGCCTCTAATATCTTGACATGGATCTTTAACTTTGGGCTTGAAATTGGTTGCACATTGATTCACATCATTCCCTCTCTCCTCGAAAAAATTCGTCCTCGAATCTTCTGCATCATATAAATATAAGTCAGTGACATTAAAAGTAGCACTTACATTACCATATTCACTAGGTAAATCAATCTTGTAATCATTATCATTGATGCGTTTCAACACTTGGAATGGACCATCTCCTTGAAGTTGCAACTTGTTCTTTCTTTTATTGGCAAATCTTTCTTTCCTTAAGTGAATCCAAACCCAATCTCCGAGTTCGAAAAAAACTTTTACTCTGAGTTCAAAAATAACTTTCCCTTACTCTTTCATGTAGTTCCCTAACAAATTTGGCTCTTTTCTTTCCATCAAAAGTAACAAACTCGTTAGTAGGCAAAGTGTAACACCCGATTTTAAAGGTTTTTTGACTTTCCGTAGTATAAAGTTATATTCATAAATATAGTAAATTAAAATAGTTTTACATACTGGAAGTTTTATTAGAACCCTAGGAATAAATTGAAATAATTGGAGTAATAAGAAAATTTTGGAGAAACCAAATCAATAAGCGAAATAGTGAATTATGTAGAAAATCTAGTAGAGGGGTAGACTTGTAATTTGGAAGTCAAAGTTTAAAACAGAAATAAAACCCCTTCTCCTCTCCCACGGTTTTCATTATGCGAAATTCCTTACAGATAGCAAAACCCCCTTTTGGCAATTTTCTTACTCTCCCACGGCCTTCCTTCTCACGATCATCGATCGATCCTCTGATCAACTATTTTCTCTCTGTTTTCTTTCGCAATCACAACTCTAGGTAAGTTTCTAACATTTTAGAAATTAGTTTTCGAGTTTTAGAGTTGTTAATCGATTAGGGTTTCGTCAGAAATTGTTGAGTTAAGTTAGAAATCGTTAGTTATCGAATTTTTGAATATAATGGAGGTATTTATGATTACGGGGGATAGTTAAGTAGAATTAATGGAGTTCAATTGGTTAGGCTCGATTTTAATGTCGTGTGTTATAAATTGGCTTAGATGAACAAAGCTTACGGATAGAGCTCGGTTCGCTAAGGATCCGAGGTAAGTTCTCGTGACTTACTGTGGCCGATAGGCCTACACCATATGTCGTGTTTGGTTGTTGAGGATATGTGGTGCAATGACTTTTTTATATGCTTTTGATGGGTAGCCTAGGTTTAGTTGTTTTATAGGTTATGCTTTTGTGTTATTTTGATGGTATACACGTGCTTTGTGTTTATATTTCGCATTTAATTGCCCATGCATCATTGTTTTACAAATGTTATGAAAAAAACAGATTTATGCATCGATTTCATAAAAACGGAAATGTAAAGAATGCAAGTAAAGTATCATGTAAACAACCCTATACATGGTGGTTATCGAGGTGAGGTTCAGACTCGGCGTTCCGTTGTAAGTGGATTTTCCTCCCTTCAAATGGTGTGGGCTATCTAACCGCATGATGCGTCATATCCATCTGCCGAGTGATAGGCTTTGATAACCAAAGAATGTCACGTACTGAAAATGAAATGAGATGGACTGAATCTGTAAAATTGCATATACATGTTCATGCATTGTCGTTTACGTAGAATTTACTGAGATTTATCTCATAGGTGTCTTTATGGTGTAGGTGAGATAGAAGAAGGTAAGGAAGATGTTCCTCCACCCGACGCATAAACAGGTTGAGGGAAGGTGCCCATGGGAGTGCGCTAAGCAGTCGGTGCAAAATCTGACCCGATGGAGCAGATGGTCAAGTATTTTGAGGTTTTGGATTTATGTTGGGCTGATGGGTGATTAACTAGAAAATATTGTATTGATAACTCATTTTAGGGTGCTTGGTGACTGGATTGAGGATATTTGTGTTTTGATACTTTCTGGATGATTTAATAGATGAGTTTACTTTTGGGGTGAATTTGTTAGCTTCAGTTGTGTGCATTCGATTTTTGATGAAATAGATTAGAGTTTGATGCTTTGACGTGGATGCTTACAAATTTGGGATGTATAGTGGAAGGGTTAGATGAGTGTGAATTGCTAAGTGTGAGAAACGTTAAGTGTTCTGGAATCAAAGTCCAGAGAGCTTGCCGGTCGATCGTCAGGGAGGGCGATCGATCAGCTGACATTTTATGGGTGATTCTGCCTAAGCTCATTAAATGTTCTAGCAAGGATGACATCGTCCGAGTGTTGTCTTTCTACCGATTTGTTGATGTTGATGAAATAGGTTTTGGACAAGTTAGGCTTGTACTTTAATGTTTGGAAATAAGCAGATGTTAAAGGTGAATGTAGAGTTCCGGTCGATTTAATTAAGTTGTTAAGTTTTTTGGTAAAGGGAAATAATCGACCGAGAGGAAGTGTTGTCTGCTGAAAGGAGTTGTCGACCCCTGTTCAAATTGATGAAACCCGAGAGGAAGTGTTGTCGGCCGAAAGGAGTTGTCGACCCCTACTATTCAAATTGATGAAACTCGAGAAGTGTTTTCTGTCGAAAGGGACGTCAACCGATTTCTCTTTGGTAGTTTGGACAAAGACAGTGGCACTTAACGGTTACGTCGACCGAAGGTTACGTCGACTGAACCCCTGTTTTCTGTTTAGCCCCTTTCTTTTAATTAAGTAAAAATTTAATACGGGGGTTCTACACATGGTACTTCTTCCGCTGAATGGAATTAATTGACTTTAAACGAGTGAGATTAGTGGATTGAAATAAAACTTAAATTTTATGAGTTTTTTTTTAATAGTTAAAAGGGGAATATTATGGGACGTTACAGTATGGTAACAGAGCCCTCAGGTTTTAAAATCGGTTCTGTAGACTGCTCGACTGCACAAGCTACTACACGGACATACTTCCTCAACTGTAAGTACATTATGAGCTATCTTTTATTTTGATTTCTTAGGATTATTTGTCTTTACATTTTATAGGATTACAAAATGGTCCGAGGTAGAGACGTTAGAGACGAACAAAGCCATGGATAGGCTGACGGACTTGCTTGATCGTCAAGCGCAGCATATGGACAGGCAAGCTCAGCAAATCGAGAGGCTAGTAAACCGTGAGGGTCAAGGAGCCCAAGAATTGGTAATTTCGAACAATCATGGTATGGAGAGATTCTAGAAGTATTTGATGGTAAATCTTAGGATCCCACTGTTGCGGAAGAGTGGATACGAACGATGAAGGATATGTTAGCTTATGCAAAGATAGAGAACGAGGAAAAGGTTGCATGTTCTACATTCCACTTCGCCATGGACGCTCAGTTTTGGTTGGACTCCATCAAAGTGACTACGGATGTGACAACTATGACTTGGGAACAGTTTAGAACCATGTTCTATGACAAGTACTTCAGCCGTATAGTGTGGGCGGCTAAAAGGATGGAGTTCACGCAGCTAAAGCAGATTGCTTCGGTTGCCGAATATGTCAGGAGATTCGAAACTTTATCTCGGTTTGCACCATGTTTGGTGAGTGATAACGAAGACAAGGTGCACCAATTCATGGAAAGGCTGAATCCAAAAATTTGAAAGAGCGTTATTATATCGGGGATCTTGAATGTACCCTATGCCGAGATTGTGGCAAGGGCTCTAGAATTTGAGGCTGCCAAACAGACTTGTGTTAAACCGAGGGAGCCATCTAGAGGGTTCTTTCGGGAGATACAGTCTCGACCTCAGAACAAAGGATGGCAGCCAAGAGAGCAACAACAACAAGTACAACAACGATGAGTAAAGAGGCCCTATGATGGAAAGGGCGATCAAGGAAAGGGAAAGCAAGTCCAAGAGTCTACTCAGAAGCCTATATGCCTGAAGTGCTTGAGGGCTCATTATGGTACCTATAGGTTGGGTACGGACAAGTGCTATAGATGCGGAGAGGTGGGCCACTATGCCCTAAATTGCCCTGGACAACTACAGACCAGAAGAAAGTTACCCCGAGGGTATTTGCCTTTATCGAGCCTGGTGACGTTGATGATGAGGCTCAGCCTTCCGTTATTGCAGGTACTATCTTGATCACAGGCGTAGCAGTATTTTCATTGATAGACATGGGGGCTACACACTCCTTTATTTCAACTGCTTGTGTATCTAGATTGAAGTTAGTGCTTGAATTAGCAGAGTGTGAGTATAAAGTAATGAGTATAAAGTAATGCGGCCTTCGGGAGAGCATATGCAGTCAAATTATATTTTCCAAGGCAATGTCGTCTCAGTGGGGAATAATACCCCTTATGCCCGTCTGATAGTTATGGGCATAGAGCGGTATGATCTTATTTTAGGGATGGACTGGCTGTCTCGCCACTTCGTCACTATTGACTGCAAGTCCAAGGTGGTGACTTTCTGCCCCCCGAACAAAGAAAAGTTTACCTTCCAGGCGATGAATAGGTTAAATGGACTGCCAACTTCCTATCCTATGAAGATCAGTGAGCAGTTTAAAGATAGCTGCGCAGTTTACTTGGCCGTAGGGGTTGATACTCAATTGCTAAATAGAGTAAAGCCAAGTGACCTTCCAATAGTTAAAGAATTTGCAGAGATCTTTCGTGATTATCTTACAGGATTGTCGCTGGAAAGGGAGATCGAGTTTGTGATCAATGAATATCCAAGTTCAGAACCTGTGTCTAAGAATCTGTACAGATTGGCACCTACTGAACTGAAGGAGCTAAAATCTCAGTTGGAGGAACTGTTGGATAAGGGATTCATCCGACCTAGTTTCTCTCCATGGTGTGCACCAGTTCTGTTCGTTAAGAAGAAGGATAGAACTCTTAGGATGTGCATCGACTATAGAGAGTTGAATAAATTGACTGTGAAGAATAAATATCCGTTGCTCCAAATAGATGACCTGTTTGACCAACTGCAGGGTGCCTGAGTATTTTCGAGCATTGACCTACGCTCTGGTTATTATCAGTTGAAGGTCTGAATGAAAGATATTCAAAAGACGGCGTTTCAAATGAGGTATAGGCATTACGAGTTTTTAGTAATGTCTTTTGGACTTACTAATGCCCCCTCAGCTTTCATGGACTTAATGAATCACGTCTTTAAGGAGTATTTGGACAAGTTTGTTGTTGTTTTCATTGACGACATCTTGATATATTATAAAACGAAGGAGGAACACGAAGAGCAACTACGGATTGTCTTAAGGATTTTAAAACAACATCAGCTATGCTCAAAGTTCTCCAAGTGTGAGTTTTGGCTGGATCAAATTAATTTTCTCGGCCATATCATATCTTAGGAGGAGATTTCTGTGGATTCGACAAAGATTGAGGTTGTCAAGGATTGGCCGGGTATTATTGGAAATTCATCGAGGGATTTTCGAAGATTGTTATTCCTCTATCCCAATTGACAAGGAAGAATGAGAAATTTGTATGGTCGATTGCATGTGATAAAAGCTTTCAGGAGCTAAAACAGAAATTGACTACGGCTCCAGTTTTGACACTGCCAGTTGAGGGCGACAAGTTCATAATATACTACGATGCGTTTAAGGTTGGACTTGGGTGCGTACTTATGCAGGAAGGAAGGGTTGTCACGTATGCTTCTTGGCAATTAAAGCCATATGAGTAAAATTATCCAACGCATGACCTGGAACTAGCGGCAGTCGTCTTTGCATTGAAAATTTGGAGACATTACTTGTATGGGCAACAATGTGAAGTATTTTCATATTACAGGAGCTTAAAATACCTGTTTACACAAAAAGAATTGAACATGCGGCAATGAAGATGGTTGGAGTTTGTCAAAGACTACGACTTTGAGATTAAATACCACCTAGGGAAGGCAAATAAAGTCGCAGAATGCCTACTACGAGGCAGCCTTCGCTTGCAACAATGTCGGTAATGTTAAAGTCTGAGATTGAGAAGTTTGATGTGGAGATTGTGGCATAGTTATCCACTATGCTCACAAACATTTCTCTTAGACTGACGATATTGGACAAAATATGAGAAACTCAACAGAAAGACTTGGAGTGTGAGAAGTACTAGTTGAGCATGAAATCCGGAGACTCATCTGATTTCAACCTGTCAGACGATGGCTTATTAAAATTCAGGCATAGGTAGTACGTGTCAAATGACGAGGAGTTAAGGAAAGAAATTTTGACCAAGGCACACTCTTCGGCTTACTCTGTGCACCCGGGAAGTACCAAAAATGTATGAGGACTTAAAGCAGCACTTCTGATGGCCGAATATGAAGAGAGAGGTCACCAAGTACGTAGAAACCTGTTTGGTTTGCCAACAGGTTAAGACGGAGCACCAAAGGCCGACAGGGACCTTACAGCCACTGTCAATCCCAGAGTCGAAATGGGAGCAGATTTCCATGGATTTTATTGTTGGACTACCAAGAATGACCAAAGGACATGATGGCATCTTGGTGATAGTGGATCGTTTGACAAAGCCGGCAAAAATGATGTATTCCATGGATCAGCTTGCCGGGCTCTATGTGCAAGAGATCGTTAAACTACATGGGGTGCCCGTTTTGATAGTCTCAGACAGAGATCTGAGATTCACCTCAAAATTTTGAAAAATTTTGCATTAGGCTATGGGAACCCAGCTGAATTTCAGCATAGCATTTCAACCTCAGACCAACGGACAGACAGAAAGAATGAATCAAATTCTAGAGGATATGCTTAGAGCGTGTGTATTGGAATTCCAAGGCTCGTGGAGTAGATATCTACTGTTGATTGAGTTCTCGTACAACAATAGCTTTCAAGTTACGATCGATATGGCACCATATGAGGCTCTGTATGGACGGAAATGTACATCTCCGCTGTTTTGAAAAGAAGTTGGCGAAGCTAGTTTAGTTGGCTCGGATATGCTGCAGCAAACTACAGAGAAATCTCCATTATCAGACAACATATGGAGATAGCACAAAGCCGTCAGAAAAGTTATGCCAAAAACAGATGGAGAGAATTGGAATTCAACGATGGTGACGAGGTATATCTAAAGATTTCTCCATTTAAAGGCATGATGAGATTTAGGAGAAAGAGAAAGTTAAGTCCTCGATATGTGGGGCCTTTCCCTATTGTGAAAAGGATCGGGAAGATGGCGTACCGGTTACAGCTCCCGGCATCGATGGAGGAGATCCATAATGTATTTCACGTATGCATGCTCAGAAAGTGCATGTGTGATCCGTCCCATGTCGTAGAGGCAAGGGAGATTGAGGTACAACCGACGCTGACTTATGTAGAAAAGTCAGTGCGAATTTCGGAGTCCTCTATTAAAGTACTACGTAATAAAGAGATTCCGTTGGTCAAAGTTGACACGGTCGCCCTTAGAAAAGGGGTCGTGTAACCCACAAAATAGGCTCAAAGTGCTCGGGTGAAATATGTTGCACAAAATCGATGATTAAGTGAAGAAAATGGCAAGAAAGATAACTAAATGAATAGGTGCAAGTGTGTGCTAGGTGGCCGAATGGTGTGTGCATTTTGAAGGCATGATATATGTAAGAAAAATAGAAGAAGATGGAGGTGTGGTAGTGTGCAAACCATGGAGAAGAGTATGAAGGAGATGAAGAGAAAAGTGCAAGAAATTAAAGTGAATTGTGTGAATGATGTATGGCCGAAAACATAGGAAAGTGTGTGAAAATGTGTGAACGGAAATGATAAAATGGATACCTTTGGTGGACCTAAAGAGCTATCTTACATTTTAAGCTCTCAGGTGCACGATTTCCCGAAAGAAAACGACCACCGTAGGCCTAGGTTTTCGTCCTCAACTCCTAACTCTCAATGGAGGAAGGCGAGGGAAAGAGGTAAGAGTTAACCTAGCAACCCGAAGGCTAGGTTAACAATAGAGGGCTACTCCACTCGATTCAAGAACCGAGGAAACCCGAAGGCAAACCAACACAAAATGTAGGGAAATAGATTATTTTATAAATTAGGCAAACGTTGCAATACATGCACCAATGCTACGCATTTATAGAAAATCTTAAGGTGGATGTTTAGGGTTTGGCAAAAATTGAGGTTGAATTGGACCCGTTGGATTGAAGCTAATCGGTGGCCCATCCGTCCACGCAAAGCCCATTGGAGAAGTCTGCCAGCGCGCCATCTGAGCGGTCCAGCAGCGCGCCTAATCAACGGCAAAGAGGCGCTGATCTGTGCGCGCCATCGGGTGGCTCTGATCAGCTCGCACGTGCCAGTGATCAACGGTCAGCACTGCAGATCCGAGTGTACGCCACGTCTTCCATCCGCGCCTTCCTCGCTTGCCATTGCCACGCAGCCAGCTCACCTGCCCGCGCACCCATCTGATTGCCCGAAGCTACCTGCGCACGCGCTAGATTGCAGCCAACATTTGATCCGAGCCCTTGCTTAGTCAATGGTTGAGATTTCGCTAGGTCTTTAATCCATGTTGCCACTAAGTCTTGTACCTGCAAAATCATACCTTTTAATATGGCCTCTTCTTTGTGGTATGGCTTTCCTTGGGCTCAATTTGTTGAGGGGTTTTTCCTTTGTTGAATAATTTGTTGAATATTTATTTAACCCATCATCCACCACATTCATCTAACCCTAACCACACAATCTAAGACATGATGCAAATATAATAATCCCTACAATAAAGGCTACTGTATGCCAAATAAGTTCAAACCAAAAATTACATAAATTCTTTGGCTGGGAAGACAAATTCCCATGGGCCGAGTTGTAGCTTCCTCCAAGTGCTCCAAGTTGAATTTCAATCACGATCATCAACTACCTGCCAATAAAGAAAATAATTTTCATTAGTAAAAATGTCAAACAATTCATGGGCCTTGGGTCGTGATCTAGTTTTGGGCCTCGAAGGCACATCAAAAGTCTTGTGGCGAAACCATGATGTAGAGAAAGCTACCTGGGAGAGGCAACAGACTATGATGGCTAAATACCCAGAATTATTTGTGTAATCAAATTTTGAGGACAAAATTTTAATTAAGGTGGATGGAATGTAACACCCGATTTTACGAGTTTTTGGACTTTCTGTAGTATAAAGTTATATTTGTAAATATAATAAATTAAACTTGTTTTACAAACGGAAAGTTTTATTAGAACCCTAGGAATAAATTGGAATAATTGGAGTAATAAGAAAATTTTGGAGAAACCAAATCAATAGGCAAAATAGTGAATTATGTAGAAAATCTTGTAGAGGGGCAGACTTGTAATTTGGAAGTCAGAGTTTAAAACAGAAATAAAACCCCTTCCCCTTTCCCACGGTTTTCATTATGCAAAATTCCTTCCGAATAGCAAAACCCTCTTTGGCGATTTTCTTGCCCTCCCACAGCGTTCCTTCTCATGATCGTCGATCGATGCTCTGCTCAACTGTTTGCTCTCCGTTTTCTTCCGCAATCACAGCTCTAGGTAAGTTTCTAACGTTTTGGAAGTTAGTTTTTTAGTTTAGAGTTGTTAATCAGTTAGGGTTTCGTTAGGCTTTCGTCAAAAATTGTTGAGTGAAGTTAGAAATCGTTAGTTATCGAATTGTTGAATGATAATGGAGGTATTTATGATAATGGAGGACAGTTAAGTAGAATTAATGGAGTTCAATTGGTTAGCTCGGTTTTAATGTCGTGTGTTGTAAATTGGCTTGGGTGAACAAAGCTCACGAATAGAGCTTGGTGCGCTAAGGATTCGAGGTAAGTTATCATAACTTACTGTGGCCGGTAGGCCTACACCATATGTCGTGTTTGGTTGTTGAGGTTATATGGTGCAATGACTGTTTTATATGCTTTCTATGGGTAGCCTAGGTTTAGTTGTTTTATAGGTTATTCTTTTGTGTTGTTTTGATGGTATACACGTGCTTTGAATTTTTGTTTCGCATTTAATTGCTCATGCATCATTATTTTACAAATGTTATGAAAAAAATGAATTTATGCATCGATTTCATGAAAACAAAAATGTAAAGAATGCAAGTATCATGGAAACAACCCTACGTATGGTGGTTATTGGGGTGAGGTTTAGACCCGGTGTTCCGTGGTGAGCAGGTTTTCCTCCCTTCATATGGTATGGGCTATCTAACCGCTTCATGCGCCCTATCCATTTGCCGAGTGATAGGCTTTGATAACCAAAGAATTTCACGTACTGAAAATGAAATGAGATGGACTGAATCTGTAAAATTGCATATACATGTTCATGCATTGTCATTTACGTAGAATTTATTGAGATTTATCTCATAGGTGTCTTTATGGTGTTGGTGACATAGAAGAAAGTGAGAAAGATGTTCCTCCACCCGACGCATGAACAAGTTGAGGGAGGGTGCCCGTGGGAGTGCGCTGAGCAGTCGGTGCGAAATCTAACCCAAGGGAGCAGATGGTTAAGTTTTTTGAGGTTTTGGGTTTATGTCGGGCTGATGAGTGATTAACTAGAAAATATTGTATAGATAACTCATTTTAGGGTGCTTGGTGATTGGATTGAGGATATTTGTGTTTTGATACTTTCTAGATGATTTAATAGATGGGTTTACTTTTGGGGTGAATTTGTTAACTTCAGTTGTGTTCATTTGGTCTTTGATGAAATAGATTAGAGTTTGATGCTTTGACGTGGTTGCTTTCAAATTTAGGATGTATACTGGAAGGGTTAGATGAGTGTGAATTGCTAAGTGTGAGAAACGTTAAGTGTTCAGGAATCAAAGTCCAGAGAGCTTGCCGATCGATCGCCAGGGAGGGCAATCGATCGGCTAACATTTTACGGGTGATTCTACCTAAGCTCGTTAAGTGTTCTAGCAAGGATGACGTCGTCCGAATTTTGTGGTCGAAGACAGCGTCCGAGTGTTGTCTTTCTACCGATTTGTTGATGTTGATGAAATAGTTTTTGGACGAGTTAGGCTTGTACTTTGATGTTTGAAAATAGGCAGATGTTAAAGGTGGATGTAGAGTTCCGGTCGATTTAATTAAGTTGTTAAATTTTCTGGTAAAGGGAAATAATCTACCGATTTTAGGTCAGTGTTGACATCGACCGTTTTTAGTAGAATGAACAACCTTATTATATATAAACTCAACATATGATAAACATTTTTCCCATTGTTTTAAGTTATTCGAAATAATGGCTCTCAACAAAGTAGAAAGTTTTCTATTTACTACCTCGGTTTGTCCATCCGTCTGCGGGTTTGCTACGATTGAGAATAAAAGTTTACTGCCTAACTTATTTCACAAAGTTCTCTAAAAGTGACTCAAAAACTTAACATCTCAATCACTCACAATCGTTTTAGGTAAGCCATGTAACTACACAATCTCTTTAAAGAATAAATCCACAACATGTGTAGTATCATTAGTTTTCGAACATGCAATAAAATGTGTCATCTTACTAAACCTATCAACAACAACAAAAATACTATCCTTTCCACTTTGAGTTCTCGGCAAACCTATAAAAAAAATCCATAGAAATATCAATCCAAGGTTGAGTAGGTATTGGGAGAGGAGTATACATTTGATGTGAACTGAGGAGCGATAAATCTCATTGTCAATGACCATGATCTATTAGAAGATAAAGGAGGTCCAACGAACAAAGCTTCACATGGTTTAGTCGTGGAAACCCAAGGAAAAGAGTCATCACAACAAAAGTAAAAAACTATAAAAATAAAGAGCTTTGTAGCATGAAAGTGGGCCCACAAAATTGGAAAAAGAAGACTCATAAGGATCTGAGTTGGGCTCCTCAAATTCCCATGGATTGGAGAAAGAACGGTAAAGATCTACACAAACTACAAAGAGATAAAGATTCATGCGGGTCGGAAAGAGATAAAGATCCACATGACTTGGTTTATGATGTGATCCAAGTTGAGACAAAGTCAAAGTCCAAAAACAAGAATCCAATTGAAGATATGGGCGGCCCAATGACTAGAGCAAGAAGCCCATGTGGTGCACATGCACACGTTATAATTAAAAAGGAGGGTGCGACGAACATGTGCATGTAAGAATTAAAAACACATGTATCATGCACATGCACATGCACGTGTAAGAATTAAAAAAGACATACATCAAGAACATGCGTATACGATGATTAAAAAGGTCACATGCACAAGCACATGCAAGTGCATACAAATCATCCAAATCTCGTAGGAAAAGATATTATCCAGCTCAATCTACTCAAATCACGTTCAAACGGAGTTTAAACAAGAGACGGCATCCGATCATTCAAATGATCTTTATCCTATGAAAATTCTTAGTTATTTTATTATTTTATTCCTTTTATTTTACTTAAACGTGTAGCCTATTTAATGGCAAAACTATTTTGATTTAATAAAATAACAAGTTTGAATTAAAGATTGAGTTTTTTAGAGAGTCATGCTTGTAGAATCTCGCTTGATAGCTTTGGTTCTTACCAACGAGTTTGGTCTGGGTCAAGCTCCTGTTTTGATAGCTTCGATTCAGCCAACAGGTGTGGCTCGGGTCAAGCTCCTTACTTTTATTCTTGAATCAAAAAGGCGTTTCTTTGAATTATTCTGCATTGTTGTCAGGTCCCGGGTCCTTTCGATCCGAGGTTCGCATCAGTTAGTATCAGAGATTCGGTTGCTTGATTCAAGAAGCTATCTTTAATTTTTGTTGTCAATCTTTTCTTCATCTTATTTTATTCGTCCTACTAGTAAAAAAAAACACAAAAGAATTCATTTTTTTCATTCATATTATAAAAGTTTCAATTTTTATCATTGATTCTTTTTTTTCTCGTGAATTTGTCTTCTTGAAAAGTACAAAAAAAAAATCTATTTTCTGTCATCTTTTGCAAATTTAAACAAAGGTAAAAAAAAAAGCATTATCAAAAGTAAAAAAAAAACTGTCAAAAGCCAAAAAAAAAGACTTGTCAAAAGTAAAAAAAAAAAAAAGAGTCGTGAGAAGTCAAAAAAAAATTAATTCAAAAATTCGTTCTTAAATTTGTAGATAATTGTTCTTTGAAAATTCAAATTGTTGAATCTTCATTTAGAATATTGTCTTTATCCAAATTTATTCTTTGAATGTTCAAATTGTTGAATCTTTATCCTCGTCCAAACTTTTGTCTTATTTCAATTGTACTCTTGATTTAGCCATCCTTACAAGTTTGAACTTTGATCTTAAAGGTGTGATTTTTTTTGTTTGGCTTGTTGAATTTTTACCATCAATCAAGTTTTTATATAAAGAACAAAAAGGGAGATCAAGAGGTAAAAGACAAGAGGGTGAGACTATTATAGAAAAAATCTTAATTTTTTAGCAAAACACGAGTGGAGTGACATCCATCGAGTGCAAACACGTGTGAGAGAGGTAAGGTCCATTACTTGATTGTTTTTCTTTTACTTTTAACAATTTTATTTTATTTTCTTATTGTGATCGAAAAAGAAAATCATGAGTGGAGAACAAAACGACGTGGACTTAAAGTTGTTCATGAAAGCCTTGCAAGAAAATTTTAAGGCTTTAAATACGAGGATAGACTAATTGGAATCTCTATCCCCTAGTCATACGCGACAAAGGAAGGATTTTGATGGAGAATTCGAAAAGCATAGTGGTTATTGCCCAAAAGAAAGAAATGATGGGACAAATAGAGAAGACAATAATTTACAAAATATCAAGGTAAATATTCCACCTTTCTAAGGGAAGAATGACCTCGAGGGATATTTGGATTGGGAACGAAAAGTAGACTTGGTATTTGAGTTTCAAAATTATTTGGAGGATAAGAAGTTTGAGTTGATAACCATGGAGTTCACGAACCATGCTAGTATTTGGTGGGATCAATTAGTTAAGAACCGGAGGAGGAATGGTGAAGCACAAATTCGCACATAGAAGACTTGAAGGCCAACATGGAAAAAAGGTATAGAGACGTGTGTCGAAAGCTCCAAAATTTGGCACGAGGTTTCAAAAGTATGGAGGAATATCACAAAGAGATGGAGGTAGCCATAATAAGGGCGAATGTGGAAGAAGATAAGGAAGCAACCATGACTCGGTTTATTGGGGGATTTAATCGAGAAATTGCGGATATGGTGGATCTACAACACTACATCGACTTGGAGGCAACTTGGCAAACAAATTGGAAAAATGAGAAGCCAAAACAGATAGAAGATTATAAGGGAAAAACTATGTCCAATAATCAATTGTTACTACAAAAAGCTAAGGTCAAGACTTCAAATCCAATTCAAGAGATTAAGTGCTTTCGGTGCCAAGAGTTCGGACACATAGCTTCAAATTGTCTAAATAAAATAGCTATGATTTTAAGGGACAATGGCGATGTGAAGAGTGTGAGTTCGAGTGATGGTGAGATGCCACCACTTGAGGATTGTAGTGACGTTGAAGTAGAGGAACCAGTACAAGGAGATCTTTTAGTCACAAGGCGAGTATTGAATGTGCAAACTACGGAAGATGGAGACAAAGTACAATGTGAGCATATATTTCATACAAGATGCCAAGTGCACAACAAAGTTTTTAGTTTGATCATCGATAGTGGGAGTTGCACCAATGTAGCAAGTACATTACTAGTTCAAAAGTTGAACTTGAAAACCGAGTAACATCCAAAACCATACAAGTTGTAACGGTTAAGCGATTGTGGAGAAATCAATGTGACGAAACAAATGGAAGTTCCTTTATCAATTGGAAGAAGTTTTATGTTGATATGTATTGTTTATGCATTTATGCATCATGTTTTACGAAAGCATAGAAAATGAATTTATGCATATGTTTTTATTTAAGAAAGATAAAGAATAAAATGAAAGAAAATACGTAAGTGTCATATGTGGGTAGAAAATGAGTATGGTCATCCCGTAAGGTTTGGACCACAAGGTGTGCCTGCTTTATGTTCTTAAAAAGCGAGTATGGTCATCCCATAAGGTTGGACCACAAGGTGTGCCTACTCGTTCTACCATGAATTCCATATTACTAGAGCCAGAGAAATAAAAGAAAGTAAAGGCAGAAAACAGCATGATTTACAAACTACATGTATATCCATAAGCATTTATTCTATTTACATCACTTGCTGAGCATTAGGCACATTAGATGGACTTTGATGATGTAGATAACAGAAGTACAGGTTAGGGTACACGATTAGGATTAAGGAGACGGTTGACAGAAGACGTCCATGGCGGTGACTTGGGATTATTCGACAATTTTGACCAATGGGCTAGTATGTGTATTGTAACACCCGACTTTTCTGATCATGTAATTGTCCATAAAATTCGTTTGTATGAAATAAGTTTGCTATAAATACAATGTACATTTTATTGAAATTTGGACGCCAAAAATTTAAGAGTTTAAGAAAATAGAGCGAAAAAGAGGTAGTTAAAACGTACAAGATTTTAAGCAAAAATTTGAATAAATTACGAAACTTCTTCAAAAAGCTTCACTAGACCCGTAACCAAACAACTCAACCACCCTCTATCTCTCTCTCTCTCTCCCTCCCTCCCTCCCTCCCTCTCTCCTTCCCTCCCTCCCTCAGCGTGAATCCCTCCCCCCTTCATTTGATGGCTTTTCTCCCTCCTCTCTCATTTCTTCATTTCATTTCTTCATCTTCTTATTCTCCTTCTTCACGCGACGCAAGATGCTCCTCACGCCAACGACGATGACGAGCTCTCCTCTCCATTTTTCCTTCCGTTTACTTCATAAAGGTAAACCTATACATTAGTTAACTGTTATAGGCTATGTAGACGTCGATTTCGCTAGAGAGTTTCCAAGCTAGGGTTTTGAAATTTATCGTATTTGATGCTAATGCATGATAGAACGTTGTTCAAGAGTTTGAATGGATAAACCAAGTGAAAACTAAGCACGTATGGTGAAAATCGGATTTTGGGTTTTTAAAAAATGACGAAAATGGGCAGTCCACGATTTTTGAAATTCTGCTCTCATTTCCAATTTTCTCTGTGTAAATGGATGGTTCCATGTTAACCCAAACGTTATAAGGTTTCCGAAACATTTTGAATCGTCAAAAACGTATAAGAATAGAGGAAGTTAGAACCGTTTGAAATTTAGCCTAGAAATAGAGAGAAATCTAAGATTTTAAATGGAAATAGCTATATTTTGACTGTTTGTTAGCTAGCACCTAAGTGATGTAAATAATAGTTTAATTATGTATATTATAGGTTCGTGAGATGCCTAGAAAAGACACTCAAGGTTGCAAAACTCAACGGACTTCAGGTAAGTTCGTATGTATGTCTTTGGCTCTTAAGGCCTACATCACAGAAGGTTACATGTGCCGTATTCCACCTCACCAATGATGCAGGATTCTGGTGGGACACGTTACAGACGACAACAGCGGCAGTAGAGGTGACTTGGGATGGATTCAAGAAGGTGTTCTACGAGAAATAATTCAGTCGCAACGTAAGAACGATCAAACTAATTGAATTTGCTCAGCTACGACAATATGGATCGGTGGCCGAGTATGTCTGCAAATTCGAGTCACTCTACCGCTATGCTACCCATTTGGTGGACACCGAAGAGAACAAAGTCCATCAATTTGTCCAAGGTTTGAATATTGATGTTCTCATAGCGTAACGTCCCCTAATTTCCCATAACACTATTTCTAAAAATTCTGTAAAATTTACACTTTTATTTCGATCTCTTAATCTTACTCGTTAAATACAATTAAATTCATTCAGCGAAAGACGTACTGCCTATGGAACCTTGAATTAAAACTAAACTTAAGTGCTAGGGTTAAGACAATAAAACAAAGGTTTTGGTCGGCCTCTTAAACTCTCTGGAAGTCATTCCTTCTAATCGGTCGACAGTCAACACTGACAAAAATCGGTTGACATGGCCTCTGTAATGAGATCGGTCGACGTGGCCTTAGTAATGAGATCGGTCGACGTCTTCGACCGAACACTTTTTGCTAAATGGTCGACGTCTTCAACCGAATACTTTTCCTAAATGGTCGATGCCCTCGACCGAACACTTTTACTAAATGGTCGATGCTCTTGACCAAACACTTTAAAAAAAAAAAACTTAACGACTTAACAGAAATTACTTCGCTAATTGGTCGACATCTTTGACTTCAGAATACGTAACGAGCTTAGGCAAAATTGCCGGTAAAACGTCAGCTGATCGATTGCCCTCCTTGGCGATCGATCGGCAAGCTCTCTGGACTTTAATTCCAGAGTGCTGCTTTCGTACTTCTTTTTCACACGTCTCATTCCCTCATTTCTCTTTTCCACTAACTATACTAAAACACCACTACCTCATACTTTCCTTAATCCACCAAAATACACATCCATAAATCAAGTTCATCAATATCAACAAAACAGCAGAAATACATACACTGATTCGACAGTGGACTCATCTGTGTAACCTATCAAAATAGATATTTTGTGCCTTTGTTCACAAATCTGTCAAAACATCAAAACACCTATACATCCACTATCCAGTTACCAAGCACCCTAAAATGAGCTATCTATACATTTTTCTAGCTAATCACCCATCAGCCCATAATATACCAAAAATCTTAAAATACTTAATCATTTGCTTCCACGGGTCAAAATTTGCACCGACTACATAGCACACTCCCACGGGCATTCCACTTCAACAAGCTCATTCATCTTGCGGAGGAGCATCATCCTCACCGTCTTCGAGATCACCTACACCATAGAGACATTCTATGAACTAAAGGCTCAGTAAATCTACGTAAATGACAATGCATGCTATGCATATGCATAGGCAGTTCATAAAACCATGATATTCTTTTATCCTTTTCGTCATTTATACCTTTTCATCAGTCGTCTTCCTTTTCATTTTCCTTTTTGTTTTCCTTTTTATTTTTCCTTTTTGTTTTCCTTTTCATTTTCCCTTTTTGTTTTCCTTTTAATTTTCCCTTTTCCTTTTCCTTTTAATTTTCCCTTTTCGTTTTCCTTTTCGTTTTCCTTTTCGTTTCCCTTTTCGTTTTCCTTTTCATCATTCGTCTTCCTTTTCGTTTTCGTTTTTGTTTTCCTTTTTATTTTTATTTTTCGTTTTCCTTTTCATTTTCCCTTTTCATGAAAACTTATGCGAAAGTTCATTTTTCATGCTTTTCCAGAAAACGTGATGCATGGACATGTGCAATGCAATTAACATAATTAAAGCATAAAAACAAACAATAAACATTAAACGTAAAGAAAGCATAAAATAGTACATGAAACCTAGAAAAAAAATTCTAGCATCACAATTATCCTAAACTGTCCATCCAACCTACACTAAAGCAATAAAATCTTCAAGTCCTCAATCAACAACTAATCTTATGGTATAGGCCAATCGGCCAAGTGAGTCACGGAGACTTACCTCACGTACTTAGCAAATCGAGCACCTCGTTTTGAGCTACGTCACCTAAAACATTTAACCATTCGGTTAATAAGGCTCAATCCAACCACCAATTTCAACCTAATATCCTTATAATCTTAAATCTTCCAACAACAATCACAAACACTTCGTTATTAGCCATTAATACGATAAAACTATCGATTTCTAACATAAACCTATAAATTTCAAACCCTAACTCGATAAAACCCTAACCGTCATCAACTCTTAAACCAAAAATAAACCATCCAAATGCTAGAATCTTACCTAGGGTTATGATTTAGGAAGAAAATGGGAAGATAAATGTTGGTCGGAGCTTGGAGCTAGCGTCAGCGTGAGGAAACGTCGAAGGAGAGCTTGAGAATCGCCTCAAAAGCTCTCTGGAGCTTTTCCTTCGTGGAAGCAGAGGGAAAAATGAGAGAAGGGGAAAGGGGTAATTTGTTTTTAATTAAAATTAATCTAACAACTTACCGTTTTGCCCTTTTAGCTTAATACTCTTTTATTTCGTTATTTAGTCTATCAATTCGGTTTTTCTCCAAATTTCCTTATTTCTCCAAATATTCCAACTTACTTCTAAGGTTCTAACGAAACTTCTCGGTTTGCAAAACGGGTTTAATTTACTACTTTTACAAAAATGCCACCATACATTGGAATTCCAAAAACTCGCAAAACTGGGTGTTACACATAGGAGTTACGACGATAGGATTTGGGGATGCGCCGTATTCAAAAGTGGTGGCCAAAGCACTACAGATAGAGGCCATAGAGACGAAGTTTTAGAAACAGAGGGAACCACCAAAGAGGTTCTTTCGGGACGTTCTCCAACAACAACAACAACGAAATCGTGGGTGGCAACCACAGCAGCAATAGAACAGGGGCGTGAAAAGGCCCAATGAAGCAGCTGCTGACCAAGGCAACGGAAAGAAACCACAAGGAGCTCCTCAACTTCCTATGTGTCCAGTGTGCCAGAAGAGTCATATTGGGGAATGCAAGCTCTACACCGGTCGTTGTTTCAGATGCGACAAAGAAGGATATCAAATTAAGGATTGCCCAATGACAGACAGGAGACCGAACAGGGCTACTTCAAGAATATTTGCAACAATTGAGAATGATGATGACGCACAGCATACTATTATTACAGGTGCAATTATGATTTATAATGTACCTGCTTATATATTGTTAGACACGGGGGCAACACACTTATTTGTAGCAAGGGACTTTATGGTTAGGAAGAACTTATGGTTTGTGCCAACAGACCAACCCTATAGTGTCGTGCTACCGTCAAGACAGTCTATGCACTTGAATCAAGCAGTGCAAGGTGATGTCGTATCTGTAGGAGACCAGCAATTGTATGCTAATCTTATCATAATTAGTATGAAAGGATATGATGTAATTCTGAGTTTAGACTAGCTGTTTACACACCACCCCACCATTAATTGTAGATCCGGACTTGTATGTTTTAGGTGCCTAAATGAGAAGTAATTTTCTTACCAAGTGGTACCGAAGAGACACAAAATGCCTATTGTATCATCCATAGAAGCTCAACAACTGATGAGATCAAGATGTGTAGGATTCTTAGCCTACGTGGTGGATACACAAAAATAGTGTGAGGTAAAACTTCAAGATATTCTAGTAGTTCAAAACTTCTCAAATATTTTCCTAGATGACTTACGGGGATTACCACCGGATCGCGAGAGAGAGTTCAAAATTGAGGTATGTCCTGATGCTGAACCGGTATCAAAAAACCTGTACCGTATGCCGCTAATAGAATTGAAAGAGTTGAAAGCTCAGTTAAAGGAATTAGTGGACAAGGGCTTTATACGCTCTAGTTTCTCTCTGTGGGGCGCACCAATCCTATTCGTTAAGAAGTAGAATGGATATCTTCTTATGTGTATTGACTACCGAGAGCTGAACAAGTTGACTATCAAGAATAAGTACCCGTTACCGAGGATCGATAACCTATTTGATCAACTTCAGGGAGCTCGGGTATTTTCTAAAATCGATCTGCGCTCGGGCTATTATCAATTGAAGGTCAAGGCAGAGGATATTCCAAAGACCGCATTCTGGACCTGCTATGGGCACTATGAATTCTTGGTGATGTCATTTGGATTGACGAATGCCCCGACTGCGTTTATGGACCTGATGAATAGAATATTCCAGGATTTTCTTGACAAGTTTGTAATCGTTTTCATTGACGATATGTAGCACCCGGTTCCGCTAAACCAAATTTAACTTATCAAATAATGATCTGCAATTTTTATGAAAGAATTGGGAGAATTATTTATTAGGATAATGAGTGACTAAGCGAGGACATTTATGTAAAGTGAGGTTTTAAAACGGATAACGTATTTAAGGGAAGTGTTAATACATTGTCGCCGCCACTATTCCCTATTTCCCTCTTTCGATTTTCAGCTTGAGCTGTAGAGCTCTCTAGGCGATTCTCTCGCCCGATTCTCCTTCAACCTAGGTAAGTCTTCCTTGTTTTTCTTGCATTTTAGCGATTAGATAACTGAGAGAATACAATGTGAAGATTTTGAGGATGCTGTGATTGAGGGTAGGTTCGGGTTCTTGGTGATAAATGGGAATGCACGGGTAGCAGAGTTTCAAATCGGTTTCCTCAAACATATTATTGATTTTTGGTAAGGTCTAGTGAGAGTTGAATTAATGTACTGTCATGACCTTAGGTGAGCGAGCTTCTGGAGTAGTTGAAACCGAGCATTTTCAGGAGAGCCAGGTAAGTGAAGTATTGTGTGTGCCTTCGGGCCTACATCACAAAACAGTATGTGTATGCATGTTTGAGTATTTCTTGTATGTTATGCATCATGTTTTTGAAAGAATACGAAAATGAACTTTCATGTAGTGTTATGGAAAGGCAAGCACAGATTGAAATGCATTGGCTGTTAAGGGAACTAATCCACCCCTTAACTGATGAATAGGATTTTTAATATTGGGAGAACTGATCCCACTCCCAAGAGAACTGAGGGATCAGAATAGCTATTAAGGGAATTCATCCACCCCTTAACTGATGAAGAGGATGTATAACATTGGGAGAATTGATCCCACTCCCAAGGGAACTGAAGGATCAGATCAGTGAACGAACAAATGTGCAATTGAGATGAGAAAGTAGAAACTGCATAACTAGGATTTAGGTTTCAGCATATCATTTCATTATTACTTCACTTATTTAACATTAGGCTAATAATTGAGTTTTGTGATGTAGGTGAGGAAGTGACAGCAGGTGATTTCTCTGAGTTTGTTGATTGATAGGCTAGTTGGAGGAGCACATTCATGCCACGGATTTGGTACTTGATGAGGCGGTTTAACTGATGTCAGTTGGTGCAAAGTTTTAGTTGACAATATTTCAATTTAAGTATGTTGAGTTTTCATGACAGTAGTGGTTTTAATATTTTGAATACGTTTTGAGATTTTCTGATAATGATATTCTGTTGAGTTTTATCTTTTTTAAATGTTGGTTCTTACTGGATTTGGGTAATACAATGATTCGAATTATTTCTGAATGGTTTCAGTGAAGTAAGTAAATTCTTTTATGTACTTAGAGTTGTGTTTGCATAGAAAGAAATAGTTGAAATGTCGCTCTGTCCTCTATCGGTAGGTGATGTCTATCGGTAGATGTTGAGTTATAGTTATGTTGTCCATTGGAAGATGTCTTCAGTAAAGCCATCGGATGATGTCTCAGTAAAGTCATCGGTAAATGAAGTTTATTCAATCGGATGATGTAGGTTTAATTCTATCGGAAGATGTAGATTCTGCACTATCGGTATGAGTGGGTATTATGCTTTGTCGTTTAGTGATCGGTGTGTGCAGTTTATTCTATCGGAAGAAGGGAATGAGAGATTTTTGTCGTTTTGCCATCGGTAGATGCGAGTCGCAAAACTTGTCGTTTTGTGATCGGTTGATGTTGGATAATTGATTTATCCGGCTGACGTCATCGATAGATGCAGTCCACCGAGAGATGTCTTTTGTTTCCAACTCTTCTGGTTGACGTCATCAGTAGAAACCTTCTATTTTCTGTTTCTGCTTCTTCCGTTGACTTTATTCATCGACTGATGCGTTTGACTTCTGCGACTTCTCAAGTATTCCACGGTTTAAACCTTTATTTCCTATTTGCCAATTGTTTCTTAACATTTCAAACAATGTTTCATAGTTTTGTTTAACTCTATGGTTGCTCAAATGATTTCCGCTGCAAATTTTTAAATGTATTGAGATTTTAGCAAATGTCAAATGTTGAATGTTGAGAGAAGTTTTAAAATATGGTTGAAATTTCTTAGTCATGTACGGGCTTTTGTGTAACGAATCGGGTTCAAATAACTCGAGGCGTTACACGATATCCTAGTCTATTCTCGGAATGAAGAGGATCATAAGGAGCACTTGAACGTAGTACTATCAACTTTGAAGCAGCATCAGTTGTATGCCAAGCTGTCGAAATGTGAATTCTGGCTAGACATAATTAATTTTCTGGGCCATGTTGTTTTTGAAAAGGGTGTTTTAGTAGACCCAGCTAAGATTCAGGCTGTAAAGAAATGGCCACGACCAAGGAATGCCAGCGAGATGAGAAGTTTTATTGGGTTAGCTGGCTATTACATGAAATTTATCGTGGGATTTTTTGTGATAGCAAAGCATTTGACCAGCTTAACTAAGAAAGATACCAAGTACAAGTGATCTGAAGCTTGCGAAGAGAGTTTTCAGACACTGAAACAGAAGTTGACTACGGCTCCATTATTAATATTGCCGGCTGAGGATGGCAAATTCAGTGTATACTGCGATGCTTCAAAGATAGGTTTGGGATGCGTACTGATGCAAGATGAAAAAGTGATAGCTTACGCTTCCAGACAACTCAAGAATTATGAGCCGAATTATCCTACTCATGACCTCGAGTTAGCGGCAGTTGTTTTTGCACTGAAAATATGGAGACGCTACCTTTATGGGCAGCAATGTGAGGTGTTTTCATATCACAAAAGTTTGAAGTACATCTTTACTCAGAAGGAATTGAACATGAGGCAGAGGCGGTGGTTAGAATTTGTGAAAGATTTTGACATCAAAATTAAGTACCACCCCGAAAAAGCTAACATTGTTGCCGACGCACTGAGCAGAATGTCGACTACGATGCAGCCAGCAGTGTCAGCTATGTCAGTGCCTCTAAGGACATAAATTCAGAAGTTCAAGTTGGAGATAGTTTCAGAATTATCAGCCGTACTGGCGGATCTAACTATACGGCCAACCGTTCTGGACCGAATAAAGGAAGCTCAAAAGATAGATTCAAAGAATAAAACCGATATGTTGAGTAAGTTAGCTGATGCCACTTCTGATTTTAGCTATTCAAGAGACGGTATTCTAAATTTCAGGAAGGTGGTACGTTCCAAAAAACGAAGAGCTACGGAAGGAGATTTTATCAGAAGCTCACTCGTCTTCTTTCTCTGTACATCCAGGAAACACAAAGATGTATCGAGATTTGAAACTACACTTCTAGTGGCCAAATATGAAGAATGAGGTTGCCAAGTATGTAGAATCCTGTATGGTATGCCAGCAAGTGAAAGCTGAACACCAAAGACTAGGTGGGACTCTTCAGCCTCTACCAATTCCTGAATGGAAATGAAAAAATATTACTATGGATTTTGTTGTTGGCTTACCGAGAGCAGTTAGAGGCCACAATAGTATATGGGTCATCATGGACAGATTAACAAAATCGGCCCATTTTCTGCCTGTGAAGACAACTTTCTATATTGATCAATACGTGGAGTTGTATATCAAAGAGATTATCAAGTTGCATGGAATTTCGGTGTCAATTGTTTCTGACCGGGATCCCAGGTTTACTTCAAGATTTTGGAAAAGTCTACAAAGTTCATTCGGTACCAAGTTAAATTTCAGCACGGCCTTTCATCCACACACCGATGGACAATCTGAGAGAACAATTCAGATATTGGAGGATATGTTGAGATCGTGCGTGTTGGAATTTCAGGCTTCTTGGAACAAGTTCCTACCGTTAGTGGAGTTCTCTTACAATAATAGCTATCAATAAACGATTAGTATGGCTCCATATGAAGCTCTTTATGGCAAAAATATGTCTGAGAAAGTGGCTATTATCAGACAAAGAATTGAAACTGCTCAGAGTCGACAAAAAAGTTATGCGAACAAGAGAAGAAGAGACCTGGAGTTCGCAGAAGGCAATGAAGTGTTCCTAAAGGTATCGTCGTTCAAAGGCGTGATGCGATTTGGTAAGAAATGGAAGCTCAGTCCAAGATTCGTAGGACTGTTTCCTAACTTGAAGAAAGTGGGAAGTACATCTTATAGACTACGGCTACCTTCGTCTATGGATGGAGTTCACAATGTTTTTCACGTATCCATATTGAGAAAATGTGTACGTGTCACGACCCTTAATTAAACCCTTGTACTATTCCTAAAAATCTCATAAAATTTAAACTTTTATTCGTATTTTGATCATGCATGCATAAAAGTGCTCAATCCCGTTCAGCTGAAGACTTTTTATGTGTGAAAATTTCCTCTCGGGTTCTATCACTTAATTTCTCTCAGAATAAATAATCACTTAGTTCTTCTCGGGTTTCTCTTCTCGGGTTTCATCAATTTAAGCAGTGGAGGAGGATGTTTCTCTCTATCGGGTTTGTACGATGGAAACAGAAGGAAATACCTCTCGGGTTTCATCTCTATCGGGTTTTACGGAAACAGAAGGAAATACCTCTCGGGTTTCATCAATTTAAATAGTGGAGGAGGATATTTCTCTCTATCGGGTTTGGACGACAAAAACCTTAGGAGGCGTGGACGACAACACCTAAAAAGACGTAACACTTTGGGCGTGGATGACAAAAGCAGAAGGAGGCGTGGACGACTGATAACTGTAGGCAGTGTGGACGACTAAAAACAGTAGTCAGTGTGGACGACTGAAAACTGTAGGCAGTGTGGACGACTGAAAACAATAGTCAGTGTGGACGACTGAAAACTGTAGGCAGTGTGAACGACTGAATTTCTCTGCCTAGACACTTAACTAAAATTTATCGTCCACGTGACTTACTTGTCCACCGGACTTATTCGTCCACGTGACTTACTTGTCCACTGGCTACTTAAATCCTATTCGTCCACGGGCTATTTGTCCACGGAACTTGGACAACGACCTTGGACGACATCTAGACTTATAAAATTCTGACTCTAAAATTTCTAGAAACATTAAACATCAAAAATCATCTTCCATTTCATCGATTTAAATATCTACACTATCCAGACATCAAACACCTTAAAATGAGTTCTATACAATTCATATACTTTCCCCTATCAGCCCTACATAAACCCAAAATCCCCAAAACACTTAACTAATGCTCCCATGGGTCAATTTGGCTCTGACTGCACAGCACACTCCCACGGGTACACCTCTTCGACCAGCTTATGCGTCGGGTGGAGGAATCTCATACTCACCTGTCTCGAAGTCATCTACACCATAGAGAATAAACTATGAGCTACAGAGCTCAACAAGTCTCATAAATGGGAATGCATGCTATGCGTGCAGGGTTTGTAAAAACATGCATTACATTTTCATCATTTAGTTTCATAGCGGGAGGTGTCACCGGAGGTTGACTCACCAGATAGAGAGGGCACATCTCACGGTTAGATAGCCCTTTCCATTTACAGGGGGAAAACATGTTCCTCCTCTCAGGACAGCCATGTCTGAACCCCACCCCGACATGACCAGGATTACATGCATTACATATCTTTTCATTTAGCGTTTCTTTCATGAAAAATATTTTCGGAAGTTCATTTTTCATGCTAGTTCGTAAAACATGATGCATGGACATGGATTTGTACAATAAAAGTAAGGAAAGCATAAACAATACATAGAACCTAATTAAAAACATTCTAACACACAATTCTCCTAAACTACCCATCCAACCTATACTTAAACAACAAATTCACCAATTATCCTCGATTAACAAAGCTCATCCATGGTGTAGGCCAAATCGGCCAAAAAGTCCCGAAGACTTACCTCGGTTCCTCAGCACACCGAGCAATATCCGTGAGCTTTGTTCACCTAAACCAATTCATAACACACTGCATTAAAACCGTGTCTAAACCAATCGCACTTCATTAGTTCTACTTAGCTATCCTCCATAATTGTAGATACCTCGTTATCATCCAACAATTCGATAACCAATGATTTCTAACTCCACACAGCAATTTCGAACGAAGCCCTAAGAAAACCCTAACCGATTAACAGCTTTAAAAACCTGAATACTAACTTCCAAAATGTTAGAATCTTACCTAGGATCACGGTGGAAGAAGAAAGCATAAAGAAAATCAATGATCGGAGTGAAGGAGAATCGGTGTGAGGGAAATTATCGTCTGGATGCAAAGAAATTGCCAGAGAGCTTAGGAGGGAAGGAAATTCGTGTAAGTGTTGAAGGAGAAGGGAATTCGGGTATTTTAACTAAAATTGACTTGTCAAATTACCATACCGCCCCTCCTTTTGATTTTTCTATTTGTTTCCTCACTCATTTCGTTATTTAATTAACGACTCGTTTTCTCCAAATTTTCTTATTCCACCATAAATTCCAATTTATTGCTAGGGCCCTATTAAAACTTTCCGTTCGCAAAACGGACTCAATTTGACATATTTACAAAAATGTCATTATTTAATGAAATAATAAGATCCCGTAAAACCGGGTGTTACAGTACGTGACCTCACTCAGATCGTGGAACCAGTCAACATAGAGATCCAGTCGACATTGACGTATGAGGAAAGACCAGCTAGGATCCTGGAGTCTACAGTCAAAGTGCTACGCAACAAGGAGATTCCACTAGTAAAGGTCCTATGGCGCAATCACAATGTAGATGAAGCCACTTGAGAAAGATAGTAGGATATGGTGGGTAAATATCCTGAACTATTTGGCTAAGCAACTTTTGGGGACAAAATTTTTATTAAGGAGGGTGGAATGTAACACTCGACTTTTCTGATCATATAATTGTCCCTAAAATTCGTTTGTAGGAAAGAAGTTAGCTATAAATACAATGTACATTTTATTGGAATTTGGACGCCGAAAATTTAAGAGTTTAAGAAAATAGAGAAAAAAAGAGTTAGTTAAAGCGTATGAGATTTTAAGCAAAAATTCGAATAAATTACAAAGCTTCTTCAAGAAGCTTCACTAAACCCGTAACCAAACGACTCAACCACCCCCACCCTCCCACCCTCCCTCCCTCCCTCCCTCCCTCCCTCATCTGATGGCTTTTCTCCCCTCCTCCCTCATTTCTTCATTTCATTTCTTCATCTTCTTCTTGTCCCTCTTCACGCGATGCCATAAGCTCCTCACACCGAAGACGACGACGACGAGCTCTCCTTTCCATTTTTCCTTTTGTTTACTTCATAAAGGTAAGCTTATACATTAGTTAACGGTTATAGGCTATGTAAACGTCGATTTTGCTGGAGAGTTTCTAAGCTTGAAATTTGTCATATTTGATACTAATACATGATAGAACGTTGTTTAAGAGTTGATGAGCTTTGGGTCTACAAATGGGGAGAAAATGCGCAGGCAGAAGACTGAAGACAAAGACCACGATCGGTGCTCAGTGAACACCCCAAAAAAGACGCAGAAAAGCAACGAAAACAGAGAACTGGACACGAAAATGGAATGAAGCGTTCAGGAAGTGGGTGAGTGAGCAAACCGGTTTCTTTACCACAAAGAAGACCAATAAGGAGATGGAAATGGAAATAGAGGTGAATGGCCCTCAGCTGTTCGAAGAGCTATGATTGAAGCTCTCGGCAAACACTCCTTCTGGAAGGAAGTGGCAGCATTCGAGAATGAAGGTTTCGCCGCCCTCCGGCAACTAAGTATTCCTCCGAGCAACCTTGAGCTCGATGAAGACTTGGGCGAAGCCATCAAGCGCTGGACGCTGGCTAGGCCGAGAGAGAAGCTCTCGCTTCACGGAGGAGCTCTGACAAAACGAAGACACGCTTCTGGTTTTTCCAAAAAATCGTAATACTGGCTAAAGTTTTACAGAGGTAGAAGAGGAGCTAAATACAGAGGGAGAATCGGGAAGAGTGTAACACCCCTAATACTGTACCCTTATTTTACCCGTATAAATTTTTCATTTTCATTTTTGTACTTATTTCTTTCCTCTACTTTAATTAAAACCTTATGCGGAATTTAAACTATGGTTGAAATCGGAACTGAATCGGAATTAAAACTGAACCTTAAATGCATTTAAAACAAATCTTTATTAAAACTTAAAAGAAAACCTTTAAAAGAAAACTTTAAATTAAATTAAACAAGTGGGAGGGCAGAATTGGAACTCTGTCCTCAAAATGAAACAGGCGACCGATCTCTGCACTGCAGCAGAGATCGATCGCTGCCATGCATTACAGCAGGGGCGATCGATCTCTGCTGCAGAGCAGAGATCGATCGCTGCTAGCTGTGCAGCAATCCGATCGCTGCAAGCATGCAGCGATCCCTTCTCCCTTTCAGACTTCAAACCTCTAACACTTCGCATTTCACAAACAGCGACCGATCTCTGCATTGCTGCAGAGATCGATCGCCGCACACTTTCAGTGCAACGATCAGTGAAAACTTCAGCGACCACTTCAGCGACCACCTCCTACTTCAATCGCCTTCACTTTTCTTTACACTGCTCTCTGGAATTCCAGAGAGCAAACACTTAACAATACTCTCTGGAATTCCAATTCCAGAGAGCGATTCATGCTACTGGAAACTCTCTGGAACCTGATTCCAGAGAGCAAACATTACTTAATTTAACACCAATTTCTTCCAATAACATCGACCAACTTTACAGCGGACTTTGCGAAATCCGACTGCGTGGATGCATCTAAACATCGAGCATAACCGTATCAACCTAAAACCAATCAAAACATTTCCATAGCATTCATTAAACAGTTTAAACCAAAACGTTTTACATACAATTATCAAAACGTTATCTAATCCCTATCCAGATCCAAACAACCTAAATATTCTATACAATCATCAACTCAAAACATCCCAAAATAACCCCAGAGTCCAGACATACATCCCCACGGGTCAGAAAGCGCCTCGACTACATAGCGCACTCCCACGGCCGTCATCCATCAACTGCATCAGACGGAGGAACGCCGTCCTCACCTGGTTCGATATCACCTAAGAGGTTACCTACACCATACAGACACATATGAGATATTGAAATCTCAGTAAGCTACGTAAATGCAGATGCATGCGTGCGTATGCCATTCAGAAATCATGCTCAGATTCAGATTACAGATACAGAATTACAGATTACAGATTCATTACGTCACAGACAGACAGAATTGTCACCGAAACCTCGACCCACTAACCCAAGGGGGCCCGTCCGGCGGTTGGACTACCCCGTGGGGTTAGAGAGGGGGGGTACACGCTTGCAACACGCACAGCCGTGCCTGAGCCCCATCTCGCATGACCAGAAACAGACAGATTACGTTTATTCATTCAGATTTCGTTACAGATTTCATTTCAGATATACGTTCCTTTTCTTAAAAATACGTGCAGAAATTCCTTTTCATGACTTTCGAAAACCGTGATGCATGAACAGTTCATATCAGCGGAAAGTAAACAAACAACGTGCATACATTCATGGCAGTAAAGCAGAACCTATAAACAACTAACCTAACTACCCAACCAGAGTAACATAAAACAGACAGTTCCTCGAGTATTCTCGAGACGACGACGGAGTATGGTGCAGACCTTTGGGTCAAAGTAAGTCACGAAAACTTACCTGGAGCGCACTGAATGGCTAGCTTCGTCCACGGGAGTCGCGTGTCTGAGGAAAACACGATATTTACCATTAAAACTAATTTAAACAATTAACGTCCAAATCTAAAAACTTAACTAAAGAATTTCTCCTAAATTCTTTATTTAGCCAATCAAAGCGTTTATAACGTTAATTAACGTTCGATAATTCGAAATCCCAATTAACGAGTTTTTCTCAAAAACTCGGAAAATAAACCAATTTTTAACTTTTTCGCAAATTGATTTTTCTTCGTCCAATAACGTCAAATACGTTCGATACATACTTAATCAAGGCCAACCTATTAATTACGAACCCTAATTCGTATTTTTTGTCGAAACCCTAATTGAAACCCTAACACTAATCGGACCGAAAACTCGAAATAAACGTTCAGAGACTGTAGGTACATACCGAGGGTAGCGAGAGGAGAAGAAAGCGTGAAGAAATCGGGACGAACGGAGGTCGGACGGAGGTCGGATGATGAACGAACGCCGGCGGCCTAAGGAGAGGAGTGCTCTCTGTTTCGTGCGCAGGGAGAGGAGAAGAAGAAGTGAGGAGAGAGAGGGAATTTGTGATATTTAATAAAATTGATTTGTAAATTACCAAAACGCCCTTCTTTGATTTCTATATAGATTTCGTTCTTCGGTTCGTTAATCGTCCAACTATTCGGATTCTCGAAAGTTCCATATTTTGCCAACAACTTCTATTCATTGCCAGGGATTTATTAAAACTGTCTGTTCGCAATTTGGACCTCGTTCGCTATTTTTACGAGAACGTCTTTTACATTACGAAAAGCGTATTTACTCGGAATATAGTGTTTGATCTCCGAAAATTTCCGTAAATTCCTTAAAATTCTTATTATTCGTTAGAATCGTAATGACGCTTTCCTTTTGTGAAACGGACCTGATTTGACATATTTACCAAAAATGCCACTAATAATATAATCAAAGGTCCGTACAAACCGAATATTACATTCTACCCCCCTTATTCAGAATTTTGTCCACAAAATTGAATTACACAACAGATCAGGATACTTAGTCATCATATCCTGCTGTCGCTCCCAGGTAGCCTCTTCCACCTCGTGATTCCGCCATAGAACTTTGACTAGCGGAATTTCTTTGTTGCGTAGAACCTTGATGGAATGCTCCAAAATACGTACTGGCCTCACCTCATAGCTCAAGGCAGGCTGCACCTCGATTTCTGTAGTCTCTACGATATGCGACGGATCGCGCAAGCACTTCCGAAGCATAGATACGTGAAATACGTCGTGGATACCCTCCATAGAAGCCGGAAGCTGCAATCTGTACGCCAACTTCCCGATCCTCTTCAGAATAGGAAAGGGTCCCACATATCGAGGGTTTAACTTACCCCTCCTTCCGAATCTCGCAACGCCTTTGAACGGAGAAACTTAAGGTAAACCTCGTCACCTTCCTCGAACTCTAGCTCTCTCCGTCTGGTGTCAGCATAGCTCTTCTGTCTGCTCTGAGCTACCTCAATGCGCTGTCGGATAACGGCAATCTTCTCTGCCGTCTGCTGCAGAATCTCAGGTCCAACGACGCTGGCCTCGCCAACCTCGTCCCAATACAGCGGAGATCTGCACTTTCGACCATATAAGGCTTCATACGGAGCCATACCGATAGTAGCCTGGAAGCTGTTGTTGTACGAGAACTCGATCAGTGGCAAATACCTGCTCCACGATCCTTGAAACTCAAGCACACACGCTCTGAGCATATCCTCCAAAATCTGATTCGTCCTCTCTGTCTGACCATCAGTCTGAGGATGGAACGCTGTGCTGAAGTTAAGCTGAGTCCCCATAGCTTTGTGCAGACTCTTCCAGAACTTCGATGTAAACCTCGGATCTCGATCCGAGACAATAGAAACCGGCACTCCGTGCAACTTCACAATCTCTTGTACATAGAGCTCGGCGAGCTGATCCATAGACGATGTCATCTTCACAGGCAAAAAGTGAGCCGCCTTTGTCAATCGGTCCACAATAACCCAAATGCCGTCATGGCCTCTCGTAGTCCTCGGGAGCCCCACAATGAAATCCATGGAGATCTGCTCCCACTTCCACTCCGGAATCGGCAGTGGTAACAGCGTTCCAGCGGGTCTCCGGTGCTCCGCCTTTACTTGCTGACATACTAGGCAGGTCTCAACGTACTTGGCAACCTCCCTCTTCATGTTCGGCCACCAGAAGTGCTGTCTCAAATCCCGGTACATCTTGGTACTCCCCGTAGTCAATGCACATCCTGAGGGTCCCGCCTTTCTTCTTGTCGAATAGAACAGGCGCACCCCAGGGTGAAACACTGGGTCGAATGAAACCTTTCTCCAATAACTCATCGAGCTGAGTCCTCAACTCACTCAACTCGGCTGGTGCCAACCGGTATGGGTTCTTAAATCTCGGTGCAGAGTTAGGATAAACGTCAATAATGAACTCAATCTCCCGGTCTGGTGGTAATCCGGGACGATCATCAAGGAATATGCCAGAGAACTCTCTGACAACAGGAATGTCGCTCGGCTTCACTCCGCTGAGCAACTGACAATTAAAGACAGAGGCCACTAAATAGAGCACGCACCTTTGAACTGCTCGTTGACCTCCATAGAATAAGAGATAGGCGATCCAGTCAATCGGTTCCTCGCCTGATAGGAAAACTCGAATTTATCCGGGGGTCGGAAGGTCACAATCCCGGAGCGACAATCGATGGTGGCGAAGTGCTGTGCTAGCCAGTCCATCCCCAAAATAAGATCGTACCACTCTATGCTCATAACTATCAAACGAGCATAAAGGGTAATACTCCCCACCGAGACGATATTGCCCTGGAGAATACGATCTGAACGCATATGCTCTCCCGAAGGCAGCATCACACTGTACTCATACTCTGACGGCCCAGACTCTAACCCCAATCTAGCCATACATGCAGTCGATACGAAGGAGTGCGTAGCTCCAGTATCCATCAAAGTAAACACAGTAGCGCCCATAAGCAAAATAGTACCTGCAATCACGGCAGGCTGAGCCTCATCATCAACATCGCCAGGCCCGATCAACGCAAAGACCCTCGGCATAACTCTCCGCTGATCTCCGCCTATCTGATCTCGGCTCTGTAGTGGACAATCTCTGACAAAGTGGCCGATATCTCCGCATCTAAAACATTTGTTCGTGCCAACTCGGCACTCGCCGCTGTGCTCCTTCTGGCATCTAGGGCACCAGGGCATCTGAGAAGCACCCTGTACCTGCTTTCCCTTACCCCGGTCAACAACCCCCTCGAGAGGTCTCTTCACACCCCTAGGCTGTGGCTGAGGTGGCGGTGCTCCAGGTTGCCATCCCTGATTCCGAGGCTGAGGTCGGATCTCTCTGAAGAAGCCCTTAGCTGGCTCCCTCGGTCGAACACAAGTGGCCCTGGCAGCCTCTATATCCAGAGCTCTAGCTGTAATGTCAGAAAAGGGCACATCAATAATACCTGAGACAACCACGTGCATCCGAATCTCAGGATTAAGCCCCTCCATAAACTGATGCACCTTCTCCTCATTGTCGCTGACAAGGCGTGGTGCAAATCTAGATAGTGCATCGAACCTCCGAATATAATCAGCAACTGAACCGGTCTGCTTCAGCTGCATGAACTCGTTCCTCTTAGCCACTCTCATCGTGCGGCTGAAATACTTATCGAAGAATAGGAACTTGAATCGATCCCATGTCATAATAGATACGTCCGTCGTCACCTTGATTGAATCCCACCAGAAACGGGCATCCATCGCTAAGTGAAAGGTAGCATAAGCCACCCTGCTCCCGTTGCCGACCTCTGCATAATTTAGCATATCCTCCATAACTCTGATCCACTCCTCGGCACGAGTCGGATCCGATGACTGACCGTCAAATACTGGAGGACGTAAGCCTTGGAACCTCTGCATACCCTGATTAACAGGGACTACTAGCTCCTGGGCCCTCTGATTCTCTCGCTGTGTCTCCCGATTTACTAAATCCGTAATCTGCTGCGCTTGCCGGTCCATATGCTGAGACTGGCGGTCTATCAAATCGGTAAGACGATCCATCGCATCGTCTCTCGGATCCCTTCCCCGAGTCATATTTATAGAACTCCTATAAAATTTAAAACAGATAATCCTAAGAAACTGAAATCAAACAAAGCAGTAAACAGACTTACAGTTGATGAAGGATGTCCGCGTAGTGGCTGCGCAGTCGAGCAGTCTACAGAATCGATTTTAAAACCCGGGGGCTCTGATACCATAACTGTAACACCCCTAATACTGTACCCTTATTTTACCCGTATAAATTTTTCATTTTCATTTTTGTACTTATTTCTTTCCTCTACTTTAATTAAAACCTTATGCGGAATTTAAACTATGGTTGAAATCGGAACTGAATCGGAATTAAAACTGAACCTTAAATGCATTTAAAACAAATCTTTATTAAAACTTAAAAGAAAACCTTTAATAGAAAACTTTAAATTAAATTAAACAAGTGGGAGGGCAGAATTGGAACTCTGTCCTCAAAATGAAACAGGCGACCGATCTCTGCACTGCAGCAGAGATCGATCGCTGCCATGCATTACAGCAGGGGCGATCGATCTCTGCTGCAGAGCAGAGATCGATCGCTGCTAGCTGTGCAGCAATCCGATCGCTGCTAACTATAGCAGCGATCCCTTCTCCCTTTCAGACTTCAAACCTCTAACACTTCGCATTTCACAAACAGTGACCGATCTCTGCATTGCTGCAGAGATCGATCGCCGCACACTTTCAGTGCAACGATCAGTGAAAACTTCAGCGACCACTTCAGCGACCACCTCCTACTTCAATCGCCTTCACTTTTCTTTACACTGCTCTCTGGAATTCCAGAGAGCAAACACTTAACAATACTCTCTGGAATTCCAATTCCAGAGAGCGATTCATGCTACTGGAAACTCTCTGGAACCTGATTCCAGAGAGCAAACATTACTTAATTTAACACCAATTTCTTCCAATAACATCGACCAACTTTACAGCGGACTTTGCGAAATCCGACTGCGTGGATGCATCTAAACATCGAGCATAACCGTATCAACCTAAAACCAATCAAAACATTTCCATAACATTCATTAAACAGTTTAAACCAAAACGTTTTACATACAATTATCAAAATGTTATCTAATCCCTATCCAGATCCAAACAACCTAAATATTCTATACAATCATCAACTCAAAACATCCCAAAATAACCCCAGAGTCCAGACATACATCCCCACGGGTCAGAAAGCGCCTCGACTACATAGCGCACTCCCACGGCCGTCATCCATCAACTGCATCAGACGGAGGAACGCCGTCCTCACCTGGTTCGATATCACCTAAGAGGTTACCTACACCATACAGACACATATGAGATATTGAAATCTCAGTAAGCTACGTAAATGCAGATGCATGCGTGCGTATGCCATTCAGAAATCATGCTCAGATTCAGATTACAGATACAGAATTACAGATTACAGATTCATTACGTCACAGACAGACAGAATTGTCACCGAAACCTCGACCCACTAACCCAAGGGGGCCCGTCCGGCGGTTGGACTACCCCGTGGGGTTAGAGAGGGGGGGTACACGCTTGCAACACGCACAGCCGTGCCTGAGCCCCATCTCGCATGACCAGAAACAGACAGATTACGTTTATTCATTCAGATTTTGTTACAGATTTCATTTCAGATATACGTTCCTTTTCTTAAAAATACGTGCAGAAATTCCTTTTCATGACTTTCGAAAACCGTGATGCATGAACAGTTCATATCAGCGGAAAGTAAACAAACAACGTGCATACATTCATGGCAGTAAAGCAGAACCTATAAACAACTAACCTAACTACCCAACCAGAGTAACATAAAACAGACAGTTCCTCGAGTATTCTCGAGACGACGACGGAGTATGGTGCAGACCTTTGGGTCAAAGTAAGTCACGAAAACTTACCTGGAGCGCACTGAATGGCTAGCTTCGTCCACGGGAGTCGCGTGTCTGAGGAAAACACGATATTTACCATTAAAACTAATTTAAACAATTAACGTCCAAATCTAAAAACTTAACTAAAGAATTTCTCCTAAATTCTTTATTTAGCCAATCAAAGCGTTTATAACGTTAATTAACGTTCGATAATTCGAAATCCCAATTAACGAGTTTTTCTCAAAAACTCGGAAAATAAACCAATTTTTAACTTTTTCGCAAATTGATTTTTCTTCGTCCAATAACGTCAAATACGTTCGATACATACTTAATCAAGGCCAACTTATTAATTACGAACCCTAATTCGTATTTTTTGTCGAAACCCTAATTGAAACCCTAACACTAATCGGACCGAAAACTCGAAATAAACGTTCAGAGACTGTAGGTACATACCGAGGGTAGCGAGAGGAGAAGAAAGCGTGAAGAAATCGGGACGAACGGAGGTCGGACGGAGGTCGGATGATGAACGAACGCCGGCGGCCTAAGGAGAGGAGTGCTCTCTGTTTCGTGCGCAGGGAGAGGAGAAGAAGAAGTGAGGAGAGAGAGGGAATTTGTGATATTTAATAAAATTGATTTTTAAATTACCAAAACGCCCTTCTTTGATTTCTATATAGATTTCGTTCTTCGGTTCGTTAATCGTCCAACTATTCGGATTCTCGAAAGTTCCATATTTTGCCAACAACTTCTATTCATTGCCAGGGATTTATTAAAACTGTCCGTTCGCAATTTGGACCTCGTTCGCTATTTTTACGAGAACGTCTTTTACATTACGAAAAGCGTATTTACTCGGAATATAGTGTTTGATCTCCAAAAATTTCCGTAAATTCCTTAAAATTCTTATTATTCGTTAGAATCGTAATGACGCTTTCCTTTTGTGAAACGGACCTGATTTGACATATTTACCAAAAATGCCACTAATAATATAATCAAAGGTCCGTACAAACCGGATATTACAAAGAGAATGACGAAGAGCTGTAGGAGGAGCGTCTAGAAATTCGTCGGGCAACGGCTAGAAAACTAGTAGTTGGTGCGCTCTGCAGAATGGCTAGCAGTTCGGTTCGCTGGGCAGCGCTCTCCAGACCGGTTCATTTCCTTGCATTTGATTCAACTTGGTTCAGCCTTTAGTTCAACTTTGATTCACCTTGGTTCAGTCCGGTTCAGCCCTTTATTCTCCTTGGTTCAGCCGGTTCAGCCTTGGTTCCTCTTGGTTTGGCCGGTTCAGCCTTGGTTCCTCTTGGTTTGGCTTTTGGTTCACCTTACTCTTGAAGACTATTACAAAAATATACATTTTAAAAGGCTAAAGTTTGCCAATTAACGAGTTTAAACAAAACTAAAGTTTCCTAAAATATACAAATTAAATACAAGGCTCGTTTACATAATTTGAATTAAAGGAAAACAAATTTCTTGTTCGTTAATTTCTTTCCAACCCTTGAGAAACCATTTACCTATAAAATTCCACAAGTCCATTAGATAGATAAAATAGATAAAATAAATACATACCTTGACTTGTGCTCGATGGATCGAGGTTGTGGGAATATCAAGAGTTTGAATGGATGAACCAAGGGAAAACTAAGTACGTTTGGTGAAATTCAAATTTTGGTTTAAAAAAAAAATGATGAAACAAGGCAGTCCACGATTTTTAAAATTCTACTCTCATTTCTGATCTTCTCTGTATAAATGGATGGTTTCATGTTAAACTAGACATTATAAGGTTTCCGAAACATTTTGAATCGTCAAAAACGGATAAGAATAGAGGAAGTTACGACTGTTTGAAATTTAGCCTAAAAATATGGAGAAATCCAAGATTTTGAATGGAAATATCTATATTTTGACTGTTTGTTAGCTAGCACCTAAGTGATGTAAATAATGGTTTAATTATGCATATTATAGGTTCGTGAGACGCCGAGGAAAGACGCTCAAGGTTGCGAAACTCAACAGACCTCAGGTAAGTTTGTATGCTTGTGTTTGACCCTTAAGGCCTACATCACAGAAGTACTAAGATTTTATGCTTTATTGGTATGAACACGTCATAGGTTAGGAATTATTGTTTTATGTTACCGTCTTGATGAATTGTCTATATTGATACTTCGAGGACCTGTCTATTATTATGTTATGTTTTATACACAATGTATGTTCATGCATCACATTTTTTTCAAGAAAAGCATGCAAAATGTTTTATGTACATGCTTTAAGTAAGAAAGATAAAAATGTAAATGTAAAAAACGATTAAGTGTGGGACGAGGACTGACATATGTTCTTGTTCTTCCTAGGACTTAGGTAAAATCGTCCTTGCCGCGGACAATATGTTTTTATCCTTCCCTAGGACAAAGCAAAACCACTAATTCATGTCATGTATGTATGTTACGCCTACTCCCCTATACGCTCTTCTTAACCAACATGTTCACTTGAACCTAAATGTAAAGTATATACATGTTTTGAAATGTTCATGCATAGCACGTGTATTTTACTGCATTTATATGACCTTACTGAGCGTTAGCCTCATTAGTTAAACTATGTGATGTAGGTACGGATCGTACTGATGAGGACTCTGAGCCTCAGACTAATGTTTAAGTGCGGTTGAAGGGACGAGTTCATGGGGTTTGTTGCAGCAGTCAGGCACTCTTCTTGACCCGTAGGGTGATGTTTAAGGTTATATGTAAATGTTTTAAGTCTTTTAGACGTGTAGATAGTTTAGAATTCAGAAATATTCTGGAGATGTTTTGGGATTTATTTCTGTATGGATATGTCTGGTTTTTAGAGTCATCCATGCAATTTTTTTTTTGTAAATTTAACTACTCTTCCGTATACGTTTTTTAGTCGTGTTTTTGGGGTTTTGAAGTATTTTATGTTTGAAGAAGTTTTGAAAAGATTTTAGGTAAGTTTGAAGTGAAGTGTAGGTGAAAGAAATGGAGATAAGGTAAAAGTGAGGAAAAGTGGGAAAAGGGCGCGTTGGCACGCAGGGTGCGCACGCGAAGGGTGTGCGGGCTCGCGCGGGTCACGCGGAGTGCGTGTGATGCACGCTCGGAGCTAGACAGCAGGGCGATGTGGATCGGCAGAGGGTTTGCCGATCAGTCGGCGCTCACGCGCTGTAACGACCCCGTTTCCCAGCAAGATATTGTCCGCTCTGGGGATTGGGCCGTAGCACAATATCCTCCCCTCACGGCTTTGTTTGGTGAGAACTTCCCGGAAGGTCACCCAACCTGGAATTGCTCTCGCCGAAGCACTTTTAACTTCGGAGTTCTTATGGGATCAGTTGTCAATTGTGCTCCAAAACGCGTCTTGCTATCTTGGGAGGGTCTCTTTACATATGTTTCATTTCCACATACTTCCTCAAGCGATGTGGGATTGTGACGACCCCCTCTTTACGACCCGGGATTCGCCTATACTCGAGTCCGGGATTCGCCTACACTCGGCTTAGGTCCCGAGGTTTGCCCCGCAACCTGAGGTTTGCCCCGCAGTCGTACTCATACATGCACATTCGGGTCATCACAATCACCCCCCCCTCGGGGGCCCAACGTCCTCGTTGGCCACATTTCTAGTTGGTACAGGCTCTGATACCATTTGTAACGACCCCGTTTCCCAGCAAGATATTTTCCGCTCTGGGGATTGGGCCGTAGCACAATATCCTCCCCTCACGGCTTCGTTTGGTGAGAACTTCCCGGAAGGTCACCCAACCTGGAATTGCTCTCGCCGAAGCACTTTTAACATCGGAGTTCTTATGGGATCCGTTGCCAATTGTGCTCCAAAACGCGTCTTGCTATGTTGGAAGGGTCTCTTTACCTATGTTTCATTTCCACATACTTCCCCAAGCGATGTGGGATTGTGACGACCCCCTCTTTACGACCCGAGATTCGCCTATACTCGAGTCCGGGATTCGCCTACACTCGGCTTAGGTCCCGAGGTTTGCCCCGCAACTCGAGGTTTTTCCCGCAGTCGTACTTATACGTGCACATTCGGGTCATCACACGCGCGATCGATCGACGCCCAACACGTTGCAAGAACATTTGGAAAAGGGTTTGCCGATCGATCGGAGCTCGTGAACAATCGATCGGCTCCCTTTTCGCACGCCACCTGGATGGTGTATGCATCCAACGAGCGATGCGGGCACGCTGAGCGCGCGCGCTGACAGTATGCCGCGCGCGTGATTATAGGGCGTCGGGCGCGAGGCCACCGACCGGTGGCCGCGCAAGAAGGCGCGCGTCATCTGGCAACGCGCACACTGAGCGCGCGCGCGCCGCATGCAATGGGTTCCAAAAATTTGTTCTTACGATAATTCTCAAACGTATTTTTTTGAACATTTTCCAACGTATTTTTTTGAACGTTTTCCAACGTATTTCAAATGATTTAAACGACCCAAAAATCAAGTCAACGTTTTATCGAAAACGATTTTAGTCTTCAATTTAGAGTTTTAAAAGTCAAAAAATTTTACGTCCAAAAATACGTGTCAAGCTTCGTATAAGTAAAGTCAAGTCCCGTGTCAGCCCTATATGAATGGGGACGTCACATGTATGTTTTGTTCAAAGTGTATGGACATGTTTTGATTTAAGTCACGTGCAAAATGAACTTATGATTTAAATAATTTGAAACCACATCTTTTGATTTCATAGAAACTTTTGTGTAATAAAGGAATGTGTTTGAAATGAATCGGGTATATTTTGATGAAAAGTGTATATGGATTTTTATGGAATTGTCGTTGGTATTTGTTGGAGTTTTACTTGATGTTTTTTAAGAAATGAGGAAGAAGGAAACAGAGGAGATGCTGACTGATCAGCCCAGCATTAAAAAAAAAAAAAAAGAGAACGAAGAGATTTTTAAAGTTTTGAAATTTTATTTAGGGTTTGAAACAAATGGTTTTCCACTACAACGTAAAGTTTCCGTTGCACGTTTTAAACGCTTTAGACTTTAAGACTTTATATGAAGGTTTTTAGTTTAGAGTTTTCTTTAAAAGTTTTAAAGTCGTGTTAAAGTTAGATAAAGTTGAAAAAAAATGACATGAAAATTTAAAAGAAAAAGTATGGGACGTTACACACACAACTTGTACACAAGAACATACGGTTGCTAACAACCGAGTGTTATGCTCGTATGGAAGACTTACAAACAAAGTGTTTTAGGTTTTCTATTGATCAAAGATGCTTACAATAGTATCTTAAAGGGGTATTTAAATCCAACAAACTAGAGCAAGATCTCATAAAGGAAATTATTAAATTAAACCCTCATACAAGAAATAAGGGGTGTGAGGCAATGACACCTCTTCAAATGGCACCTCTATGGTTTTTCATTGCCCCTCTTTATTTTCCCAAGGTTTTGACCATCATTACATAAAATATCAGCACTAGTCCTCAACATAAATGTGCATTACTTGGCTTTTTCAATAAAAGGGGGATGCATCCAAATTCGATCTTGGGCTTGGCTTTCTAAGTGAGTTCCAAGTGGACCAAATGCTTTAGACCCTTCCTTGAATATTGAGCTTGTCTTATCCTCCAAGTTGATACAATTCCGTGCCTCATTTTCTACTAAGAATGATGTTCGAAAATGCCAACACACAGACAAAAATAAAAACAAAAAACAAAAAATACTCACTCGGTCTATTAAGACAAGCCCAGTGAGGGTTACAACAAATGGTCCAACATGAATAATAAAAAGAATTAAGTTCAAGGTAAATGACACAATACTAAAATGGATGGCAAAAGAGGGAGTCCACAAGGTTAGATCTTCAAATCATCAAGAGAGGTGATATTTCACCCCAACAAATCTAGATGGCCGCAGACATGCATGCTACGACCTCCTACTTCATGAGCGCCCAAATAAGTATTTATGTTTGGGCTTTACTTGACATATTCTTATTTCTGCAAGGTGAAGGCTCTTCCTTACTTCTTTGTAAGACACATTTCCTACAATCAAAAAAATAAATGTGATATAAGGTTGGTGTCATTTGTGGCAACCAAGAGACTGGTTCCCGTGGCACATCAATTTCTCATCGTCTCCAAAATACTTTTCATTGTGACTCACTATGTTGAAAAGAACTTTATCTTGTTCATCAAATATTCTAACAAGTTCTTCTACCATACATGTCTGGTTGAAATTTATCATGGATACATGAAATTTATCATACATCTTGAACACCTGTCAATTGTGGAGGCAAAGCTAATTGATATGCAACAGCTCCAATCCATTATAAAATTTGGAAAGGTTCTAAATATATGTGTTAATTTACCACCTTTTCTAAACTTCTTTATTTCTTTATGGGATCTGATTTTCTAAAAAAATATGATCTTCTTCATTAAATTCCAATGGTCCTCGTCGTCTATCAACTTAATTCTTCTTACGACTTTGAGTAATTAACAATCATTGTTTAACGAGTTCAACTCTCTCATAAATTTCTTGGATCATATCAAGTTCTAAAAACACTTTTTCACCAATTTCTACCCAATATGGTGGATATCTACATGGTCTACAATAAAGTGCTTCAAATATTGTCACGTTAATATTGTATTGATAACAATTATTATAGACAAACTCCTCTAGATGCAAGTGATTCTCCCAGCTTCTCTGGAAATTAATCATACAGATTCTTAGAATATCTTCTAATATTTGAATCACTTTCTCATATTGAACACCAATTTGAAAATGATAAGTTGTGTTGAGATCCAATCTTGTCCCCATTGCTCTCTGAAGACCTTGCCAAAAGTTAGATATAAACCAAGGATCTCTATATGATACATTAGAAATAAGAACTCTGTTCCTATATGATACAATAGAATTACAAAGACTAAACAGGAAATGGCTAAACTAAAAAATACATATTTAAAACAACTTTGTATCAAAATTAACCTTGAACAGTCGAAATCCAAAATTCAAAAACTACGAAATTTATTAAACAACCTAAAATTTGTACACGTTTCATTTGTATTTCTAAGTATATTAAATTGATAATTCATAATATATCAAAATCCCAAGACTATGTAATTATTTTGAAAAGTAATCAAACTAATTTATGGTGTAAATAGACTTGTAATTAAATTTATAAATTAGCAATAGCAGATAGAGCATAGATTTACCTTGATTTTGGAGAATATATCAATTTTTCACAAGTTTACAAAACTAGGGTCGGGTATTTGTTTGATTTTTCCCATAAGTTTTGAGTGTTTTGTAATGGGTTTCGGTTGGTCTGAGTAGGAGTCCGACGAAAAATCCTCTTGTAAGAAGTCAAAAAAAAAAAAAAAAACAGAGAGAAGTATTATAATTTTTATACTTATTACTATCATAATTAAGAACCAAATTTATGAAATAAACCAAAACAATTAATTAATTAATGTCTAATTATCTTCGTAATCATGAAAATTTATAACAATAGAAACACAATCATGATAATTAAAACATTTGCAATGTTGTATAGGAAGTGAATTATGGTATAAACAATCATCTAAAAAAATGAAATGTTTTTACTATCACTATTGAGTGTAATTTTAGCAAAACACTTTTAAATTAGTAATAATATATTGAACTCATAATTTAGCTTCATTTTTCTATTGAACCAATGTTGTTTAAAGGAAGTCAAGTTCCTCGATCATCTGCAATTTCAAACGAAATATTCAACTTTCTTTCTCTCTTACAATCATTTCAAGCAACTCAAAATGTTTCCATTGGTGGCCAAGTCCAAGTTTATGAGATTTCTGCTCACATGAATATTTGAGGCCATTTCACAATTTGGGGCATATAATATAATTTCTCTTACATCACTAACTTGAGAGATCTTTTAACTTTGGTCGAGTTATGAGAAGATACCTTCTAAGTGCAAGTATTACCATCCAAGTAGCTTTCGTGATCTTCTCCTTGATCATGAGATGCAATGCAGAGCTTAACACCGTCTTTAATATCTGCGCCTGTAATCCCTTGAACATTCCCTGAAAGCCTTCTCTTTTGCAAATGGAATAGAAAACACCCGAAACTGTTTTCTGCGTCTTCTGTTCTTCGTCATCTGCTTCACTTTCTGCAGCTTGAATCACAACCTTACACCTGAAGCCAGCTCAAAACGAGAATTCTTCGGTGGGTAAGTTAATATCTATGAAAAACCACGCAATTAATTCTCACACCTACTATTGGACTGTTTGTCTAAACATAAATTAATTAACAAAATTTGACAGCATTATTGAATTTCTTTTTGGGAAGTCCCATCACACGTAAATCACAAGATAAACTCTTCTTTAAAAAACATGCCATAGTTTAACTGCGTGAATCATTATAGAGCGATGATGAATAAGACAAATAAACATTTCAGCCATTCTCGTTCTGAAACAGAGGTAAATATAAGAACAACGTTAAATATTTTAGTATTAAGGAACCAAACCAAAGGTGAAGTAAGATCGAAAGAAAATTGATCATATATGTATGGTCATGACTACTTAAGCGTAGAAAAATTACTCATTTCCGACCTGATAGCGGGATATGTCAATACGGTAGCGACACACTTCGAAAAAGCACCCAGCACAAAAGCAGAAACTGCAGAAAGAGCTTCTGGCAAAGATTCTGTACCTGACTTTTCCTTTAGCTGCTTATTCAATAGACTTTGTTTCATTTGATCATACACAGTATACTGCACCAACAGTCAGTTTGGATTCATCATGATGGTTTCTCTTACAATTCAATAATCCAATAAAGGTGAAGAAGATGGCCAGAAGAAATGCACATTATGTTAATGCAGATGATAAAAAGTTCAATAATAATTCAAAATAGCCAATTTAAATTTGAAAATCTCAAATAATAACCAGAGGGGTGTTCCCAAACAAGTAAATCTGAATTTTTGAGTCTTGTGGGTGGAGTGCGACAAGAGAATTTTCCATGATAAAGATTTATATTCTAGTTCTTTGTGAGAGTGTGCTTCCTTTTTCATTGCTGAAGGGGCTTATGTTTTGTATGTCTTTAGGATGTGTCCTTTAGAGTTTTATTGGATTTTTGTTGTTGTTTCAGAAGCAGGGCTTAAGGTTTCCTATTCAAAAAGGAAAGGAGGCGGGGACAAGAAAGGTTGAGGAAGGGGAAAAATGGATATGTCATACAGCTTTCGGGTGGGGAGGGGATACTTTATGTGTGGGAACTCTGACGTAGAGGAGAAGGATATTAATAGGAAGAACATAAGTACCCAAAAAGGGGAGTCTATGAGATAGGAAGAATTCTGGTAGGAAAATAGTAGCCTCTCGAATTGCTCATTAGGGTGTATTTCCTCTTCCCATCAATATAATTTCTAGGTTTCGCCTTCAATATGTTCAGGCCCCATCATTTTCCTCAGCTTGTCATACTTTATCCTTTCAATACAAATTTCATATCATAAAAAACAAAACAAAAAAATTGTAAATAGAGAATAAAAATACATCAACAATACTACAAATTACACTACGGATGAACACAATTACCTGAATAGATGGGTTTGATGTCAACAGAAGCGATATACCAAGGCCATCGAATGCCTCCCTCCTCGTACCCTTAGAGAGGGTCTTCCAAAGTCCCTTTGATTTCCCAAACTCACTCGTCTGCATTTTGGAGGATGCAGTGTCCAAAGGCTGAGAAGTCATAGGTTAATCGAGGTAAGAATATGTAATGGGAAACGGCAGACAAGCCTGGAGATTTGTTTTTAAACATTTCCGAAATGATCAACTGAAGCTAGATAGTTTTTTTTTTTGGTGGAATGAAGAGACATTATGCTGCGTATACATTGCAAAATATGGGTTGGATTGTCCTTCTTAACTCACCTTCTTGGACATAAATTTCACTGATTGCATTCTTATATTATAGATCAAAAAAATTTGAAGAGCAGCAAGGTACAGTGCACGCATGACAACAACCATTTAGAAACTTATGAATTAGCATAATTTCATAATTCATTATCAATCTCTTATATTTGGTTCACTAGATCGAAGTCAAATTCCTAAGAATAAATGTTTTACAATCTTTTAACAAAGTCACGTGTGTTTATAGACAAAAGTGAGAAAACGAAACCAACCTGCATAACTATAACAGTACAAGCACCAGCTGCTGCTGCAACAATCAAGTTTGCCTTAGCTCCTATGGTTTTCTTTCCACTTTTCTGTAAGTAAAGCCTCTTAAAGAGGCTGTATCCGTAGAAGTATAAAAACTGTGAGACGAAAGACTGCAAGTTCTTAGTTCCTAGGCCCTGGTACAGGGAAAGCACTTGACCCGTAGAAACTGCTTCCCACAGAACATCGGACAAATTCCTGTATAATGATGTAGAACATAATTGAATGGTTGTGCCATGAGAATAAGAGAAGGGTATAATGTTTCTTTCAATTGTCACATTTTGTCATTATGTTTTGTCCCAAATAGAATTGATTGAAGGCGGTAGAAAACAATGAAACCACTAATCTCAACGGAGACCAACAAAATCACAAACCAGTATAACACAATTCAAAAGCCATGGAACAAAATGCAAGAAAAAGATTGGTCAGAAAGGAGAAAAAATAGGAACCTGTACTTCTGGTGGTGGTGAGGTCGATTTTCAGCCTGATATTTAGTCTTACAAGTGTCGAGAGGGTAAAGGATGGTGGTGCTGACCAAAGCACCAATGGCACCTGAGGAGGCTTCCGACAAAGATTCAAGATCAAAACCCATACTATTCTCCCTATCCCATAACTTAGGGACACGAGCAGGAAGACCGAAATGCCATAGCTGCGTAGATAAGGTTTTGGAAAAAGGAGGAAAGGTGCGTCTACTTGCAGAGGTGACTTCGGAACTTGATTTGTCTACCAATCCATTCACCTACCTTCTTGGGGGTGGTTCGATTTGACACATTGATGATTTATATTGCAAAACATTTGGGTATTCTATATTTCAAAAAGGTAAATGTACTGGCAAATCTGTAGCCAACTCAAATTTTGTTGCTTTTAGCTTGAAGAAAGATGAGATATCTCAATGATATTGCAGAACCTGGATGTTGCTCAAAAATTTTTTTTTTTTTTTT
>CM039505.1:32700635-32860664 GCA_022432975.1 Begonia masoniana | reverse complement strand
CATACGGTAGCGACACACTTCGAAAAAGCCCCAGCACAAAAAGCGAAACTGCAGAAAGCCTTCTTCTGGCAAGATCTGTAGCCTCTGACTTTTCCTTTAGCTGCTTATTCTCAATAAGACGTTGTTTCATTGATCAGACACGTAATACGGACCCCATTCAGTTTGGATTCATCATGCTGGTTTCTCTTACAATTCAAATAATCCAATAAAGGGAAGAAGATGGCCAGAAAAATGCACATTATGTTTAGGCCGATGATAAAATTTCCAATAATAATTCAAATAAGCCAATTTAATTTGAAAATCTTCAAATAATAACCAGAGGGTGTTCCCAACAAGTAAATCTAATTTTTGAGTCTTGTGGGGGGGGGTGGTCACAAGAGAATTTTCCAATGATAAGGATTTATATTCCTCGGTCTTGGTGAGAGTGTGCTTCCTTTTTTTCATTGCTTAATGGGCTTATGTTTTGTATGGTATGTTCTTTAGGATGTGTCCTTTAGGAGTTTTATTGGATTTTTGTTGTTGTGTCAAAGCAGGGCTAAGGTTTCCTATTCAAAAGGAAGGAGGCGGGGACAGAAGGTTGAGGAGAAGGGAAAAAGGATATGTCATACAGCTTATCGGGTGGGGGGGATACTTTCTGTTTGGGACCTCTGACGTATAGAGGAAAGGCTATTAATAGGAAGAACATAGTACCGGCAAAAAGGGGAGTCTATGAGATAGTATAATTCTGGTAGGAAAAGTAGCCTCTCGAATTGCTCATTAGGGTGTTTTCCTCTTCCCATCAATATATTTCTAGTTTCGTCCTTCAATAGTTCGAGCCCCATCATTTTTCCTCTCCTCAGCTTGTCATACTTTATCCTTTCAATACAAATTTCATATCATAAAAAACACAACAAAAAAATTGTAAATAAGAATAAAATACATCAACCATACTACAATTACACTACGGATAACACAATTACCTGAATAGATGGGTTTGATGTCAACAGACGCATATACCAAGGCCATCGAATCCTCCCCTCGTACCCTTAAGAGGGTCTTCCAAGTCCCTTTGATTTCCCCACCTCACTCGCTGCATTTTGGAGGATGCCAGTGTCCCAAGGCTGAGAGTCAGAGGTTAATCGGTAAAATCTGTATGGGAACGGCAGACAAGCCTGGAGATTTGTTTTTAAAATTTCCGAAATGAAAAAAAATCAAAACCTGAACCTCGATAGTTTTTTTTTTTGGTGGAATGAAGAGACATTATGCTGCGTATACATTGCAAATTTATGTGTTGGATTGTCCTTCTTAACTCACCTTCTTGGACATAAAAGTTGTCACTGTGTGCATCTTAATATTATAGATCAAAAAATTTGAAGAGCGCATGTACGTGCACGCATGACAACACCTTTAGAAACTTTATGATAGCATAATTTCATAATTCCATTAGTCAAGCTCTTATATTTGGTTCACTAGATCGATCAAATTCCTAAGAAGAATTGTTTGACAATCTTTTAACAAAGTCACGTGGTTAGAGACAAAAAAGTGAGAAAACGAAACCAACCTGCATAACTATAACAGTACAAGCACCAGCTGCTGCGCAAACATCCAGTTTCCTTAGCTCCTATGGTTTTTCTTTCCACTTTTCTGTAAGTAAAAGCCTCTTAAAGAGCTGTTCCGTAGAATAAAACTGTGAGACGAAAGACGGCAGTTCTTAGTTCCTATTGTATGGTCTGACTACTTAGCGTAGAAAAAATTACTCATTTTCCGACCGTGATACGGATATGTCTACGGTAGCGACACACTTTCGAAAAAGCACCCGCACAAAACAGAACCTGCAGAAGAGAGCTTCTGCAAAGATTCGGTACCTGACTTTCCTTTAGCTGCTTATTCAATAACTTTGTTTTCATTTGATCATACCTATACTGCAACCAACAGTCGTTTGGATTCCATCATGAGGTTTCTCTTACATCATAATCCAATAAAGGATGAAGAAGAATGGCCGAAGAATGCACATTATGTTAAGCAGATGATAAAAGTTCAATATAATTCATAGCCAATTTAATTTGGAAAATCTCAATAATAACCGAGTGGAGTGTCCAAACAAGTAAATCTAATGTTTGATCTGTGGGTGGAGGCACAGGAATTTTCCATGTAAAGATTTATATTCTAGTTCTTTGTGAGAGTGTGCTTCCTTTTTCATTGCTGAAGGGCTTATGTTTTTGTATGGTCCTTTAGGATGTGTCCTTGAGAGTTTATTGGCTTTCTTGTTGTTGTTTCAAATCGGGCTTCAAGGTTCCTATTCAAAAAGGAAGGGCGGGAAAGAAGGTTGAGGAAGGGGAAAATGGATATGTCATACGCTTTCGGGTGGGCGGGGATACTTTATGTGTGGTAACTCTGACGTATAGGAGAAGGATATTAATATAAAGAACATAAGTTACCCAAAAGGGGAGTCTATGAGATAGGAAATTCCTGGTAAAAAATAGACCGCTCAATTGCTCAGTATGGTGTCTTTCCTCTTCAGCATATCATTTCTAGGTTTCGCCTTCAATATGTTACAGGCCCCATCATTTTCCTCATCTTGTCATACTTTATATCCTTTCAATCAATGTCATATCATAAAAACCAAACAAAAATTGTTAATAGAGAATAAAAATACATCAACAATACGAACAAATTACATACGGATGAACACCAATTACTGAATAGGGGTTTGAATGTCAACAGAAGCGATATACCAGCCATCGCGGCCCTCCTCCTCGTACCTTCAGAGAGGGTCTTCCAAAGTCCCTTGATTCCAAACTCCCTCGTCTGCATTTTGGAGGATGCAGTGCTCTCAAATGCTGAGAAGTCATAGTTAATCGAGGTAAGAATAATGTATGGACGGCAGACAAGCTGGGAGATTTGTTTTTTAAGCATTATCCAAATGATCAACTGAAGCATAGATAAGTTTTTTTTGTTGGTGGAATGAAGAGACAATTATGCTGCGTATACTTTGCAAAATATGGGTTGGGATTGTCCTTCTTAACCTCCCTTCTTGGACATAAATTTCACTGATTGCTTCTTATATATAGATCAAAAAATTTGAGACGCAAGGACATGCACGCATGACACCACCGTTTAGAAAACTTATGATTAGCATAAGTTACATAATTCATTATCAATCTCTTATATTTGGTTCCTAGAATCGCGTCAATTCCGAAGAATAAATGTTTTACATCTTTTAACAAAGTCCGTTTGTTTATAGACAAAAGTGAGAAAACGAAACCACCTGCATACTAGAACATTACAGCACCAGCTGCTGCTGCAACAATCAAGTTCCCTTAGCTCCTATGGTTTTTCTTTCCACTTTTCTGTAAGTAAAGCCCCTTAAGAGGGCTGTATCCGTAGAAGTATAAAAACTTAGGGAATACGAAGACTGCAAGTTCTTAGTTCCTGGCCCTGGTCAGGGAAAGCACTTGACCCTAGAACTTCGTCCCACAGAACTCGGACAAATTTCCTAGTAAACTGATGTAGAAGCCCTAATTGAAATGGTTGTGCCGAGAATAAAGAGGGTATATGTTTCTTTCAAATTGTCACTTTTGTCATTATTTTTGTCCCAAATGACTTGATTGAAGGCGGTAGAAAACATGAAACCACTACTTCCTCAACGGAGACCAACAAGCAAACCAGTATAACACATTCAAAAGCCATGGAACAAATGCAAGAAAAAGATTGGTCAGAAAAGAGAAAAAATAGGACCTGGTACTTCTGGGGTGTGCTTCGATTTTCAGCCTAGATATTTAGTCTTACAATTTCGAGAGGGTAGGATGATGGTCTGACCAACCTAAGTCATGTCCCTAGAGGCTTGCCGACAAAGATTCAAGATCAAAACCCATACTATCTCCCTATCCCATAACTTAGGGACACGAGCAGGAAGACCGAAATGCCATAGCTGCGTAGATAAGGTTTTGGAAAAAGGAGGAAAGGTGCGTCTACTTGCAGAGGTGACTTCGGAACTTGATTTGTCTACCAATCCATTCACCTACCTTCTTGGGGGTGGTTCGATTTGACACATTGATGATTTATATTGCAAAACATTTGGGTATTCTATATTTCAAAAAGGTAAATGTACTGGCAAATCTGTAGCCAACTCAAATTTTGTTGCTTTTAGCTTGAAGAAAGATGAGATATCTCAATGATATTGCAGAATCTTGGATGTTGCCTCAAAACTAGTCTTAAATTGTCATAAAAGATGTGATTTTTTTGTTGTTAATGTGAATGGATGATAAAAATCTTAACTCTATAATAAAGGTACTACTTTTGTCATAAAAATGCAATTTTCTTTCCCTTGATAAAAACTCTTCGACTTAATGCAAATTTGAACAACAACTAATCACAAGATATGCAAGTAAAGACAAAACTCTCTGAAGCTAATGCATATCAAAAGAATATGTTAACTTTGTCTTTGTCTTCAATCTTGATCACCATCTTCACACCTTTGATGTAATTAAATCTAGAATGAATATAGTGGAAAGCTCCAAAATTTAAAATTTATTTTTTTCAATTTGAAACCTTAATTTGAAAATTTAAAAAAAAAATACAATTTGATTTATCGAAGTATATTTAAATTCAAGTGTTAAAACCTTAATTTCATAATGTTGAAATCCTCTTTAAATAATAATTGAAACATTAAATGCTCGGAAGCTTAATCAAAATTTCAAATATTAAATAACTTTATCGGAAATTGAAATAAACATTCATACATTAATAAAATCAAGGGAAATTATCGATTTGAACCCTGTACTATACACGTTTTTTCAATTCAGCCCCTGTACTAAAAAAACCGCAAACCGAACCCTGTACTTTGATTTTGTTATCAGTTTTGACCTTCTATCAACAATTTCATAAAATTCTCATTGAAAAAACTACCAAACGATCTTAGATTCAGTTGAAATTTTTACCACATATTCATTACTTAATAAAAAGATAATCTAAAAATTTTCGTGATTTTTCAACATATCTACTATTTATTATAATTTTATTTTAGTATTGTTTAAAAATATTATAATAAATCATACAAGTTTTAAAAAATTACTCAAAGTTTTCTATTATCTACCCATAATATGGTGAACATCTAGAAAAAGTTTCAAATAAATCCAATATCGTTTGTTATTTGTTTAAATTAATCTCAGTTTCTTCTTTACTTTATAAATTAATTTTTAAAAAAATACTAAACAATATTTGATTTATTTGAAAACTTTTCCACATGTTCAGCCTATCATGTGTAGATAATAAAAAAAGTTTCGTGATTTTCTAAAATTTGTATGATTTATTATAATATTTTTGTAAAATACCAAAATAAAATTTTAATAAATCGTACATACGTTAAAAAATCACGAAAATTTATAAATTATCGTGTCATTAAGTAACGAACATGTGGTAAAAATTTCAACTGAATCTAAGATCGTTTGTTAGTTTTTTTCAATGAGGATTTAATGAAATTATTAATAGAAGGTCAAAATTGATAAAAGAATCAAAGTACAGGGTTCAGTTTGCCGGTTTTTTTAGTACAGGGGCCGAATTGAAAAAATGTGTATAGTACAGGATTCAAATCGATAATTACCCTAAAATCAATTCAAAAATCTTTTATTAACGAAATTATCAACATAATTTATTGAAATTCCAATAGAAACAAAATAGGATTTATCCTCAAATAAAACGAAAAACACACAAAATTAGATTCCTTTTCCTTATCCAAAATGGTTTCTTTTTCTGTATGCTCGATTGACTCTAGAAAAATATCGATCAGCTATAATTGTTCGTCAACAAAATTCATCTACATCACAAAACTACTAATAAGAAATAATTTCAGCAAGTAAAAATGCGTGCAGGTAAAAATTAATATCATGCGTTACTGAACCTAGATTTAACAGTTACATACTAGTTGGAACTCATTTTTCAACTTTCGTTCAAGGTTAGCTATCTCGTTTTTGTTCAGGCATAGTCATCTCTTTTTCGTTCAATCTTAGTTATCTCATTGTCGTTCAGACTTTGCTATCATATATTTTTCGTCAATTCCATCAGATTCATATATATACAAGATAACCTACTATTTTATTTTTCTACATATTTATGTCAATGTCTAACCATGAATGTCTAGTTAAAATATCAGAATAAATAATAAAGAAAAATATTTTGCATACTATGTTTTGTTACGTAGAGCCTACAACAAAAATGTTTGAAACTAGTATTTTAAATACCTTGATTCCACGGATATGACGTTGGGGTTTGCCTGCAAGCTCATATGATTCTTTAGCCACTTAAATTGATTGTTTCGTTATTAATATAATAATTTTGTTTAATAAACTCATTAGGAATAGGGTGGAAATACTTATCAAATAAATTTGCGATTGAGTTTGGCTAGACTGGGTTTTACTTAGTTGGGTCCAAAATTCTTGATTAAAATTCATATTTGATCAAATGAAGTGTCTGGGCAAGAGATACCTTCTGGGTCTAGCCATATATATTGGCTTAAGTTGAATTGATTTACCTTTCAGTTTTGGGTTGGGCCTAAAAGTATTGGGTAGAATTAGGTAGGATGGAACTCTGCAAAATCAGCATGAACTGGGCCGGCGTGACTTGATCCTAATGTTGAAATTGATTAGTTTAGTTGGCCTATTTAAAATAATAAGCAAAGAAAACTCCAGCTTTGCTTCTTCTTACCCATTCCCTGTGGTTTCCCTCTGCCAACAGTGAGGATTTGTTCATTACAAAAGGCAGCGAGCACATGATGTTCGTGCAGAGAGAGAAAGTTCGGTTGGAGAGCAGTCCTTGTTGACGCAGAAAAAAATGAGATTAAGCCGAGAGAGAGGTTCTTGCCAGAGGGAATTTCTCGATTGCTCAAGGCAGAGCCGATGCTTCCTTAGAGAAACTCGGCTCGGTCTGAGCCGCGAGCGTTGGTTGGGTGGTTCCGGCGAGGTAAGAGAGTCTCGAGTGCTTCTTTGTCTCACAGAATTTGGGAGAAGAGAAATAGTTAAAGGAGAATAATACTTAATGGGAGGTTAGACAGAAGGGCTACCTGGCAGAGAGTTTGGTTGAAATTGAGCAAGGAAAATTGGGTACTTGCTGGATTAACGAGAACTTGCTAAAAACTATAGCTTTCGATCTGGTGTTGCAAAAGCATGTGGAGTTTTTTGGCTTGATGGTGCATAGTTGGTGGGGAGAAGAAATCAAGTGTTTCTTTTGGGACTCTGCTTATGGGCTATGGTGTGGAATGACTTAGTATTGTTTGTGTAGGCAAACAGAATAAGATTTGAGATTGCTAATTTCCTTCAAAATAGCTATGTATCTATCCATATATGATATATGTGGTCAAATTCTTAAATTAAGAAAATTAAGAAATTTAAATTTTTGGGGCTAGTAAATTAAGAAATTTAAATTTTTCATTGATCTTGTTTTGCAAGATTTATGGAATTGATTAGATTTTCTCTCAAATTAAATTTTGAATTAACGAGGAGGTTGTTTGCTGCTGAAGAATAAACAATTTTTTTATTAGGAGTAAGCATTTTTGAAGGAGGATAAGATTTTATTTTAATTTAAATTTTAAATTAATTTTCATTTTAAAAAGATTTTATCCTAATTCAAATTTTAAAATTTTATTTTAAAATTTTAAGAGGTTACAATCTACCTCCTTCCTTCAAAGAATTTCATCCTCGAAATTAAAAATAGTGTTATATATTTGACCATTATATTTAAATTAACATCTAGAAATTTAAATATATCATATTAGCACATTTATAGTTTCTCATAAATGCTACTTTATGTTATCTTTAAGTTTGTGGATTAGGCCTTACTATGTTTTTGTTGCGTCACTCTTGCATTTCTTTATTCTTAAATATTCTTATCCATATACTTAAACTTCTCTTATTTTGTCAAGAATTAATTTCTAATCCTATCTATCATTGCTAACATGTGAGAATGTTTATGGCTAAGTCTATATAAAGTGAAGGTTATCATCATAAGCAATTGTTATCCTGCAAAAACTTCAAGGTAAGTGATGTTATATGCATTTAGCCTTTCGACCTATATCACAAAGTGCTAGAGTAATTGTTATATTTTAATATTTTATTTGTGATTAATAGATATTGATCAAGGATGTGTTTTATTGTTGTTTATATGATGATATTGTTCAAAGAGATGTTATATTATAGACTTTTGATGATGACACGTTACAGATGTAATGATGATTCGAGTATCTACTAGGGTAAATTAATGTTTTACTATTATATTTATAATGATTTGATGATGTGTTATATGTACGTCTTATAGACCTTTTTAGCTTTGTAATGGTAGTTTATTGATGATTGAATGATGTGAGGTATGATGGTAATGAACTGTTGTTGTGACTTGAACGTGAAATTATGTTGGATCGATATTATGTTTTCTTTTTATGCTTCGCATAACATATGATTATATGTATGTCTCATGTATCATAAAAATGTTTTCATTAAGAAATATTGGATGACTCAAAGAATGAATGACTGAATAAATATATGTAAATAATTGTTATGGGGCGAGGTTCGAGTTGGCTGTCCTGTGTGAGTTGGATTAAGTGGTGCCCACTCCTCTCCCTAAACTAAATTATCCTTAATATTAGACCGTAAAGTGAAAGAGAGAAAATAACGAATACTGAAAACAAAATACATGTTTTTTGACAAAATTATGTATCATGCTCATGTTATTTCGGCATCTCTTACTGAACGTTAGACTCATAAATGAACTTTGTAATGTAGGTAATGATAATGTCAATATACTTGATGAAGGAAATGAAAAAAGGATGGCTTAAGGATGACATTTTTACAAAAAATGGATTTTTCTTTTAAATTGCTATTTTGTTAAGTTTTTCTATTATTAAGAATGTTTTATCGATTGTTTGTTTTGAATGGCTATATAGACCACATGTTTCTTTTATATTAAGTTTTAAATTCAGATTTTTTGAAAGTCTCCCGCTACTAGATTTTCAAAGGCTTGTTTTTGTTTTAATGAAAATAAATAAAATAAAAGGTTTACACTATGAGGCGTCACAAAAGTTACATATTTTTTAAGTTGGATTAAGTGTATGATACACTTAAATACAATTTTCGATAGATACTCGATAAGGACAATCAAGTGGACATTTAAGGACGTTTAGGGAGGAGAAATGTTTTATAAGGTGTTACATATGATATCAAGTGATAAAATATGGTCACCAATAAGGTGGTGCCACATGTCAAATATTGTTTTTGAGATTAATTAAGTAAATTAAATTTGATTATTTTAGTTAATTGAGATTAGCCTAATTAGTTCTTATTAACCTAAATTTAATTATTTTAAATTAATATGGATTGACCACTATAATTTATACTGATCAAGTAGTTTAATCCTAGTATTTTAGCGGTGAAAGGGTAAAATGGTCTTTTGACTTTAGTTATTGAGGATAAAATTGTAATTCTTCTTGAAAGGTTCTAGAAACCCTCTTATATTTGATCCGCGGCTAGAAATGTTGTGATTTTGTGTTGAGAAGAAGGGAAGGGAGAGAGAGGGAGGGAGGGAGGGAGGGACAAAGCAAAGTTTCATAGTTCAAATCTCAGGTTGAAGACTAAACAAACATGTAAGTAGCTCTAATCCTTTAGAATTAAAATTGAATGTGAATTGCATGTAATAAATAAAGATTTATACCTAGATTTAACTTGAATTTATTGAATGAATGGTTAGAATCCAGTAAATTTGGATGAGTTTTTATGAATCTAGTAAATTTGGATGAGTTTTTATGATTCTAGTATGGAAATCATATTGAAATCACGAGTAAATGGAAAATCGAGTTCTAGTATGAGCTTTTGGGGTTCAATGCAGATGCTCAAAGGTGTAAAAATAGAAAAAGCATCTCGAGACAGGGCATGGTCTAAGCCAGATGTTCAGAGAAGTGAGAATAGGAAAAACGTGTGAGGACTGAGCTTTCGGGGTTTGATGCAGGCGCCCAAAATGGTAATTGAGGGAATGAGACTAGGTTTTGACTCTCAAGGTAGTTGTCTAAAAAATAATTTTAGTTCACAAATTTGATTGGAGCGGACACCCGTGGTTGGAGAGAGGAGGTGCCCCAATTCAATATTTTAATACATCTTATTTTAATTTTAACCTAGTTTATTAACCATTTTATCCCTATTTGTAATATGAGTTAAGACGTGAATAAAAGATGTCTAAATAGATGCATGGTTATAATTCATGTACATTTTTTAGTTAAAAAACAAGATTTGCGTTGTTCACGTTACATTGCATTAGGATATATATGCATTTAATGTATGCGTAGAATAGATGTTTAAATCATGCATCATGTCATTATTTATATACAAATATATTACTGGAGATATAACTAGTCACATTTGAAACCTATATATTTCGTCAATTATGTATTATGTGACGTATGTAAAGTCGGATTTCCACTTATACTTTAGCATGTAAATCTCTATAAGATATTTAAAAGTTGACTTGATGTTTTTGATGGGTTGGTTACTTGTTCCTTCGTGATCACTTACAAAATAAACAAAAGAAACATGGTTAGAAAATCTCCATAATTGATTGTGAGTTGAGGGATCCAGTGGCAAATCAATAAGAGTGAACAGTAGTTGGAGCTTAGTGGAGGTGACTCCTTTTTATTTATTTCTTTTTTGAGTGTTTAGTTGTTTCCTAGTGAGGACTTTTATTTTATATTTTGATGTGTATGAGACTAATTGGATATGAACTTGAACATTTAGTTTATTGTTAAATTTTTGTTTAATTATCGCACTATTATATTTGTAATCACTGTGTGAATCTTTAAGTTTTGATTTGTGTTCAAGTCTTCCGCTGCGAACCAAACCTTGGGTTAGGTGATCGGGTTCTCTCTGAGGATCGAGTCGTCTGACCTGACATTGTTAGGCCCGCCTTAGGGTCGTGACAATGTAATTGATACTCGCATGAAATGTAGTGTGACACTTCATGCAATCCTGGTTGTTCAAAACTTTCGAAAGTCTTTCTAAATAATTTACCAGGATCACCCCAAATAGGGAGATTGAATTTATTATTGATGTATATCTTAGAGTTGTACCCATGTTTAAATATCCTTACCGAATGGCACCTACGAAACTAAAAGAATTAAAAGTACAATTGGATGATTTGGTGAGTAAGGGCTTCATACGTCGTAGTTTTTCATCATGGGAGCACCCATTCTGTTAGTTAAAAAGAAGGTTGGCTCGATCAAAATGTGCATCGATTACAGTAAACTAAATAAATTGAATGCAAATAACAGTATCCTTTGGCACAAATAGACGATTTGTTTGATCAGCTTCAATGTGCACTTTTGTTCTCTAAGATTGATATGAGTTACTAGGAAGATTTCAAAAGTAACATGTGTTTACAAAGTAAAGAGGTCATCCTAAAAGTTAAGTCTTTCTCTAGGCATTGTAAAATGGTTTCATTTTGCTAGTTCATAAAAGTTACTTAAGAACATTTTGAAAGAAAAACAAATGTGTTACAATAAGATAGACAGAAATCTAGATTTTTTTTTTCTAGTTGGTAGGTGTTGGTCATATACTTGTGAATTGCATGATATTGTAATTTTTTAGTATTATATTTACTTCCTGAGTTTTTTTAGCTCATCACACTGTGGTTTCTTCTTTTTCATATATATGGGAGACAACCAGAAGTACAAGACCAAGGCAGATCCGTGGATAAAGAGACTTTACACTCATGATAAGTTATAACTCGATAATCTTAGGCCTATTGTATTTGTTTATGTTTCGGTTGTACATATAGTGTCAATTAGAGTCAAATTTAGTTGCCCAAGTGCTATATAATAAGGTGGCTTGTATTATGTTGTAAGTAACAACTTGTTTGTGTTAATACATCATTTTAAATGAAAATCATATCATTAATAGTTTGTAAATATAATTAAAAAGAAAGTATTTATTTGGACTTAATTATAGTAAATTTCGTTGGGATTACGTGAAATTAATCTTAATTTAAGATATCAGAAAGATGTAATGCAATGACATTATAGTTTAGTCAATTCAATGTGTATACGTGAAGTCTCCAATTAGTAGAATTCTTATAACTATCCCTGTTTTCGAGGAGATCGAGGATGGGGTCATGACACTTGAGGCTGTCAAACAGTCTCTAAATGTGATCTACTTGGAGAAAAAAAAATAGATCGCAGTGTAAGGTTGGAAGCAGTCGATCGGTCTCCAATAGATTGTCAAGCAAGACCCTTGGTTGTTGACCAAGTAGATTGGCGGTCGATTGAGAATTATAGATTGGAAGCCAAAATTTCAACTAATGGGTAACATACATCCGAACATGATAGGCGGTCGACTGCATAGTATATTCAACTAATTTGGATGAGCATTAGGACGACCTACATCCTCTCTAGTGATCATCCAGAAGAGATGGGCTATCGACTGGTGAAGCTCGCTCCAGACTTGCTTTGGTTGAGTAGCAAGTCAACTAAGAAAATTTAAATTAAGACATTGTAATCTCATGGAGGTCGACCAAAACTTAAAGAGCTCAATTGAATGCATCATTCTTATGTGCGTCTTTCATATAAGCAGACACTCAAGTCCAAAATACAAACTCATAGGGCTCAAATCTAATATCTATATTTTGATCATCTTCTAATCACTGATTACTCTTACCACCCAACACACTTGGGATTCTCTCTATGAGAGTTCGTAATTCTTTGTTGTCAAAAACTCTCACTTATGTTTTTCAAAGGTTTTTAATGATTGAAAAAGACAAGGTTTCAAAATATTTGATTGACATTGATAAAATCCAATCAAGTTAGTGGAGTTTTTTTTACTTGTAACAGAATATTGAGAAATTAAATCTTCAAAGAGGAGCATTGGATCATGGCGTAGACATTTTGGTCGAACCATGTTAAAATATCGTATATAGAATATCTTTTCTTTTAACTTCTATTATTATTTATTAATTGTTTGCACTGTTGAGCTTAAAGTATCTAAATTGCTTGGTTTATATTTCTTATTAAGAACTAAGCAACTTAGAACGATAAGTTTAAAAATTCAAAAAATAACCTTAACTAATCACTTAAAGTCCACCATAAGGTGCATCCTCTTCAAAGATATTCTAGTGCATCTTTCATACTGCTGAATTAGTTTCCAAGCTCTTCTAATTTGTCATCTTGAAGTCATAACTTTCTCCAACATAAATTCGTGCATTTGCTCAATGGCTTAATGTTTTTGAACTTCGATCATCAATGTGACTTGCGTTGTGCGTGTCTCTATGACATCTCCAACTGCTTGCTCCTTACATTTTCATGCTAAAGGATTTCTAGGCTTAATGAATCTTTTTTGTGGTGTTAAAACCGTGCTATTCTCCAATTTCATGGCAGCTCCACGTACAAAATTAAAGTTAGCATAAAGAATTCAATCATTTATATTTAGTTTAGTGCACGACCTCGTTGGCCTGTTTTTCCGAAAGTTTTCATTTCATTTATACTTTAAAAGGAACAAGATTTCTCAAAAATGTATTTGTTTCCGCCCTTTCATTTTGGCAAAATGTTTCTCAATTTCTTGAATGAATACAAGGAAATTATCCTCTTCAAACATGTTGCCCTGCACTTCAAGATCATCAAAGTAACATGATGTTGAAAGAGCGGGAGGGTATTGAATTCTTCGCGTAAAATCAAGATCCATTCATCTAAGAATTAAACAACAATAAGCTCACACTAAAACATGCATATTTCTTATAAATAGACAATAAGTCAAGCAGAGATGAATTTCATTACAAGATATTTAGCACAACATTGATATTTAATTTTTTTACCAAGAATATCAACTTGTAAATAATACTCTTGATGTAATTATTCATGCAACTAACTAAAATATCAAACTTCTTTTTGGGTCGATTAATTCCCACGTAATCGTAATGTTTCAAAATAAATTACTTAAGCAAGAGAGATTCATTTTATAGCATTTTTTTCAATTAATTTATTTAGCAATGTTAGACATGTTTATAAATTACATGTATCAAAATCTACAAATATGCATGACTGTAAGCCCTCACTTCAGTGCCTAAACTTGAAACTTTGGTGTTGCGGCGCTGTTTCTCAATGCCACAACGCCGAGTAAGTGGGCACTATCTCCTAAGTCACCACCAAATTTAGCTTTGTGGAAAAACCAGAAGTGCTTAGTCACTATCCTTAGTATCTTCACATCTGAAATCCAGTGTCGCAACCACCAAAAAAATAAATAAATAAATAAGTATGGCCTTTGGCGCTGCAGACTCACCAAATGTTGAGGAACTATGCCCAACTTTGTGCCATCCAAACGAAATGGTCTCCAACTTGTCACCTCCCAGTTAGTGCACTTGTAGAGATGTCGGCATATCGATGTCGGTGAATTTGAGTCATGGCACCAAGCTTGAAAAATCAAAATTTTTCGCGAAACATGATGACATTTTGTGACAAATTGCGATGCTTTGCAAAAACATTTCAGGATAGTTCATCAGCAGCCTTCTTTGATCACAAAATTATGGCACATGGACTTATCATGAGGTCCCAAGTAAGGAGGCTAATCAATTTTTATATTTCTCTTCATTTTATAGAAAATAAAATTCGAGATAGCTTAGAGGAACACTAGCATATGGATAAGAAATTACCAAAACATGTGCTTTATGGGACTTGAATATTCCTTTACTTGGAGATGAAGCTATGGTCAATTGAAAGAGGAGTTTGAAGATTTGTCTTCAAGAGATTCATTGCTACAATTCAAGAATTCAAGGATCATTGGAGAATTTCTTATATTTTTTAAAAAGTTGTTAGTTATTTCAATAAGAAAGATGTTCTTGACTAGAGTATAGCTAAGAAGGATAATTTTTGTGGGTATTTTTGTCAATAAGAAAGATGTGTGCATCGGATAGTTTGATGTTTGTAAGAGTTGATCAAGTCACTCTTTCCTTTCCTATGAGATGAACTCCTAACAAGATTGTAGAAACTTACAATTATTATGTTTGAGTGCTCCTTTATATTGAAAGTAGCCATTGAAATTGGAGGTTGTAAATTAGGCGATTCTCCAAACCAGCTTGTATTGTTTCAATCATATCTCCTTCGTCCTAGCGAATTTGGTTAGGAAATTTTGAGGGTTTCCTCTAAACGTATAATCCTCCGTGCAGTCCATAAAGCAGTTGAAGATTCGATCATTTGATGTATAGTTATTGTGTAGTCAAAGCTACCCGAAAAACGAGCAAAGCAGTTTTGCCACGGCAATTGTAATTTTTTGAATTTGTTCATACATCACAAAATGTAGTAAAAAAATTCACAGGCAAAATTGAGTTGTGTTTATTCTTACTACAATTCTCATCTCAAACACTAAACCCTTAACATTTACTCGTGCAAAATTCTAAATCCTACAATATGAATCAAGCATACATGCAGAAACATTGGCATGTAAATATCATTTAGAAAAAATCACTTTAACATGCATGCTTCATTTCATTATAACGAAATATACATAAAGAAACATTCATTCTATTCAAAACTTAACATGATATGCCTTGATATCGCTTGTAAGAACTTAAAACCTGATGTTTTTTTTTTTTTTTATAATACTTTAATGTTTTATTATCTCAAAATATTTTCCATGTGTTTTTAGTAATCAAGTGTGAAGTGGACATACAAGAATTTGTTGAAAATATACAATGTAACGCAGCAAGAATTAATAATTCTTCGACTTCTGAAAACCTTCTCTAAGATCAAAATTTTCTCTTTAATGATGAAAGTCGAAAGTAGAAAAATTAAATATGCTAATGAGAAGAATTCTTTATGATGTAAGTATAAAATTATGAGTAGTCTCATAGATATAATGGATTTATATCTAACAAACAACCCACTAAGAAGTGTAATCATGGAAATCAATCAATCTTAACAATATCACTAGTATAGCCAATCAATCCAACCCTTGGGTTCATTTGCTTAATTTATAGTTTTTTTTTTAGTTAAATCTCTAATTTTGCATCTCCTTATTTCTTTTGTTCATTAGAGCAGGGATGCATCCATCTCAAATCAAATATTCCTGCAATCAATGACGAGGTTAGTGTTTATGTGTGATTTGAGGTGAAGAAATGACTTTTGTCAAGTTGTACCACAGTCCTATAAAATACTTTTCTTCGCTCGCAATCTAACTCTCAAGTATTCAAGTGACTGAAAGCCGATTCTGCTATGGGCTTCAATGGTGTCATCGTGTGTTCACTATTGTAGCAGCGAGTCTTACGCTAACGACAGAAGATTCAGTCTGTCCCTCCACGCATCGTCTGTAAAGCATCATTCTCCGTCCCTCATCAAACCACAACATGCCCAGCGACCCATTTCATAGAAGGTCTCTCTCTCTCTCTCTCTCTCTCTCTCTCTCTGCGCAAAATGAAGTTATTGAGAAAAGATTTTCTCTGAAGGGAAGTACTATTAAGGACCAGTGAATTGGCTGTGCTTGCTGCTATTTTTAATCTCAGGTACGCTCCCTTATCCCTTCTTCAGAAGCATTTCTACTCGTCTAATTTCATTTTAGTTTCTTCTTCTCCGCCTATTCTCAATTGAATCCATCGATTCTAATCTCGCTTTTGCAAAGATTTCCAAATCTTATCATTGGTAAAATTGGTCGGCTGGTAACTTTATCTTTACTCACGACAGGATGAGCTACGAAATTTGCAAAAGGAGCCATGACAAGAAACAGCTTTTCGAATCTTTTTTCCACTATGGTTGCGTTTTCATATGTTGTGGGCTGATGCAGTGGGAAAAGCCTGATTACCTTGGCGTGCAAAAAAACCAACCTGCCTTGGCGCTCTGCCCTGCTACTAGGAACTGCATATCAACTTCAGAGATGTCGCTTGATCTAACCCATTATGCCCACCTTGGTTAGCTCCATTTCCATTCGTTAAACTTCTCTAACATAAGAAATTGATAATATGAAGATTTTGGTAAAGAAGATTCTGATAATATGACAGAGCGTTCTATTCAGTTCCTTGAAAAGAAATTACATACTCTTCTTATCTACTCCTGTGTACTATATAAAGAACTGACCTTCTCATTTAGTTTTTTGAACTCAAAGTTCACCTACATGTCCTATTACAAATTTGTGCTGAATAATAACATCAATGACAGATTATTGCACATTTACATTCAACCTTCTAGAATTACAATCCAGAAGAAAGGCCGCGGTAGGAAAACCCGTGAGTAAGAGGGGGCCTATCAGAACTTCTTCAGTGGTACCAAAATTGCTGATTCTGGTGTCATTCCAAATGGTTTTGATTATGGTCTCATATTTTCTCTAAATTATTAAGTTGCAGATAATCAACAAAACCTGACACACTTTACACCCAGATGTTGATCAGAAAGATATTCTGTCAGAGTGGAATAACGAACGGCCCAGTGTTTTGGTACGTTTTTCAGTTGAGACTCTTTCGTATGTTATTATTCAGTGGAAGGGTTTTAATTTTGTTGCTTGTCTGCAAAATCATTTGTGGATGTGTTGAAGTCTCTGGTTCTCACTGGAAAGTCATAGTGGGATATCGTCTGCTTCAAGCACTCGGCAACTTTGATTTGACGTGAACGAAAAGAGAATCAAGGGAATTACTTGCAAAGAATTAGAGACAACATTCTTATTGAAACACACGGCCACCTGTTAGACGCAGCTATTCGCGCACTGAAGAAGAAAGGTTTGGGCTTCTGGCACCAGTTTTTGACGATAACAATAAATTACCCCCTAACTTCATGGTACGGTATACAAAGGCATGAGCCTATACAAGACATGGTTTTCTATTTATTACTTATGATGCTACCTGTGTTCTTATATGTGAATGAAATTGGAATGGCTTTGTCGGACCGATCCCGAGAGATTTGCATTCTTTTTTCGTTTTAGGTTTTGATTGTGTTGTTTAATTGCTTAGAAATGTAGGATAATATCCCTGGATGTCGTCATACTTTTGAGAGCGAGACACTTGTGCTTTCCTATGGTAAAACACGCTTCCATTCTTGAGAAAACACAAAAATTCTCAATACTAATAGCTTTTGTATACAACTTCATCAATACACCTTAAACCACTTTCTACGTTCCCACCAACCTTCCAGCAACGACCACATAGACCGGTAATGAACCAATAAAAACATAATTAAAAAAAAGAAAAAAAAAGATTAATTGCCAGAATACACTTACAAGTATTGAGTCCCGTGCAAGAATGGATTCACAGCGATAGTACACTTAGCGTGCCGCAATCTCATAGGGGGCAACAACGTTGACTTGATTTATTGTCAACAACCCCCCCATAGCGCGCTCCAGTGGAAAACATATCATTTCAACCTTGGCAAGTTGAGAATGGGGGGTTTTATCTGCCTGGGAATGCAAACCTTGTCCTTGGGGGAGTCTCGTGGTGGATTGGGAGATGTCTTTGGTCTGCCAACACTCGTGGCTCACAGTTCGCAACATTTCTTTCCTCACCATAAGTACAATGCTAATCTAGGATGTAAACAAACTTACACCATATCCCATGCTGGCGGTTTTCAACCACATTATAAATCTTTCACTGTGAACACGAACCATCACATACTTATTAAAATCGAACATTGACATGATTCTCCAAAAAGATGATCACACAGTGGGAACCATTCCGCCGCATGATTATCTTGTTCGATTTAATTTGCATACTGGTGGATCTCTTTATATGACTATATGCGTAGATATAGGTTGTTTATCTATCTGAGTCCCACTAAAATGGTTTTAATAGATTAAGTTTGAGCGTTAGAGTATTAAAAATAACCGTGAAGGAGACCGATAGGTCCAATATTATGTGAAGGATCAACGTGATTACTTATTTTTTTTATGGCAAGTATAGTACACACTAAGTTATATTACTCATCTTGACCTCCATCATCTCGTTGTCGAAACATAACGGAGGTGTGCTCGCGGCGTTTAAGGGGCTGCTTTTGTCAAAGTGATTGTTGTTGTCGGCGAAAGCAGGTAGTGTGTCAACTCGAGGCAGAGAAGGGAGGGTTTTTCATTGGAGACCTCGACTGCTCGGAGAGATGATGCTACTGCGTCTGGTGATGAGCCTTAGGTGAGGATTAGTGAAGTTAGGTAAGAGGACTCGTAGGTTTAGAGAACTACGAAGAGAGGATTTTTTGTGTGTTTTATCCTTTCCCTGATTACCAAATCCGAGTTCATCTCAGATGAAATAGGTAATGAGATCCCACATCAATTTCCAACAGGAGAGTTCCGTATTAGGTTGTTAGGGGCTTACATTGGGATATCACTCAGTTTTGAGTGATTCGAAGGAGAAAAATTCAGGATTAGATTGTGAGTTTGAGAATTTTAATTTTAATTTGACAAAAACCGATAATGTTAGGGTTTTCCCCTTTTTAAAAGAAATTCATCCTCAAAATTTAAAATATTACTTAAAGTGGCGTTGTATAGACTGGTTCATGTTGCCTATTGTTCTCAATTTTCTTCGTAATGTTTCTTTTTTCCATATCACTCCTTAGAAGCGGATAACCTCTTATTTCTCAATTCTCGTTTCTTCTGAAATCCTAATGTCGAATCGGCGTATCTTCCAAGGGTGAGAGAATCCATCTGGGCAAAGATCTGCATCTGAATGATTTCTTCAACATCAAGATTCCATCTGGGCACCATGCTTGATGACTCCCCTGTTTCAACGATGATAATCCAAAACTTTTCAATTCTATCTTAATTTTGAATGGTCAACAGATCACGACTCAACTTTCTTTTCTGGCCAAACCGCATCCCACACATCTCAATGGGCGAGATTTTCAAAGCCTTGATCCTCTACAGCATTCCAATTTCCTTAGTCTCCGATCAGGATAATTTTTTTTTCTGGATTAAAGAACAGCCTTAAGCAGTCTGCTCAAATATCAAGCCCAATAAGTATTATTTACCAACTACATTCCAATCACACTAGAAATGCACTGTTGTTATATAAACTTCATAAGGTTTCATTCCCAATCGAACTTGATAACTGTTATTGTGGCCGAACTCTACCAATGGCAAATTTTGGACTCTACAAAACTTGGACTGTCACACTGGTATCCTCCTTAGCCTTCGCTGGTTGGCTGTCCACAATTGTTGAATTGGCTCACAAATCCACGATTCCAACTTTCTTTTTCTTACAACACACCGCATCACGCCTCTTATTAGCGCGATTCCAACTCGACTTGCAATTCCAAGTTCCTTATTTTGCGTCTCAGGACGGCTTGTGGCACACTTCTGGCTTTGATACCTTTATCTTGATATAATTTAATGTCAATGTCGCTAAACATGCGTTGTCGACAGCTCGATACCATAAAACTAATATTAATTATACAAATAACCCTAGATTTTTTGATGTAGATCGACCAAAAAACCGTTGACAATTGATGTTTCACATTATCTGGATTCCAACGAAGGGTAAGGGTTGATGAGATTTTTCAGATTCCGGGTTAATTTCTACCTAATAACTAATAGTATTAATTCCCACCTAAATAAATCGATATGAATAATTTAACGAAATTCTGTACTATATATAAATAAAAATTAATTTTATAGAAATAACCATAGTTTTGTGATTAGGCGTAGCCAAACGTTAAAACTTTGGCTGTTTTCACTTGTATGATTCCAAGAGAAGTAAAGTTAAAAGATTATTTCAAGATTCCGAATAATTTTCTGCATAATACATAACTCATCTTAATTCTCACTTACTAATCATTTTAGAATACTTTAAGCATAGATGCCTTATTGTTACTCTTAGATCGGTTAGGGTCGGTAGGATTGATTCAACAACTTTCGGTCGATTTAGGTTTGAATTTGTGGTGGTCCGATCTAATTTGGTCTAGACTTATTCTAGTTCAAACATGGGTCGGGTCCAGTATTGGTTGGGCAGTTCGATTGGCTATGCCAGTCTTGGTTTAGCTAATTGGTTTTGGTTCTGGTTCAGCTGAACCGATCTAAGAACCGTTGTCGCGGGTTTGTGTCTGGTTGCTGGTTAAGTTAAACGCTAATCCTTCTCTTGTCTTCTTCGCGATCTCTCCTCCTCCTTCGCGTCGGACAATGAATTGATACTCGCAGAACGGTAGTGTGCCCTTCAGGCAATCCTGGTTGTTCAAAACTTTTCCGAAAGTCTTTCTAAATTAATTTTACCATGATCACACCGCCAAAGTAAGGGGAGATTGATTTATTGGGATTGGATTTATAATCGGTTAGAGTGGTACCCATGTATTACATATCGTACCAAACGGAGGCGGGTGTGTGTATAACACGCTGACGAAACTAAAAGGGCATTAAAGTACAATGATGGGTGTTTTTGCGGGAAGTAGTGTTCTATGTCTCGATGCGCATCGCATATTACATTATTCAGCGAGATGCGAACACCCATGCCGATAACCATTGTTAGTAAAAATAAGGTTGGCTCGATCAAAATGTGCATCGATTACAATGAGCCAAATAAATTGAATGCAAAGAACAGTATCCTTTGGCACGAATAGACAATTTGTTTGATCAGCTTCAATGTGCACTTTTGTTCTCTAAGATTGATATGAGTTACTAGGAAGATTTCAAAAGTAACATGTGTTTACAAAGTAAAGAGGTCATCCTAAAAGTTAAGTCTTTCTCTAGGCATTGTAAAATGGTTTCATTTTGCTAGTTCATAAAAGTTACTTAAGAACATTTTGAAAGAAAAACAAATGTGTTACAATAAGATAGACAGAAATCTAGATTTTTTTTTTCTAGTTGGTAGGTGTTGGTCTTATACTTGTGAATTGCATGATATTGTAATTTTTTAGTATTATATTTACTTCCTGAGTTTTTTTAGCTCATCACACTGTGGTTTCTTCTTTTTCATATATATGGGAGACAACCAGAAGTACAAGACCAAGGCAGATAAGTGGATAAAGAGACTTTACACTCATAATAAGTTATAACTCGATACTCTTAGGCCTAGTGTATTTGTTTATGTTTCGGTATGTACATATAGTGTCGATTAGAGTCAAATTTAGTGGCCCAAGTGCTATATAATAAGGTGGCTTGTATTATGTTGTAAGTAACAATTGTTTGTGTTAATACATCATTTTAAATGAAAATCATATCATTAATAGTTTGTAAACATAATTAAAAAGAAGTATTTATTTGGACTTAATTATAGTAAATTTGGTTGGGATTACATGAAATTAATCTAATTTAAGATATCAGAAAGATGTAATGCAACTGACATTATAGTTTAGTCAATTCAATGTGTATACGTGAAGTCTCCAATTAGTAGAATTCTTATCACTATCCTTGCTTTTGAGGAGATCGAGGATGGGGTCATGACACTTGAGGCTGTTAAACAGTCTCTAAATGTGATCTACTTGGAGAAAAAAAAATAGATCGCAGTGTAAGGTTGGAAGCAGTCGATCGGTCTCCAATAGATTGTCAAGCAAGACCCTTGGTTGTTGACCAAGTAGATTGGCGGTCGATTGAGAATTATAGATTGGAAGCCAAAATTTCAACTAATGGGTAACATACATCCGAACATGATAGGCGGTCGACTGCATAGTATATTCAACTAATTTGGATGAGCATTAGGACGACCTACATCCTCTCTAGTGATCATCCAGAAGAGATGGGCTATCGACTGGTGAAGCTCGCTCCAGACTTGCTTTGGTTGAGTAGCAAGTCAACTAAGAAAATTTAAATTAAGACATTGTAATCTCATGGAGGTCGACCAAAACTTAAAGAGCTCAATTGAATGCATCATTTCTTATGTGCGTCTTTCAATAGAAGCAGACACTCAAGTCAAAAATACAAAACTCATAGGGCTCAAATCTAATATCTATATTTTGATCATCTTCTAATCACTGATTACTCTTACCACCCAACACACTTGGGATTCTCTCTATGAGAGTTCGTAAATTCTTTGTTGTCAAAAACTCTCACTTATGTTTTTCAAAGGTTTTTAATGATTGAAAAAGACAAGGTTTCAAAATATTTGATTGACACTGATAAAACTCAATCAAGTTGGTGGAGTTTTTTTTACTTGTAACAGAATATTGAGAAATTAAATCTTCAAAGAGGAGCATTGGATCATGGCGTAGACATTTTGGTCGAACCATGTTAAAATATCGTATATAGAATATCTTTTCTTTTAACTTCTATTATTATTTATTAATTGTTTGCACTGTTGAGCTTAAAGTATCTAAATTGCTTGGTTTATATTTCTTATTAAGAACTAAGCAACTTAGAACGATAAGTTTAAAAATTCAAAAAATAACCTTAACTAATCACTTAAAGTCCACCATAAGGTGCATCCTCTTCAAAGATATTCTAGTGCATCTTTCATACTGCTGAATTAGTTTCCAAGCTCTTCTAATTTGTCATCTTGAAGTCATAACTTTCTCCAACATAAATTCGTGCATTTGCTCAATGGCTTAATGTTTTTGAACTTCGATCATCAATGTGACTTGCGTTGTGCGTGTCTCTATGCCATCTCCAACTGCTTGCTCCTTACATTTTCATGCTAAAGGATTTCTAGGCTTAATGAATCTTTTTTGTGGTGTTAATACCGTGCTATTCTCCAATTTCATGGCAGCTCCACGTACAAAATTAAAGTTAGCATAAAGAATTCAATCATTTATATTTAGTTTAGTGCACGACCTCGTTGGCCTATCAAATGATGTTTTTCCGAAAGTTTTCATTTCATTTATACTTTAAAAGGAACAAGATTTCTCAAAAATGTATTTGTTTCAGCCCTTTCATTTTGGCAAAATGTTTCTCAATTTCTTGAATGAATACAAGGAAATTATCCTCTTCAAACATGTTGCCCTGCACTTCAAGATCATCAAAGTAACATGATGTTGAAAGAGCGGGAGGGTATTGAATTCTTCGCGTAAAATCAAGATCCATTCATCTAAGAATTAAACAACAATAAGCTCACACTAAAACATGCATATTTCTTATAAATAGACAATAAGTCAAGCAGAGATGTATTTCATTACAAGATATTTAGCACAACATTGATATTTAATTTTTTTACCAAGAATATCAACTTGTAAATAACACTCTTGATGTACTTATTCATGCAACTAACTAAAATATCAAACTTCTTTTTGGGTCGATTAATTCCCACATAATCTTAATGTTTCAAAATAAATTACTTAAGCAAGAGAGATTCATTTTATAGCATTTTTTTTCAATTAATTTATTTAGCAATGTTAGACATGTTTATAAATTACATGTATCAAAATCTACAAATATGCATGACTGTAAGCCCTCACTTCAGTGCCTAAACTTGAAACTTTGTGTTGCGGCGCTGTTTCTCAATGCCACAACACCGAGTAAGTGGGCACTATCTCCTAAGTCACCCCCAAATCTAGCTTTGTGGAAAAACCAAAAGTGCTTAGTCACTATCCTTAGTATCTTCACATCTGAAATCCAGTGTCGCAACCACCAAAATAAATAAATAAATAAGTATTGCCTTTGGCGCTGCAGACTCACCAAATGTTGAGGAACTAGGCCAAACTTTGTGGCATCCAAACCAAATGGTCTCCAACTCGTGACCTCCAAGTTAGTGCCCCTTGTAGAGATGTCGGCATATCAATGTCGGTGACTTTGAGCCATGGCACCAAGCTTGAAAAATCAAAATTTTTCACGAAACATGATGACCTTTTGTGACAAATCGCGATGCTTTGCAAAAACAATTCAGGATAGTTCATCAGCAGCCTTCTTTGATCACAAAATTATGTGGCACATGGACTTATCATGAGGTCCTAAGAAAGGAGGCTAACCAATTTTTATATTTCTCTTTATTTTATAGAAAATAAAATTCAAGATAGCTTAGAGAACAACCTAGCATCATGGATGAGAAATTACCAAAAAATGTGCTTTATGGGACTTGAATATTCCTTTACTTGGAGATGAAGCTATAGTCAATTGAAAGAGGAGTTTGAAGATTTGTCTTCAAGAGATTCAGTGCTACAATTCAAAAATTCAAGGATCATTGGAGAATTTCTTATCTTTTTTAAAAAGTTGTTAGTTATTTCAATAAGAAAGATGCTATTGGCTACAGTATACCTAAGAAAGATATTTTTTGTGGGTATTTTGTCAATAAGAAAGATGTGTGCATCGGATAGTTTGATGTTTGTAAGAGTTGATCAAGTCACTCTTTCCTTTTTACAGCCTTCTCATCTCCTTTCCTATGAGATGAACTCCTAACAAGATTGTAGAAACTTACAATTATTAAGTTTGAGTGCTCCTTTATATTGAAAGTAGCCATTGAAATTGGAGGTTGTAAATTAGGCGATTCTCCAAACCAGCTTGTATTGTTTCGATCATATCTCCTTCGTCCTAGCAAATTTGGTTAGGAAATTTTGAGGGTTTCCTCTAAATGTATAATCCTCCGTGCAGTCCATAAAACAATTGAAGATTCGATCATTTGGTGTATATTTATTGTGTATAGTCAAAGCTACCCGAAAAACGAGCAAAGCAGTTTTGCCACGGCAATTGCAATTTTTTGAATTTGTTCATACATCATAAAATGTAGTAAAAAAATTCACAGGCAAAATTGAGTTGTGTTTATTCTTACTACAATTCTCTTCTCAAACACTAAACCCTTAACATATACTCGTGCAAAATTCTAAATCCTACAATATGAATCAAGCATACATGCAGAAACATTGGCATGTAAATATCATTTAGAAAAAATCACTTTAACATGCATGCTTCATTTCATTATAAACGAAATATACATAAAGAAACATTCATTCTATTCAAAACTTAACATGATATGCCTTGATATCGCTTGTAAGAACTTAAAACCTGATGTTTTTTTTTTTTTATAATACTTTAATGTTTTATTATCTCAAAATATTTTCCATGTGTTTTTAGTAATCAAGTGTGAAATGGACATACAAGAATTTGTTGAAAATATACAATGTAACGCAGCAAGAATTAATGATTATTCGACTTCTGAAAACCTTCTCTAAGATCAAAATTTTCTCTTTAATGATGAAAGTCGAAAGTAGAAAAATTAAAATATGCTAATGAGAAGAATTCTTTAATGATGTAAGTATAAAATATGAGTAGTCTCATAGATATAATGGATTATATCTAACAAACAACCCACAAAGAAGTGTAATCATGGAAATCAATCAATCTTAACAATATCACTAGTATAGCAATCAATCCAACCCTTGGGTTCATTGTGCTTTAATTTATAGTTTTTTTTTAGTTAAAATCTCTAATTTTGCATCTCCTTATTTCTTTTGTTCATTAGAGCAGGGATGCATCCATCTCAGCTCAATATTCCTACAATCAATGACGAGGTTAGTGTTTATGTGTGATTTGAGGTGAAGAAATGACTTTTGTTCAAGTTGTACCACAGTCCTATAAATACTTTTCTTCGCTCGCATCTAACTCTCAAGTATTCAAGTGACTGAAAGCCGGTTCTGCTATGGCTTCAATGGTGTCATCGTGTGTTCACTATTGTAGCAGCGAGTCTTACGCTAACGACAGAAGATTCAAGTCTGTCCCTCCACGCATCGTCTGTAAGCATCATTCTCCGTCCCCTCATCAAAACCACAACATGCCCAGCGACCCATTTCATAGAAGGTCTCTCTCTCTCTCTCTCTCTCTCTCTCTCTCTGCGCAAAATGAAGTTATTGAGAAAAGATTTTCTCTGAAGGGAAGTACTATTAAGGACCAGTGAATTGGCTGTGCTTGCTGCTATTTTTAATCTCAGGTACGGCTCCCTTATCCCTTCTTCAGAAGCATTTCATACTCGTCTAATTTCATTTTAGTTTCTTCTCCGCCTATTTCTCAATTGAATCCATCGATTCTAATCTCGCTTTTGCAAAGATTTCCAAATCTTATCATTGGGTAAAATTGGTCGGCTGGTAACTTTAATCTTACTCACGACAGGATGAGATACGAAATTTGCAAAAGTATGCCATGACAAGAAACAGCTTTTCGAATCTTTTTTCCACTATGGTTGCGTTTTTCATATGTTGTGGGCTGATGCAGTGGGAAAAAGCCTGATTACCTTGGCGTGCAAAAAAACCAACCTGCCTTGGCGCTCTGCCCTGCTACTAGGAACTGCATATCAACTTCAGAAGATGTCGCTGATCTAACCCATTATGCCCCACCTTGGTTAGCTCCATTTCCATTCGTTAAACTTCTCTAACATAAAGAAATTGATAATATGAAGATTTTGGTAAAGAAGATTCTGATAATATGACAGAGCGTTCTTATTCAAATTCCTTGAAAAGAAATTACATACTCTTCTTATCTACTCCTGTGTACTATATAAAGAACTGACCTCCTCATTTAGTTTTTTGAACTCAAAGTTCACCTGACATCGTCTATACAATTTGTGCATGAATAATAACATCAATGAACAGTTTTGCACATTGACATTCAACCTGATAGGAATTACAATCCAGAAGAAGGCCGAGGTAGGAAAAACCCAGTGAGTAAAGAGGTGGCATATCAAGAACTTCTTCAAGTGGTAACCAAAATTGCTGATTCTGGTGTCAGTCAAATGGGTTTTGATTATTGGTCTCTATTTTCTCTAAATATTAAGTTGCAGATAAAATCAACAAAACCTGACAACTTTACACCCAAGATAGTTGAGCAGAAAGATGATTATGTGAGAGTGGAATACGAAAGCCCAGTGTTGGGGGTACGTTTTTCAGTTGAAGACTCTTCGTATTGTTATTATTCAGTGGAAGGGTTTTAATTTTGTTGCTTGTCTGCAAAATCAGTTTGTGGATGATGTTGAGTTCTGGTTCTCACCTGGAAAGAAGTCGATAGTGGAGTATCGATCTGCTTCAAGACTCGGCAACTTTGATTTTGACGTGAATAGAAAGAGAATCAAGGTAAGTATACTTTCAAAGAATTAGAGACAACATTCTTATTTGAAACAAACTTTCCACCTGTTGACGCAGGCTATTCGGCTGGCACTGGAGAAGAAAGGTTGGGCTTCTGCAGCCAGTTTTTGACGATACATAAATTACACCCCCTCAACTTCATTGGTACGGTATAAGGAATGAGCATATACAAGACACGGTTTCTAATTTATTACGTTTATGTGAGTACATGTGTTCTTATATGTGAAATGAAGTTGGCATGTCATTTTGTGGACCGACCACCGAGAGGAATGTGTGAAATTTTAAACTCTGACTACTAGTAGTTTCGTGAATGTTGCATTCTTTTTTCAGTTTGAGTTTTGATTGTGTTGTTATGGACTTAGAAATGTAGCATATCCGCTGATGTTGTTCATACTTTTGAGAGAGAGACACTTGTGTCTTTCCTATGGTGAAACACTCTCCATTCTTGAGAAAACACAACACTTCTCAAATTACATAATAGCTTTGTATTACAACTTCATCAAATTACACCTGAAACCACTTTCTTACTTTCACCACCTTCCAGCAACGACCAACATAGACGGTAAGTGAACCAAGTAAAAAACATAATTAAAAAAAAAGAAAAAAAAAGAATTAAAATTGCCAGAATACACTTTACAAGTATTGATCCAAGTGCAAGAACTGGATTCAGCGATAGTACACTTAGCGTTGCCCGCACATCTCATAACAACGTTGAATGATTTATTGTCAACAACCCCCCCATAGGCGCTGCTCCCAGTGGGAAAACCATACTCATTTCCACCTTTGGAAAAGTTGAGAAATAGTTTTATCTGCCTGGGAATGCAAACCTTGGCCTTTCTCGTGGTGGATTGGGAGATGTCTTTGCTCCAACACCTGCTTGGCGCATCATTTCTGCAACATGTTCTTTCCATCACCATAATTACAAATGCTAATCTAAGGATGTAAACAAAACTTACACCATATACACCATGCGTCCTTTTCAACCACATTTATAATCTTTCTACTTGAACACAACCAGTCAGCAGACTTATTAAAAATCTAACATTGACATTTATTATCCAAAAAGATGATCTATCACATGGGAACCATTTTTCTCCGCATGATTATCTTGTTAGATTTAATTTGGCAATACATGGTGGATCTACATTTATATGACTATATGATTATATATTATGGTTGTTATCATATATGAGTCCCACTAAAAGTGGTTTAATAAGAATTAAGGTTTGAGCTTTAGAGTATATAAAATAACATGAAGGAGACCTGATAGGTCCAATATATATGTTAAGATCAAAGTGATTACTTATTTTTTTATGGACAGAATAGTAATTACACACTAAAGTTTATATTAACATTCATCTTGAGCCTCCATCATCTCGTTGTCGAAACATACAGGAGGTGTGTCGTCGTTTAGAGGGAGCTGCTTTGTCAAAGAGATGAGTGTTGTCGTCGAAAGAGGGTAGTGTGTCAACTCGACCGAGAGGGAGGGTTTTCTATTGAAGAGCTCGACTGCTCGAGAGGAGATGATGCAACTGCGTCTGGGTGATGAGCAGTGGTCGAAGGATGAGTGAAGTGAGGTAAGAGGACTTCTTAGGTTTAGAGAACTCGAGAGAGGATTTTTGGTGTGTTTTATCCTTCCCTGATTACCCAAATCCGAGTTCATCTCAGATGAAAATATGTAAATGAGATCCCAAATCAGATTTTCCAAAGGAGAGTATCCGTTATTAGGTGGTTAGGGGGATTACAATTGGATATCACTCAGATTTTGAGTGATTCTAAGGAGAAAAATTCAGGATTAGGATTTTGATTTGAGAATTTTAAATTTTGAATTTGAAAAACAAACCCTAATATGTTAGGTTTCCCCTTTTAAAAGAAATTTCATCCTCAAAATTTAAATAATTACTTAAATAACTCTGTATAGACTTTTGTCATGTTCTCTATTGTTTCTCAAGTTTCTTCGTCAATGTTTCGGTTTTTCCATAGCACTCTTAGAAGCGAGACCTTCTTATTTCTCAATTCTCTTTCTTCTGAATCCTAAATTCGAATCGGCGTATCTTCACAAGGGTTGAGAGATCTCATCGGCAAAATATGCGATGAATCTAGAATATATTTCTTCAACATCAAGATATCATCATGGTGCACATGCTTGAGTGACTCCGACAGGTTCAACTGATGATATGCAACTTTTCCAATTCTTCCTTAAATTTTGAATGGGTCAACAAATCACGGACTCAACTTTCTTTTCTTGCCAAACCGCATCACACATCTCATTGGCGAGATTTTCAAAAATACTTGATCCTCTACTGCCAATTCCAATTTCCTTATTCTCCGATCAGGATAATTTTTTTTCTGGATTAAAGCAACAGCCTTAGCAGTCTGCTCAAAATATCAAGCCCAATAAGTATTAATTTACCAACTACATTCCAATACACTAGAAATATGCACTTTTTGTTATATAAAACTTCATAAGGTGTCATCCCAATCGAAACTTGATAACTGTTATTGTAGGCGAACTCTACAAATGGCAAATTTTTACTCTACAAACTTGGACTGTCACACTGGGTCCTCCTTGCCTTCGCATGGTTGGCTGTCACAATTTTGAATTGGCTCACAAATCACGAATTCAACTTTCTTTTCTTACAAAACCGCATCACGCCTCTTATTAGCGAGATTTCCAAAACTCTACTGCAAATTCCAATTTCCTTATTTTCGATCTCGACGTCTTCGTCGGCCACACTTCTGGCTTTGATACCTTTATCTTTATATAATTTTATGTCAATGTCTAAACATGCGTGTCCAGCTCGAATAACATAATAAATAATAAATTAATTTTATACAAAATAACCATAGATTTTATGATGTAGGATCGTAGCCAAAACGTTGAAAAATTGATGTTTTCACTTATCTGGATTCCGAGAGGGTAAGGTTGATGAGATTTTTCAAGATTCCGGTTAATTTCCTACCTAAATAAAATAAATAGTATTAAATTCCCACCTAAATAAATCTATATAGAATAATTTAAACAGAAATTTTGTACTATATATAAATAATAAATTAATTTTATAGAAAATAACCATAGATTTTGTGATGTAGGGTCGTAGCCAAAACGTTAAAAACTTGGTGTTTTCACTTGTCTGGATTCCAAGAGAGTAAAGTTAAAAAGATTATTTCAAGATTCCGAATAATTTCCTGCATAAATAAAATAAATAATATTAAATTCTCACTTACATAAATCCATTTTAGAATAATTTAAGCAGAGATTCCTTATTGTATACTCTTAGATCGGTTAGGGTCGAGTTAGGATTGATTCAAACAACTTTCGGGTCGATTTAGGTTGAATTTGGTGGTCCGATCTAATTTGGTCTAGACTGATTCTAGTTCAAACTGGGTCGGGTCCAGTATGGTTGGGCCAGTTCGATTTGGCTAGGCCAGTCTTGGTTTAGCTAGATTGGTTTTGGTTCTGGTTCAGCTGAACCGAATCTTAAAGGAACCGGGTTGGGTCGCGGGTTTGTGTCTGGTTGCGGGTTGAAGGTTAAAACTCGAATCCTTCTCTTTCTTCTTCGCGATCTCTCCTTCGCGTCGCGGCTGTCAAAACACACGAAGTGTTGTCGTTCGGAGGGAGCTGCTTCGCTAAAGGGATAGTGTTGTCGCCCGAAGAGGTGTGTTGTCGTTGGGAGGGAGCTGCTTCGCCAGAGAGATTATGTTGTTGCCTGAAGAGGGTGGTGCGAGGCCCTAGTCAAAGAGTTACTTGGTTGACTGTGACAACTTGACCAAGAGGGAGGGTTTTCCGTTGAAGAACTCGTGATACGAACCAAAGTACAATGAAGCTCAAAAGTCAAGGATCATGATCCATTAGAAGATCAAAGAGGCCTAATGGAAAAGTGCTACATAGTTTGGTTATGGGAATCCAAGAGAAAGAGTCATCACAACATGAGCAAATACATAATCATACTAAGTGTTGATGACGAAGCAATAGAGAAAAGATTAGCAAAAGACCAAGAAGTTATGTGCATGTAGCAAGGAGGCACCGCAATCCAACATGTCTGCGCACCTGCGCGCCCAGCAAAACTGCACTCGCGCCTAGAGGACGCCTGCGCGCATGTTTGCCCCGCGCGACCACTTGACAGGGCCTGTTCAATGCTCCTGTCCAAGCGTTGTGTGCGCGGACGCTTGGCCACTAGCGTGCCTTGCGCGCCTGTTCACCCGCGCATGCCATACGCGACCACTTGACAGTGCATCCCGTGCATGTAGATGCAAGTAGGCACCGCAATCCAACATGTCTGCGCACGTGTGCGCCCAACAAAACCGCACTCGCGCCTAGAGGACGCCTGCACGCATGTTTGCCCTGCGCGACCACTTGACAGGGCCCGTTCAACGCGCCTGTCCAAGCGTTGTCCGCGCGAACGCTCGCCCACTAGCGTGCCCCGCGCGCCTGTTCACTCGCACACGCCCTACGCAACCACTTGACAGTGCATCCCGTCAGTGGCTCGCCTACGCCACTATCGAGCCCCACGCAACCACCCGTTAGCGCGCCCACCTGACAACGCCAGCCGCTTGCTTGCTCGCGCACTTGTCCTCGCGCCTGTTCACCCGCGCACGCCCTACGCGACCACCTGACAGTGCATCTTGTCAGTGGCGCGCCCACTTGACAACGGCCAACCGCTTGCTTGCTCGCGCACCTGTCCGCGTGCCTACTTGCCCATCCGCGAAACCACCTTCTATTTTAATGTTTCCATGATTTTCTTCCTATTTTTACGCATTATTTAAGTTTCTTTATTCCTATATTACCAGATTCTTATGGATATTTTAATTATTTTAATATTTGTTTTAGACTATTTAAACACAAAAGATGTAACCCCAAATTATAATTGATTTTCGAATAAAGCTTATGTTTCTTTTTGAGTGATTGTTTTCTCTTTAGTTCTTTGTGAAGAACTAGATATTCTACAAGTCAAAACTTGAGAGATAAACTTGATAACTTTGGTTGAACTAACAAGTTTTGTTCGGGTCATGCTCCTTATTTGATAACTTTGGTTCAATTAGCAAGATTCGATCGTGGTCAAGTTCCTTATATTTAATTCAAAGGCATTAGTGAGTTTTTATTATGTGTTGTTGAAAGGTCTTGAGTTTAATATACATCTGGTTCTCATCAGCTCAATTTCTCAAGCAGAGGCGTTGCGGCTGCGTCTGCGTCTGCGTAGTGAGCGGTGGTCAGAGGCTGAGTGAAGTGAGGTAAGGACTTCTCCGGTTTGGAGAACTCGAGAGAGGATTTTTGTAGTGTTTTCCCCTTCCCCAATTACCTTTATTTATAGGGGGAATTCTCAACAACTCCCCCCCAAAATCCGAGTTGAACTCGGATTTTTTAAGCTGAAAGTCTTATAAATCTGATCCCAAATCCGATTTTCCAGAGGAGAGTATCTGTTGTTACGTGATTAGGAAGATTACAATCGGATATCATCCGATTTTGACTGATTCTAGGGAGAAAAATATGAGATTAGGGATTTTGATTTTGATTTGGGAATTTTAAACTTTGAATTTGAAAAACAAACTCCAGTATGTTACAAAACTTCGAACAAATCTATCACATGAATTGACAAATCAGATTGCAATAAAGTAACTTGCCTCGCTTTCTTGCAAGCTCTTCATCAAGCTCTTCTTTCCATTTCCTTTGTCTGGCAGAGAAACTGGCATCAAGATTTTCCGTTCTTAAGATAAAAAATTTGAATATTTTAAGAACAAAATATGAGATAAGCCAGCAGCAAATGAGACAAAAACCTTTGTATGGAGGAATTCTGTTGTTCATTAAGTAGCAGTTCATTAAATTCACCAATCTGAGATGGCTGAATTTCTTTTAAAGTTCGGTCTTGAACATTGTTATCATGCTTGATGTGACTTTGAGCGCTGGCAGAGATCGCAGGATCAACAGCTGAAAGTCTCCTACTTGGTAGCTTATTGGGTGACCTACTTTTGGGAGGCAGATTCATTTTATTTGCAACATTTTCACCTTGAAGAGCCCCATTTACTGCAGGAGTATCAACTCCACTTAATGTGCTGTAGAACTCTTTATATAAAGGCGTTTGCAGCTTCTTTAAGTCTAACGCCTAATAAAATTTAATGTCACCGTTAGAATAATTTTCTTACACAATGTCAAAAACACAAACTACAGACATGTAAGTTTGCAAAGTGAAAAAGATTTCATCATCAAAAAAACTAATTGCAAAAAGTAGTACCTTTTCGTCAAGAAAGGCTCTAATCTTTGACTCGGTAACCTCATCATCATCTTCTGCCACTGATGGACCACACGGAAATGTAAATTCATTCACAGTAGCACCAACCTCGTCATCAATCTGAATGGGAGATGAGTTCATTGAATTTTTCCCAACTTCTGGACTTCCATCAAATTTACTTGGCCACTCGTCAATTGGTTCACACATAGGATTAAAACTCTGAATCAAATGCATAGATTTTCTCATTACTATTAAGGAAATAAAAACATGTAAACCCACATCCAGTGGAAAACCAACAAATTACCTTATTTAAATCATCGGAGGGTGTGAAAGATTTATGCTCTGTTGGCAAACCAATCACCAGGTCATCTTCATCATCCATTTGACACATGTCATACTCAAAATTGCTTGACTTCCAATGACATCCTGCCAATTCCTTCTCGTGACATATGGTTGAACCGCTTATGCTGCCCATTTCACAAACATCCTTTAGCCCCAAACAAGATGACCTGATTAGAGAGTTTTCCCTGGAAATAAATGCAGCATCTAATTAACTTCTGTAATCAATTTATGATTTGAAATTCATCAATCAGAAAATGTATATCCCTCACATGTTATTCAGCGGAAAAGTTGTCATTTGACATCTAGATTCCTGCTATCAGTAGAATAAGTGAGCTTGAAGGCTGAAAGTATGTTTATCAAATTTACTAAGCTATTTGGGTTTACGGACCATTTTTGATGTGCGAAATGCTGGTGCAGAATCCTGATATTCCCGCGATACAAATGGATGCTGCACATTGTTAATTTGAGATGAATTTCAGCAATAAATGTACAACTACATAAACATGCATATTATAGTATTTATGGCTAAGTCTCAATTACCTGCAGCAAGTCTGATGCAGAAGACCTTAAATTTGGTTCCCTGGGATCACATTCATTGCATATAAAATTAATAAAAAAAAAAGTTCCAAAAAAAACTAATGAAAACTTAGTTTCAAGTTGACATATTTCCCAATTAATATGTTCTATATAATCTAAGCAACGATCAGTCAAACTCAAAGCAATTAATAGTTAGTAGTTCATGAAAAAAAAATTGGGAACTGGATGCAAGAAGGCTTTAAATGGTAATATACTTCTGTAAACATTTCAAAAGAAAGTCTCGGGCCTCAACAGTGAGATGCTCTGGAATTGGTGGATGAGCTTTAGTCGTCCCTATATGAAAGAGGGCAGCAACCTGAAAAAACACTTCCTTTTAGCCAACATCAATTGGAAAGAAATTTCCCCATGTTGTTGCACATCTTTCAGGAAAATATATTCACACTCATGAAAATTAATGTGTTTCAAAAATATACCTCCTGGTATTGTTGACTCCATGGAGGCTTTCCAGTTGCCATTTCAATTACAGTGCACCCAACACTCCATATGTCAGCAGAGCTAAAAGTCCATTAAACAAATGAGGTCCAATACATTAACTTTTCGGCTTAGTAACTTCTAAATCTATATCAAAGACCAAGTTAAAAAAAGTGGACAAGGTGAGAAATTTTTTCAAACAAGCATAAAAACTATTTTTTAAACAGTCTCCTTAGTTCTTCGTGCTCCATTTTTCTATTTTAGGAGGCCCACAATGTTTTTAATGGAATTAATGCTTACAACAAATCCCTGGCACTATTGAATTAAAAGGAGAGTAGTACTGCAATCACCATGATTGTATTAATCTAAATTTTAACCCATCAATTCTAAATTCATATGAAAGGCACTAGTTAAAGAAAGTACGTTGATTTCTAAATAACATTTCAGTAACTTTGTTTCCATGAATTTGAAGACGTCAGACATGATTCTGCAATTTATAATAAAAATTCAAGAGAAAACTACCATAAGTGTAAGTAAAAGGGAAAATTTAGTCTCCACGCTTGAGAACATAAGGGAATAAAATATGGTTGTTGTGCATCTCGCTCAATAAGCAGATATTAGTTCTTCCAATACAACACAGGGAAGGGAATGTAATCTATGAGACTGGTTCTTACAAGCTATGACCAGTTTGAAGAATAACTTCAGGAGCCATCCAATACGGAGTGCCCTTCATTGATTTGGCGCCATTTATAGTAGCCTGAATTAGGACGCAAGTCTCGTAGTAAGAAAATGTATATTACTTTAAGTTAACAAATTACAAAACTAAGCAATACCAGCTCGACGACTTTTTTTGATGCACCAAAATCTGCAAGTTTAATACATCCTTTATTGTCTACAAGAATGTTTGCACCCTAAGTCAAGCATGTAACTACATTAGTGAAATCACAAAAAAATTGGTATTATATCCTTTTTTTCTGGGAGATACTGACCTTTATGTCCCTGTGCATTATTCCATTGTTGTGAAGGTATTCAAGGCCTAATAACAGCTGCTTTGTATACATTCTTATAACCTGTTCAAAAACACATTCGATATCCAATGGCACAGTTCCAAACACCAGAAATAAGCAATGGAAAGTAACAATAACTTACCGACTCAGGAAAGGATCCAAATTTTCCCAGAAGAGAAGATATTGACCCCCCAGGAACGAATTCCAACAAAATATTCAATGATTCTTCCTCTCGAGCTGTGCCCAGATATCTCTGAAAATAGTAACAAGAACGAGATCAGCTGAGAAGCAACAGCTAACAAAAAGAAGAAAAGAAGACAGTACTTACAACTATATTTGGGTGAGAAAGATTCTTCAAAAGTTTCACCTCATCTTCCAGCTCTCGAATGTGAGCCTATATAAGAAGTTATCACGGAAAAATTGCTAATTAATAAAGAGATCATCAACCGTTAAATTATATTTGATGTTTATCTTACTCATGGTAATCAGCCTTCATTATACGTTATAAATAACTAATCAAAGGAAAAAAAAAATTCTCTCCAACTGGTACATACTTTTCTGACAACATAGCAGTGACAGAACTTTGTGGTTTTCCAACATGATAAGTATTCAACGCATAAAAAAAATATGAAAAATCCGCCAGTTAAAACGATCTACTCCATGTTCATAAGAAGAAAGTATAATTTTTTTTTTCACGGTGCAGATTTTGACCTGTGTCCTTTCTTTAGATGCACTATGCGCTGCAATTGAGACCTGCAACCAATATTCAAAAATAAGACTAAAATTTGCAGAGTACACAGCCAAAAATAATGATGTAAATGAAGCTCAAGTCCCTCACCTGCTTCACGGCCAGTAGCTCTCCAGAATCGAGGTTCATTCCCATGTAAACTCGACCAAATGCACCGCACCCGATCAACTCGCCCTTCCGCCACCGGATCGGAGGGGTATCACATTTCGAAGCAGGAGGCAAAGCCTGCAGCGGCGCCTTTGAAAATAGGCCGATTCTGGACTTTCGAATACTTGAGCCGATCTTTTCGACCAGGCCACCGAAATTTGTTCCATCGTCTCCGCCTGGAGTTCGAAACACCAAGGATCGGCGAAATGATCCGAAGATTTCTTGCATCAAAATGGAAGTTTATTCTTCCTAGTAGCTTATCGGAGTGTGTGGTTCGGTGTAACGGCAAGGAAGACTAGGGTTCGTAGAATTTCATCTACACACTCAGACAGGTTCTAGCGAGAGAGAGAGAGAGAGAGAGTGGGAGAGGGAGAGAAGGAAAATAAAGTTTCAAAAAAATAAAATAAAATGGAGAGCTTTGTGACCGTTATGCTTTTTTCAATTTTTTTTATTTATCGGTGGTGCTAGGCCGGATAATAATGTATCTAAAAAATTAGAAAATTGGCAACGAAGGTTGTAAATTACCAAAAAATAACAAACTAAATTCCTAACAATTACATTCACAACCATTAGCCCTTCTATTCAATCATACATAACTTGGTTGATACATGGAATCAACAATTAAAACATCACCAACAATTATCTTATTAAATGCTTAAAGTTGCATAAATACTACTTCAATTTTGATGATGGATGAAGAAAGAAGAAAAAGTTCCAAAAACTCTTGTTGACAAAAGGAAAAAGTTATGAAGAAGGGGAATAAAGGGTATGTGATGATCCGAATGTGTACGTATGAGCACGACTGCGGGGAAAATATCGGGTTGCGGGGCAAACCTCGGGATCTAAGCCGAGTGTAAGCAAATCTCGAATTCGAGTATATGCAAATTATGAGTCGTAAAAATGGGGGTTGTCACAATCCCACATCACTTGAAGAGGTATATAGAAATGAAACATATGTAAGGAAACTCTCCCAAGATAGTAAGACGCGTTTTGGAGCACAATTGACAACGAATACCATAAGAACTCTGAAGTTAAAAGTGCTCCAACGAGAGCAGTACCATGTTAGGTGACCGACTGGAAAGTCCTCACCAAACAAATCCGTGATGGGAGGATATTGGGTTACGGCTCAATACTCATAACAGACAATATCTTACTGGAAAAAGAGGTTGTTATAAATGGTATCAGAGCATGTATTCAACCAGAAATGTGTCCAACAAGGACGTTAGGCCCCCGAGTGGGGTGATTGTGATGACCCGAATGTATATGTACGAGCACGACTGTGGGGCAAACCTCGGGTTGCAGGAAAAACCTCGGGATCTAAGCCAAGTGTAGGAAAATCCCGGATTCGAGTATAAGCAAATCTTGGGTCGTAAAATGAGTGGTCGTCACAATCCCACATCGCTTAGAGAGTTATATAGAAATAAAATATATGTAAGAAAACCCTCTCAAGATAGTAAGATGCATTTTGGAGCACAATTAGTAATGAGTCTCATAAGAACTCTGAAGTTAAAAGTGCTCCGGTGAGAGTAGTACTATATTTGGTGACTGACTGGAAAGTCCTCACCAAATAAATCCGTGAGAGGAGGATATTAGGCTACAGCCCAATTCTCCAGAGCGAAAAATATCTTACTGGAAAAAGTAGTCGTTATAGGGTAAACGAGAGGTCTTATATTTTTAATCAAATGAAGTAATAATATTTTTAAATGCACTCTTACTTAAATAGGCTTGAGTTAAACTACTAAAAACCTTACTTATTTAGACGGTTATCAAGGCAAGGACTTAACTATATAATTATCAATCAACCCATGTGCATCCGTATATGATAAAGAGTTATATAACAAAATATTGATAGACATCTGAGTTAGTATAAAAGGAAATTCAAATTGCATGTCTATGTACATGTCTACAAAATATAGGTAATAAATAAAAAGAAGGTCCTAGACCTGGTGTCACCCTATGTTATGTTGAGCTTGCATCTCAACCTTGCCCTTTCTATTGTAATCTCTACTCGTACTTGAAAATATAAATATAAGAAGTAAGCTAAATAAAAGCTCAGAGAAAAATGTTAGTAGGTCATGATCGGATGGTTAGGTACTACTTTGAAAGGGGAGTAGGCTTTCTCATGCTCAATCTCACCTAGACCATGATTAGCTAGCATTCTAGTGCACAATGTAATATGTCTAACATGGTCAAATACTCACTGTCATGTGCTATAAAGTATGCAATATGTGTGAAGCCACATCATGCTACACTAATAGATTCAAATATATTCAATTGAGATATAACCCTAACCTTAATGAATAAAGAATAAAGTATTTAATTTTTATTCCTATTGTCCAGATTAGATCAAATTGATATTTTGATAGATAAATTCACTCATACATCATCCATAAATGATTACATAATGAATCAAGCATTATGAACACATGAAATAGTGACTTTAAAACTCAAGTGCCCCTGTAAACATATGAAATAATGAACGAGAGTATGTCTCCAAATCAAAACAAAACATGTCTATTGATATGATTTATTTGTTAAAGCAGCAATTAAGGAAGGAAATAGAGTGAATTGGTGTATTTCTTAATTAATTTTGTGTAAGAACTGGAAAGATTTGTTGTCGACACTAGCCGTACTCGTCCTTCCATGGACAGCTGGCCTCCTTCCCTTGGGTGATTGAATGGTAAGACTGCTGGTGATTATAGGAAGAGTCTAGAACATGCCTTTCAAGCCATTGATTTTGCCAAGTCATCCATTCATGTAAAAATGCATTGATGATCCTCGGTTGTGGCCTATTATCTCCTTGGCCGAGCATCCTTCATTATGTACTGTGTATCTTGAAATGTCATCCTTCATTCCGTGCGTGTTAGACTTGGAAAAATCAAGTGTTCTCTAAACTATATGCATGCATGCCCTAACTAAAACAATAAGGCCGATGTTTGCCACAAAATACAATAAAGGCCAATGTTTTGCCAAACTTAAAATCGAGGTTACAAAGTGATATTTTTTGGAAGACAAATTCCCTTTTGAGCTAGAGCAGAACACGACTTCCAAGTAAGAACGTGTAAGGGTTGAGTCATGTCTTGTCAGTTAGGGTCTCATCCTAATTCGTTAAAGAAATCCTCACTTGCAAAACAAAGAAACTTGTGAGCAAAAAGATTAATCAAAGTTCGAGCCTTGGTTTGAGATCAGGTAATTGGCCTCTAAGTTATATCATCATCCTTAAATGATTGAGGACTTGACCTCAAATCTTTTGATTTAAACTCCTCGCCCTCAAATTCATTACCAACATAAGGGGATAGATCCTGGACGTTAAAAGTTGTAGATACCCCATGGTCTCTTGGCAATTCTATCTTATAGGCATTATTGTTGATGCGCTCTAGAACCTTAAAAGGGTCGTCGGCTCTTGGCAGTAGCTTGGATTTACGCTTAACAAGGAATCGTTCTTTTCATATGTGCAACCAAACTATATCTCCCTCGTTGAATATTACCTCCTTACAACCTTTATTAGCTTGTTTTGCATAACCTTCATTCTTCTTCTCTATGGTCTTACGCAATGATTCATACAACTTCTTTATTTGTGCCACCTTGTCAGCTCCTACTGGATTTGCTAAGTCCTTAATAGGCAATGACACAAGTTCCAGTGGGTGGAAGGGTTATAGCCATACACTACTTTGAATGGTGTTTGTTGAGTAGTGAAATGGACACTTCGGTTGTAGACAAATTCTAAATGAGGTAGCAACGTGTCCTAATCTGTCAATTTTTTTCCTATAACACTTCGTAGAAGGGTGCCTAAAGTTCTGTTTACCACTTTCGTTTGGCCGTCCGTATGAGGATGGAAAGATGTGCTTAAAAAGTAGTTTAGTTCCCATCTTTTTCCACAATGTCTTCTAAAATAAACTTAAGAACTTAGTGTCTCTATCTGACACTATGGTATGAGGTACTCCATGAAGCCTGGCAATTTTCGTATAGAATAGACCAGCAATCGAGGTAGTTTCATCTATTTTAGCACAAGCAAAAAAGTGTGCCATATTAAAAAAATGATCCACGACTATTAATATGGAATCCTTGCTTCTCGCAGCTCGTGGTAGTTCTAAAATGAAATTTATGATGATCTCAACCCAAGGGTGAGTTGGCACAGGAAGGGGAAGGTAAAATCCTTGGGGAAGGACTCGACTCTTTGCCTTATTACATACAACACATTGATCGACAAGACGATATACATCACGTGACATAATAAGGCAGAAGAAATGTTCTTTAAGCATTTCTAAGGTCTTCATTTCCCTGAAATGGCCTGCCAATCCTCCACTATGACCTTCCTGAATGAGACTCATTCTTAAACAGATATCCATTCTGGATGGAATAATCTCCTTCAGCTTTGGTCAGACACTTAAGATAATATGGTCCAAACTCTAGATCTGATCTGTAGCTATCCTTAATCCACGTGAACTCAAAGAATCTAGTCCCTAGCTATGTGAGAAGTGCATGTCTCCTAGACAGTGCATAAGCAACTACATTGGTATCTCCTTTCATGTATTTAAGGGTATAAAGAAATCTTTCCAAGAATTCCATCTATTGCGCATGCCTCTTGTTTAATTTATCTTGACTCCTAATATGCTTCAAGGATTGATGGTCAGTGTGTATCACAAACTCCTTGGACAAGAAGAGGTAGTGCTGTCATTGCACGAGAGCCCGTATGACGACATAGAACTGCCCCGATGCCAACCCTCTTGCATGAGAACTGCCTTGATGCCAACCCTTGATGCATCACTCTTGATCTCAAAAGACCTTGTTGATGTCTAGTAGTGCTAGAACAGGGGAATTGCATAGCTTTTCCTTTATCAGCTCAAAACTTTGTTGATACACTAAGGTCCATTGAAATTCTCTATCCTTTTTGGTGCATTCTGTGATGGGTGCTACGATGGAGCTGAAATCCATAATAAACCTCCTATAGAATGAGGCTAAACCATGGAGGCTTCGTACTTCTGTGATTGAGTTAGGAGTAGGCCAGTCTTTAATGGCCTTTATCCTGTTTTCATCTGCTTCTATTCCATTCTTTGTAATGATAAATCCTAGAAAATACACTTTATCTTATCCGAAAGAACACTTCTTAAGATTGTCGAATAATTTGGCATTTCTAAGGGTCGTGAATTAAATTCTTAAATGGTCCAAGTGAGTGGGAAGGTCTGTACTGTAAACTAATATATCATCAAAGTACACTACAATGAACTTTCTTAAAAGCTCCCTGAGTACATGGTGCATGAGGCGCATGAAAGTACTAGGTGCATTGGTTAATTCAAAAGGCATGACCATCAATTCAAACAGTCCGTACTTAGTCTTGAAGGCTATATTTCATTCATCACTCTCTTTCATTTGAATTTGATGGTACCCACGCTTAAGGTCCACATTTGAAAACACAGTCACCCCTCCGAGCTCATCCAGCAGATCCTCAAGCCTTGGTATAAGAAATCTATACATAATCGTAATTTGGTTAATAGCTCGGCTGTCTACACATATTCTCATTGTTCCATATTTTTTGGGGACTAATAAGGTCAGCACGACACATGAGCTCATGGAATCTCTAATATAGCCTTGTCCAACAATTTGTGAACTTGACTTTGTAATTCCTTGGTTTCATCAAAATTCATCCTATAAACCGGGCGATTTGGTAGCATGGCTCCTGGTTGCAAGTCTATATGGTGTTCTATACCACGTAAAGGCGGTAGTCCTAGTGGTATTTCCTCGGGGAACACATCTTGAAATTGTTTAAGCAGATTCTTGATGGGAATAGGTGTATCTCCTTTTTCCAAAACTCTATCTCTAAACAAAACTAGGATAAGGGGGTCCCCTTAAGCACATATGCTTCTAGAGTCCGTTTGGTTAAGAAGAGACTAAACTTGTTTTTTTCTTCCTTTCTAGCTGCATTGTCCCTGGCTATTTGTTTAGGTGTCATGGGTGCCAGCTTAATTGATTTTCCTCTATATTTCAAGCAATAACAGTTTGAAAATCCATCATGGTTTACCTTTCAGTCATATTGTCATGGTCGGCCTAAATGTAGGTGGCTCGCACTCATTGGCATTACGTCACAAAGAATAGAATCTTTATATTTACCCATAGCGAACTCGATTTTTACTTGCTTGGTGACCTTCACGTCATTCCTATCATCTAACCATCTTAGTTTGTAGGGGTGGGGATGTGTACTAATCTCTAGTCCTAATTTAGTAACCATATCCTAGGAAACTACATTGGCACATGTAACATCTAGAAAATTTACTGAATAATTTGCTTTTAATGTGCAATATTCTATGCCCTAAAATTTATTGTTTATTAAATAGTAGAAAATCGTATGGGAGATTAATTGGGTTATTGGGCTAAAGGAAAAACTAGAAAGAGTTTAGCATCTAGTTAGGGAATGGAGGGCAAATTAGGAAGAAATTAAGGTAGGTGGAAACCCACCATTTGGTGAGTGACACCTCAACATGTGAAGCTTCTTCGCACCCCCCCCCCCCCCAATGAGCTCTCTCTCCAGCAAAAGAAAAAGAGGGTGAAACCCTTTAGTTTCTTCCCCTTCTCCCACTGTTCTTCTCCTCCAGCGTCAACCCCCCCCTCACTTCCTCTCCCTCTCACGGTTCCTCCCCCACACGACTAGCTTTCACTCTCTCTCTCTCTCTCTCTCTCTCTCTCTCTCTCTCTCTCTCTCTCTTGTTTTGGTTTTTAGGAGAAAAACCCACGTTACTCTCATCCTCCTCTCTAGCTTTTGGAGCTTTAAAGGTAAGTGTTTGTTTCCTTTAATAGGTTTTCAAGTTTATGGCTAATGGATGCTAGATTTGTAACGCCCCCGAACCCACCCTGGCTCGGAGCGCTACTTTGCTAACCAATCCCACATTCAAACATAATTTAACATAAAATCTAAGTCTTTCAAAACTCTCTTATGTTATACCTAACTGCCTAGACTCACTAATTTTTCTTAATCCTAACCTTTAAGCACCACGGCGTCCTTCCCGAAAATTTCGACAAAGTAACGCCTGAAAATGGCGCCTCCAAAATGCTAGGTACCTGCATAAAATCCAATTCCCAACCAACCAGATCCAGAAAACTCTTACTTAACTAACCAGCAACCAGCATACGAAATCTCCAAATAACAATAAAGAGGAAACTAAAATACTAACCTCCCGAAGCGAAGAAAAAATCCGCAATATAGGGTGACACATCACCCTTAACTATAACTAAATACAACACTTACATAACAGTATTTCCATAAACAGAAATCTACAATAAACTATCAAAACACAAAGCCCCACAAACTACCAAAATAGAAATGTCCCACATCCCCTCGAAGACTATGGTCGAGGCGCCCCAACAACTGCCCGCACCGGCATGCCCCGTACTCCTCCGACTGCTGCCAAGTCCAGTCTCACTCGCTTAGCTCACCTGTAACCGCATCATTACCTACACCACAGAACACACACACACACATAAGCTTACGCTTAGCAAGTAGGGGATAACAAAATATAAACATGCACAATTCACCACAACTCACACACAACCCTAACACCTCAACACGACAACACCACTCAACACGACAACACAACACAACACGACAACAAAATTGCTTGCATCGAAAGATGCCTTAGTTGCCTGCACCAAAAGGTGCCTTACTCTTTAACTGACTACCATGCCAAGCAAAGCAACTCAACTCTAGTCCCTCGCAGGTACCACCTTAACGCGACTGGGCAACTCCCATGGAGTCCCTCACAGTTGCCACCCTAACGCGACTGGGCGACTCAACTTTAGTCCCTCGCAGGTACCACCCTAACGCAACTAGGCAACTCCCTTGGAGTCCCTCGCAGGTGCTACCCTAACGCGACTAGGCGACTCAACTATAGTTCCTCGCAGGTACCACCCTAACGCGACTGGGCAACTCCCTTGGAGTCCCTCGCAGGTGCTACCCTAACGCGACTAGGCGACTCAACTATAGTCCCTCGCAGGTACCACCCTAACGCGACTGGGCAACTCCCTTGGAGTCCCTCGCAGGTGCTACCCTAACGCGACTAGGCGACTCAACTATAGTCCCTCGCAGGTACCACCCTAACGCGACTGGGCAACTCCCTTGGAGTCCCTCGCAGGTGCTACCCTAACGTGACTAGGTGACTCAACTATAGTCCCTCGCAGGTACCACCCTAACGCGACTGGGCAACTCCCTTGGAGTCCCTCGCAGGTGCTACCCTAACGCGACTAGGCGACTCAACTATAGTCCCTCGCAGGTACAACCCTAACGCAACTGGGCAACTCCCTTGGAGTCCCTCGCAGGTACCACCCTAACATGACTGGGCAACTCCCTTGGAGTTCCTCGCAGGTGCTACCCTAACTCGACTAGGGCGACTCACTATAGTCCCTCAGCAGGTACCACCCTAACGCGACTGGGCAACTCCTTGGAGTCCCTCGCATGTGCTACCCTAACGCGACTAGGCGACTCAACTATAGTCCCTCGCAGATACTCAACTATAGTCCCTCGCAGGTGCTACCCTAACGCGACTAGGCGACTCAACTATAGTCCCTCGCAGGTACCACCCTAACGCGACTAGGCGACTCAACTATAGTCCCTCGCAGGTACCACCCTAACGCGACTGGGCAACTCCCTTGAGTCCCTCGCAGGTACCACCCTAACGCGACTAGGCGACTCAACTATAGTCCCTCGCAGGTACCACCCTAACGCGACTAGGCGACTCAACTATAGTCCCTCGCAGGTACCACCCTAACGCGACTAGGCGACTCAACTATAGTCCCTCGCAGGTACCACCCTAACGCGACTGGGCAACTCCCTTGAGTCCCTCGCAGGTACCACCCTAACGCGACTAGGCGACTCAACTATAGTCCCTCGCAGGTGCTACCCTAACGCGACTGGGCAACTCCCTTGGAGTCCCTCGCAGGTACCACCCTAACGCGACTAGGCGACTCAACTATAGTCCCTCGCAGGTACCACCCTAACGCGACTAGGCGACTCAACTATAGTCCCTCGCAGGTACCACCCTAACGCGACTAGGCGACTCAACTATAGTCCCTCGCAGGTGCTACCCTAACGCGACTGGGCAACTCCCTTGGAGTCCCTCGCAGGTGCTACCCTAACGCGACTAGGCGACTCAACTATAGTCCCTCGCAGGTGCTACCCTAACGCGACTGGGCAACTCCCTTGGAGTCCCTCGCAGGTACCACCCTAACGCGACTAGGCGACTCAACTATAGTCCCTCGCAGGTACCACCCTAACGCGACTAGGCGACTCAACTATAGTCCCTCGCAGGTACCACCCTAACGCGACTAGGCGACTCAACTATAGTCCCTCGCAGGTGCTACCCTAACGCGACTGGGCAACTCCCTTGGAGTCCCTCGCAGGTACCACCCTAACGCGACTAGGCGACTCAACTATAGTCCCTCGCAGGTGCTACCCTAACGCGACTAGGCGACTCAACTATAGTCCCTCGCAGGTACCACCCTAACGCGACTAGGCGACTCAACTATAGTCCCTCGCAGGTACCACCCTAACGCGACTAGGCGACTCAACTATAGTCCCTCGCAGGTACCACCCTAACGCGACTAGGCGACTCAACTATAGTCCCTCGCAGGTGCTACCCTAACGCGACTGGGCAACTCCCTTGGAGTCCCTCGCAGGTACCACCCTAACGCGACTAGGCGACTCAACTATAGTCCCTCGCAGGTGCTACCCTAACGCGACTAGGCGACTCAACTATAGTCCCTCGCAGGTACCACCCTAACGCGACTAGGCGACTCAACTATAGTCCCTCGCAGGTGCTACCCTAACGCGACTGGGCAACTCCCTTGGAGTCCCTCGCAGGTGCTACCCTAACGCGACTGGGCAACTCCCTTGGAGTCCCTCGCAGGTGCTACCCTAACGCGACTGGGCAACTCCCTTGGAGTCCCTCGCAGGTACCACCCTAACGCGACTGGGCAACTCCCTTGGAGTCCCTCGCAGGTGCTACCCTAACGCGACTGGGCAACTCCCTTGGAGTCCCTCGCAGGTGATACCCTAACGCGACTAGGCGACTCAACTATAGTCCCTCGCAGGTACCACCCTAACGCGACTGGGCAACTCCCTTGGAGTCCCTCGCAGGTACCACCCTAACGCGACTAGGCGACTCAACTATAGTCCCTCGCAGGTGCTACCCTAACGCGACTGGGCAACTCCCTTGGAGTCCCTCGCAGGTGCTACCCTAACGCGACTGGGCAACTCCCTTGGAGTCCCTCGCAGGTACCACCCTAACGCGACTGGGCAACTCCCTTGGAGTCCCTCGCAGGTGCTACCCTAACGCGACTAGGCGACTCAACTATAGTCCCTCGCAGGTGCTACCCTAACGCGACTAGGCGACTCAACTATAGTCCCTCGCAGGTACCACCCTAACGCGACTAGGCGACTCAACTATAGTCCCTCGCAGGTGCTACCCTAACGCGACTAGGCGACTCAACTATAGTCCCTCGCAGGTACCACCCTAACGCGACTAGGCGACTCAACTATAGTCCCTCGCAGGTACCACCCTAACGCGACTAGGCGACTCAACTATAGTCCCTCGCAGGTGCTACCCTAACGCGACTAGGCGACTCAACTATAGTCCCTCGCAGGTACCACCCTAACGTGACTGGGCAACTCCCTTGGAGTCCCTCGCAGGTGCTACCCTAACGCGACTAGGCGACTCAACTATAGTCCCTCGCAGGTGCTACCCTAACGCGACTAGGCGACTCAACTATAGTCCCTCGCAGGTGCTACCCTAACGCGACTAGGCGACTCAACTATAGTCCCTCGCAGGTGCTACCCTAACGCGACTAGGCGACTCAACTATAGTCCCTCGCAGGTGCTACCCTAACGCGACTAGGCGACTCAACTATAGTCCCTCGCAGGTGCTACCCTAACGCGACTAGGCGACTCAACTATAGTCCCTCGCAGGTGCTACCCTAACGCGACTGGGCAACTCCCTTGGAGTCCCTCGCAGTAAAACTGACCCTAAACTTCAAACGCGCGTAACTTTTACGTCGGTTATCGGAATCGATCGATTCCAGCGGCCACGTACTCCTTAATAACCTATTTTAACCTGTCAAAAGAAATTTTAAAACAAATAACTTAGCTAGTTCAAAATCAGAAAACCCGAACTGCCCCCTTACCCGAAAAATCCCCCTTTTTGATTTCCATCAATTCTCACTCAATTCCTCACTAATCAACCACAAATACCCTTAATTTGAATAATCTAACCAAAAATTCCGAAGTACAAGCAAAACCCCAAATGCCCCAAAGAGGGCTTCACTGTTTTTCGCCCAAATCGGGCTCATCACTGCCAGGCAACGATTGCCAGCATAATGTCCGGCAAACTCAGGCCAAGACCGCCCAAAAACGGCCGATGATCGGAGCTCTAGCAGCTCGGCGACCCATGGCCTGGAACAGAACCAGAACAGGGCACAAAACCAAGCCTTACCTGCCGGTTCGTGCGCGGAGACAGGCCGAAATAGCTCGTCGCCGACGTCTGGTCGGAGAACGTCGGTAGTCGCCGGCGATTGCTCCGTCGATCGTCGCCCTAGCCCTCCCCTGTTCGCGCTCGGCCCTCAGCCACGAAGAACACTGAATGGCGTCGATCGCCATTCAGTTGTTTTAATTTAAAAAAAACAAATAATAATAATAATAATTATTATTATTATAATTCCTATTAAAACATTAATAAAATAACATTTACCGTTATGCCCTCTCGTATTTTCGACCATTTCGAACTCTCGATAAATCGTTCTTAAATTATAAATTTTCGTCAATTGACCCTCTCCCCGTACCCGGCTTAATTTCTCCATTGGGAATACCCGAGCCTAAATTAATAAACTGTTTAGTTCAACCAAATTTATTCACGTTTCTTTTAAATTAATTAAAACGACCTATTTTATTATTCTTTTATTTTCTCTCCAATTTTTCATTTTTTAAAAAATCCCGGGTGTTACAAGATTATTGTTGGACTTTGTAGGTTTGATGGATTAGGTGATTGATACACGAAATTTTGGACGTATTGCTCAACTTTGGTATTAGATGTTGTATAATGATGAGGGATAGCATGCTGTGATTGTTGGAATTGGAAAATAATGTGGATTGATGAATGTTTGGATTAGTTGTTGATTTGTGCAAGAATTGAAATTTTCTGGAAAGATTCGAAATTTATGTTTTTAGCCTAAACTATCGATTTTTGATTGATAAACTGTTTCGGTATGTTAAAATAGACTCTTTTGTTGAACTTTTGACTTTTGAATCGAATCATTCGGATAAGTATACATAAAGTTATGAATTTTTGAAGTTGATGCAAATAATAGGTTAAAAACTAGGAAAATCGGAGTAGTTTTGGGTTTTGTGTTTTTCACCTAACCTAATGGCTTGCAATTAATAAATGGCTTGCAACATGTTAAAATGAAAACAAAGGGGAATCTATAGGCGTTAGAATTATTCAATTCAGATAAGTATTGCATAAGTTATGTAATTTTGAAAATTTGGGCAATTATAGGTCAATTCCAAATATGAGTTAGGGATTTGTTGACTTGGATTGCCTTGTGTTTATACCATCATGTTGGATGCTTACATTGAGCCTTGATGTGCCTATTTGTATGTATACTTGAGAAACAATTAGATGTGTGTGATAGGTTTATACGTGGTTTAAATTGGTTGGATGAATTGGGTGCTAATATTGAAGTGTACATGCATTAGGTTTGCAAGTTCCAAAAAGGAAGTGATCGATTTGACACCAAATTGCTAAGGACTCCAGGTAAGTAATGATTGCATGTACTTGGCCTCTTGGCCTACATTACAAGGTGCTAGGAAGTTTATGTTGTTGATGGTTTAAATTGGAGATGTAATTGTAGTTCATAAATATGTTATGTTGTTTAATGATTGTTGATGCTAACATTGAGGATGTGCTTATATAACCTTGATGATGTGTTTATATGATTTGAGGATATGAAATATTTAGATTTAGATGTTATGTTATGATGTTTATTGATATTGAAGAAGTGTTATGTTATATGCTTTGTTACGATATTGTATTGAGGATATGAATTTCTTGTGATGATGTAGGACGGTTTATTTGATGTGATTGTGGATATTGTACTGACGATGTGAAATGCATGGATAGATAGAAAAACTTGCTATGGAGGATAAGAATGTCGATATGCTCATGATTATATGAATTACGCATGTTTCACGCATTCATGCATCATGTTTTAAGGAAAGAACGAAAAGGGTTTTCATGTATATGTTTTCATGAAATATAGAACGAAACGAAATGAAACGAAACAAAAGTATGGCTTGGTGGGATTGATTACCCCCAAGGTAGCTTCGGTGGGATTGATTGCCCCTAGTATGGCTTGGTAGGATAGATTGCCCCCAAGGTAACGTCGGTGGGATTGATTGCCCCCAAGGTAGTTTTGGTGAGATTGATTGCCCCTAATGATATGAAGCCTTAGTGCCGTGTTCTAATGTTGATAAAAGAAAAGAAAGAAAAGACTGAAACGAACTGTATTGTTTTATGAACTGGATGAGCATTTATTATACATTACTTGCTGAGCATTAGGCTCATTAGATGAACCTCGTGATGTAGGTGACAGAAGTACAGGTGAGGATTTTACGCACTGTTAGGATTGAGGAGGCAGTTGACGGAGCACGTCCATGGCGGTGACTTGGGGTTGTTTAGCGATTTTGACCCTTGGGCTAGTATGTGTATGTTTTGTCCTAAGTCTATGGACATGTTTTGATTTAAGTCACGTGCAAAATGAACTTATGATTTAAATATTTTGAAACTACATCTTTTGATTTCATAGAAACTTTTGTGTAATAAAGGAATGAGTTTGAAATGAATTGGGTATATTTTGATGAAAAGTTTATATGGATTTTTATGGAATTGTCGTTGGTATTTGTTGAAGTTTTACTTGATGTCTTTCAGGAAATGGGGAAGAAAGAAATAGAGGAGATGTCGACCGATCGTTCCAGCATTAAAAAAAAAAAAAGAGAAAGAAGAGATTTTTAAAGTTTTGAGATTTTTAAAGTTTTGAGATTTTGTTTAGGGTTTGAAACAAACGGTTTTCCACTACAACGTAAAGTTTCCGTTGCACGTTATAAACGGTTTAGACTTTAAGAGTTTATATGAAGGTTTTACTTTAGAGTTTTCTTTAAAAGTTTTAAAGTCGTTATAAAGTTAAATAAAGTTGAAAAAAATTGACATGAAAATTGAAAGGAAAAAGTACAGGACGTTACAACACAGCTCCCTCTGTCAATAATTAATGAACATACCTTATCCTTGACTAGACATCGACCGTGAAATATGTTTTCACGGTGACAGTCTTCTTATCTAGTTTTAGATATGAAGACCCAGCGGATGACCATTAGTAGAGGTCCTTCCTGTGGTACAACTTCATCCTTCGATTCACTTTCCTCGACAACTTCTTCTTCTTCACGTTCTCCAGTGACATCCTTAATTAACATCGCACGTCTGTTTGGGCACTGAGCCATATAATGTCTTGATCCTAAACACTTGAAACACTTGATTTCATGGGATTTTGGTTTGTTGGTAACTTTCCCGATAGTTTTACTACTAGTATCCTTAGGAGGCTAGTTACGAGAATAAGCATCTTTCCCTCAGCCTTAGTAGTAGGCTTGTTGGTTTATGGTGGTTTAGAGGTAAACTTGGAGGTGTAGTGGGTTTTCCTTTTCTTACAAAGTTGTCTTTTGACCTTTAATGCCAACTGTACCACCATTTCCAAAGACTCTAGTGGGTGTAATTCCACTGTGTCTCCAATGTCACGATTCAATCCTCCTATAAACCAAGCTATAACCCATTCTTCAAGTTCTTCCAATTCTCCATGAATTTTGAGTGTTTCAAATTCCTTGAGATACTCTTCAACCGATCGACTTCCTTGTTTGAGGTTGTGCATTAGCAGGAATAATTCATATTTGTAATGAATAGGAACAAAAACCTCTTCTTCATGAGGGCTCTCATAACCCTCCAAGTAGTGATAGGGTTATCTTCAGTCCTTATCCTTTGGACCTTTAGGTTAGCCCACCAAAGTGCAGCATAGCTCGTGAGTTCGACAGACTAATTGGATCTTAACTCTATCGGAGTATTCATGGTAGTCGAAAACCTTTCCGACTTTGTCTAACCAATCAAGGAACATATCTCCTTCACAAAATCCATTGAATGAGGGGATAGACAACCTAACGTTACTAAAGTTTTCATTATCTCTACAACAGTTAAGGTGGACATTTTTCTCTTTATCTAACGTCCATTCATCATCGTAAGAGCAATCAAAGTGTGGTGTCTTCTCCTAGGGTGTTCACTCCTTTCATCATCATCATAAGGTTCTCGATTTCAAAACCATCTCCTAGGGTTCTTGGTATCCCTCCTTGGCATGTTCTCTTGAGAAGACGCTCTAATGGTTATTTTGTTTCAACTCGCTTATAGCATTTTCAAATCTTAGGCTCATTTCATGGAGTTTTTTTACCTAAATCACTAACCAATCCATTCAAACCAAGGATTTGTCCTTGCATGCTAGACTCCCCCTCTTGATGGCTAGGAGTCTCGGTTTGGGATATCTCCTTGCCTCGGCTTGGTTTTGAGTTTGTTCATTGTTTAAGTCTTGGTTTTGCTCAGGAATAACTCCACTTCTCGTCTTCATTTTACTTACCTAAGTTTTAGGAAAGTATTTGAATAGGTTGTGTTTTCTATTCCTAGGTTTTAAATAATCAAGCTAATCGGCAAGTACTACAAGAAGAAATAAATATTTTGCATGCAAATTCTAACAACAATGAGTAATCAAACTTAGACAGCCAATATTGGTGAAATAAGCATCAAGATTTAGTCCTTTAACCTAAGCGAATAGCAGTAAAAGACAAGTCATAAAATGCTAACAACAATTTGATAAACTTAAGGATCCAATAAATCTTCCTCAGTGCTTAACGAACAAACCGATTACTAATTAGGTTGAACAACAATTATAAAACAAGTTATAATATGCAAGCCTATATCCTAGATCTAGATGTTGTTGGATACTTGCTGTAACGTTGATTAGTAACAAAATAAAGGTAACAAATTAATAAGAAACAGGTTCATTTCATACATAATGTCAACAATAGTGGTAAGCGATTAACAACTTTAAATGACAAATGCAACCAACAAAAACAACTTGAGATAAAGGAGAAAACAAAGGATATAACACACAGGGGAAGCAACCTATGCTCTGATACCAAATGACGCGGAGACCACCTTATGAGTGAAGCGCAAGACCATGGAATATCATAAGAAAATAAAACAAAAACATCAAAATATGCAGAACAACCCTTGGCTGGTTCGATAAGCAACTAAGGGCACTTTCGGATGTAGTTTCTTTTCAAGGAAAGAAACAACAGCGTTGGGGATGGTTTTGCTCACCTTCTTCTTAATTCTTCCTCTTGAAAGTGAGGAGAGAAGGATGAGTTAAGAACCAATTCAAGTAACCTTGGACTTGAATGGCAATTAGAGACACTACTCCACTCAGGTTGTCACAACCGAGGCTTACCGAGAGACTTAAAACCTACGTGGTTCTTGAGAGGAAAAAGATGCTATTTTCATTCAGCAAAAAGCTTTGTACAAACACTAATACAGTGCTTAAATATGAACCTATGAAACCCTAGGCTGCTGGTGCAAAACGAAGGAGTAGGCTGCTGGTGCAAAACGAAGGAGTAGGCTGCTAAAAAAGAGTAGCCGTTTGGAGAAGCTTTCATGCAGCTGAGTGCGCGCGCTCCAATGGCCGTACTTGTCCTTGCATGGACAGCTGGCCTTCTTCCCTTGAATGACTGAATGGTAAGGCTGCTGGTGATTGTAGGAAAGGTCTAGAACATGTTACAATCGAAACTCGATGTGATTAAACATTTCATTAATTTAAGAAATCATGTGCAAGATCCTTTGATTTATATATATATCAATCAAATTTACCTTCGATTCTTTTCTATTTACAAAACATAGTTCTCAACCATCAAGTCTATTTTAACAAATTATTACATACTATATGTATATTTTTCGTACCAAAATACTTAAAAGAGTCTCCCACTGGTTAAAATTGCTCTAACAGCCACAAGTGCTCGCCATGGACATACTCCATCAACTAGTTCATCTAATCTAGTTAGTGCTCATAACTCTCACCAGTAATTTTGTCAGCTACATCACAAAGTTCATCTAATGAGCTTAATACTCAACAAGTAATGTGAAATGAATAATTTATATAACTATCATGATTATGCAAGTTTGTAAAAAAATGCAGTTTCAATTTTCTTTCACTTTACAATCCAGTTATTGAGGGTGATTTAGTCTAGGGGAGTAGGCACCATTTGGTCCACCTTATGCGAGACAGCTAAACTCGAGCCCTACCCCACAATAACTATTTACGTACATTCATATCGTTCATTCTTTCTTACATAAAAAAAACATATGCATAAATCATTTTCGATACTTTTGTAAAACATGATGCATGATGCATGATACATACAGAATACGTATAAACATGAAAATCTAAGCATTTTAAATCCTCAATGTCAAGCTATTTTAATGTCCCTTCTATTCTAATCACAACATTTCATTAGTATAATATTAACAAGACTGTCAAAAAAAATCATCACCCTAACACTTTGTGATGTAGGCCAAAAAAACCAAGCACACATAACATTACTTACCTTATGTCCTTAGCTTAATTTATAACAACTTTATCAATATCCTTTGTGACTTGATAAACCTATAACATATGAATCCCACCATTAGCATCATAATGCATCACAACAAATTAGATTATGGATATCACCTGCTATACTCATCCAATTTGAGTAATTCCAAAGTCAAAGGTTTTCCAAGGAGAATGTACATGCACATAAAAACTCAACTTGAACATCCAATCATAATGGCTTTGTACATAATGTACCCAATTTAATTATTCCATGAATCAAAATTTAGAATATGCTAAGCTACGCTTGGCAAACAATTTATTTTAACCACAAATGCAGATGATATAGATTATATCTATCAGTGTATATGCAGCTACATCACCAATTAAAATTGTACCTGATATCACAGCAGGTTTATCAGCACTATCAGTGTAACGACCCTTGCGGGCCGTCATGAAACTTGACTTGACTTTTTATCATAATTTTTTTTGTAAACTTACAACTTTAAATCAAAAGTTAGAACCATTTTCGTTAAAACATTAACTTGGTTTTTTGGGGGGTTTATACCCTTTAAAATACATGGAAAATGTTCACAAAATACGTTTGGAAAGTATCATAACACATCGGGTTGAAGCATGTTTAAAAATCAAATTTTAAAAAAATAAACTTTTGGACTCACCTCACATGCGGCGCGCGCACACGGCGCTACCGTCGCATGTGCAACACACCTTCAGCGCACACACAGCGTGCGCGCATCACTAACCCGGGTGTGTGCGACAACCGAGTGGCGCATGCAGGGGAGCCGATCGATCTCGCCTTGGGCATGATTGATCGGCACCCTCTCGGGTGTCAAACATAAACCCACCTAATCGGCCGATCGATCGCGCCCTCATGCGTGATCGATAGGCAAGCACTCTGCCAAACCAACATGCATCGCATTAGGCACCGATCGATCGTGCCTCATCGCATGATCGATCGGCTGGGAGGTGCGCGCTTCAGCAGCGTGCATATGCCTGCTTCGCGCTGCTCAGCGCATGCCCAGCCCTCACACTCCGCGCCACATTCCTATTTTTCACCTCCTCTGCACTTTTCCTTCATCATCCTTCATTCTAAACCCCTAATAACCACTTCATACATTTTTCAATCCACTTCCCACCATTTTAACTATCATTTTCATGAAAACTTAACCGAATATAAAAATACTTAGAAGAAGTTTATGTAACGACCCCAACCCTTTCCGGGCCGTCACAGGACTTGACTTAATGTTGACTATGACTTAGACATTTTGGGCGTAAATTTTTTTTTCGACTTTTAAAACATTAAAACGAGAACTAAAACCATTATTCGATAAAGCGTTGACCAGATTTTTGGGTCTTTAAAACCCTTTAAAATACGTGGGGGACGCTCTTAAAATACGTTTAAAAAGTATTGTAAAAGATTGGGTTGAAACATGTTTTAAAAATTCAACATTTGAAAAAAAGTCAAATTGGGCCACATGAGATGCGGCGCGCGTGTCGCTCAGGCAGCGCGCGGGCAAATGGGCCGATCAATCAGCAGGTCCTCTACCGCGCTCGCACTACTCTAGTGCGTGTGCCGATCGATCGGCGCCCAGCGCCGACTCCCGCGCCATCCTTTCTTCATTTCACCATTTTTCCTACTTTTCTTCATTTCATTCATCTACATTTCACATCTAAACTTACTTCAAACCATTCCCAACATAAAACACCTCAAACCCCAAAAATTCGACTAAAGGACGTACCTGAAAACATATTGAAAATTCATGAAAACCAACTGCTTGGATCATTTTAAAAACTGAACATTTCTATACAGGTTTAAAAACATCCAAACAATTCCAATATAATTTCAAAATAAAACTTCACTTTCTATACATTCTATACCACACATTCACATCAAAACTTAACTTTCCATACGTCTTTCCATCACACTTCTATACACATACATAAGCTTTTTCTAATCACTTTCTTAAACAAAATAGACACACACATACTGAGCATGGTCGGAATCGCCCTAACAATATTGCTGGGTTGCTGCCATGGTCGTACTCCTCCAACTGCATCAGTAATCCTAGAACGCTCGTATAATCTCACCGCGCCGCTCTTCTTCACCTACATCACAAAACTCATCTATAAGCCTAATGCTTAGCAAATAGTGACAAGATGAATTTAAAACATTTTCACTTAACATATGCCATTTCTACTGTTTCTATAGTACATAAACGTTTCGTTTCAGTTTCTATCATTTCTATTGTTTCGATCATACATACATGAAATCCTCTACCGAGTGGAGAGCGGATTAGTTTCTCCACCCCTATACATTCCACTACAACTTCATCCAGACTCTACACATTTTCTACGTTTCCGTTGTTCTCTACCGTACGTGTAATTCTCTACCGAGTGGAGAGCGGATTAGTTTCTCAAACCCTTAGATGTTCCACATCTACATCTGAAGGGTGAACTACTTCCTCCAGACACTACACATTTTCTACGGTTGTAGTTTCTACGTTCTACTCGTGAAAACACATGCTCAAAACATTTTCGTATATTTTCTCAAACATGATGCGTAAACTAAACATACATAAAGACATGCAACACAACCTAACGTTCTGTGATGTAGGCCAAAAAGGCAACACACATGCATACACTACTTATCTGACGTCCTTAGCAATTTATCTTGATCCGAAATCTTAACTGTGGAACCTGAAAAACCTAAACATAATAAACGTCGCATTAGCACTCACCCAATATCACCAAACTCGTACTTTCGTAATAATATCTCAAGTGTATTTAACCCACTACGAATACGTCAAAACATGTTTCTCACATCCATAACTAATTCAGTGCTCAATTCCTCATAAACTCAAATCCAAAACTGTTCAACCATTCATTTAAGCAATTTATCGAACACTTTACGTGCACACATTCATTCCCAATTTCCTCTCTAATCTGACATTCGATTTCCACGATTCAAACACCTATACGTCACCCATAACATCTACTTTAACATGCCATAGCAAATTATCGAATTCAACTTAACGATCAAGCCTAGAAATTTAGAATTTTGATATCCAATAAAACGGTATTTCCAAACAGTACAATCCAATCCTATATCCATTTTTCAATCTAACAATCAACAATAACAATTAATCTTTCCTCAATACACCAAAACTATCAATTTGTAACCAAAACCTAAAATTACACAAACCCCAAATCGATAAACCCTAACGAATAACAACCCTAAATCAAAAATTAATCGACTAGAACACGTGAACCTTACCTAGAGTGTTGAATCGTCCAATAAATCAGAGGAGAAGCGTCGCTGAATCGCCGGCGTGAGAGGAGCTCGTCGCGAGAGGGAGAGGAAACGCCAGAGAGGGGGAAGGAGAAATGTGAAGGGGGGAGGGAGGGAAATGGGTACTGCGTGGGTGGGAGGAAGAAGAGCAGGGGGGGTTGTTAATGAATTAAAATATTAATTTATCCTAATTACCTTTTTGCCCCTTACACAAATCCTTACTTTAATTCATTATTTAACCAATCGGTTTGGTTTCTTCGAAATTCTCTTATTTCACCAAATATTCCTATTAATTCCTAGGGTCCTAACAAAACTTCCCGCTCGTAAAACAGTCTTAAATTCCTCCGTTTCCCATTTTCGAGCATATCGCTAACAATCGTAACACCGAAAATCTCGGGTGTTACAGTTTAAAAACAAAATGCATGGAGAGCTCTAAATACTGGACATATACTTCGAGACGAGATAACTTCTAAACATTTCTATTATTTTTCCAAAATCAAAGTTAAAGACTACAAAATATTTACATAAAACCTCAAAACTTCACCCACCGGTCAAAATGGTCGCCTGACTGGTACAACAAACTCCCATGAGCTCATTCCCCCAAAATGTGTCTATTCGTCGACTTGAGACTCAAAGTCCTCATCTTTACGATCAGTACTTACATCATAAAGTTTAACTAATAAGCCTAAAGCTCAGCAAGACCATATCAAAACAGTAAAATGCTCGTGCTATGCATGATACTTTTCAAAACATGTACATACTTTACATTTAGGTTCAAGTAGATATATTGGTTAAAGGGGCGTATTAAGGGAGTAGGCTCAACATACATAACATTGGTTAGTGTTTTTGCCTGGTCCCAGAGAAGACAAAATACATATGTCATTTGCGAGGATCGTTTTACATAAGTCCCACAGAAGGACGAGAACATATGCCATTCTCCGTCCCACAACTTAACCGGTACATTACATTTAACATTTAGTTATCTTTCTTACATAAAACATGTGCATAAAATACTTTGTATGCTTTCTTGGAAACGTGATGCATGAACATACAATGTGCATAAAACAGAACATAACAATAGACATGTCCTCAAGCGTAAACGTAGACAATTCATCAAGATAGTTCAGTAAAACAGTAACACTTACCCTAAAACATCTTCTATAATCCTAGCTACCCATTAGTGTACCTCATAAATCGTATAAATTTTAGTACCTTTGTGATGTAGACCTTAAGGGCCAAACACATACAATATGAACTTACCTTCGGTCTGTTGAGATTTAAACAACCTTAATGTTTTTCTTGGAGTTTAGAACCTAAACATGCGTATTAAACTCATTAATACATCACAATTCCAATAACTAATTCTATACATTCAACGATTCCAATTTAATCCAAAACTTTACTCAAAACGTTCAAACATCAATATAATTGAAATTCAAACATCATCAACTGTCGAATTCAACTAGCTTAAACAAATTAAATTTATGAAATTTCGATAAACGCCAATAAAAAAAAATTGGATTTCACAACCGATTTTGGTTCAACTTCCAACAATCGTAACTCCCTCAATTTTTATTCTTTTTCAACGATTCAAAATGTTTCAGAAACCTTATAATGTCTAGTTTAAAATAGAGTCATCTATTTATAAAAAAACAAACAAAACAAGGGTAGAAAACCCAAAACCGAACATTGCTATGTTTTGGCCGATTTTTCTTAAACTCATTCAAATTTTTACTTCAAACATGCATTTCTATCCATTTACTCCTTCATTGAATTTAAGATTTCGAAATTCTAACATCCTACCCCAAAATCTTTTCAAAACACTAAATACTCATCAACTAACCTATATAACTTATAAACCAAAGTTTTTCTTACCTTAAACCTTCACAAGAGGAGGTTGGCGTGGAGAGGGTATTTAGCAATGGAGGGGAAATGGCTGAAGGAGGAGGAATTTACATGAAGAAGGAGGAGAAGGAGAAGGAGAGAGGAGAGAGGAGAGAGGAGAGAGGAGAGAGGAGAGAGGGGTATTAGGTTTAAATTTTTGGATAATTAGATTTAACCTTACTCATCTTTGCTTAATTCAAATATCAACCCCCCCTTCTTCTCATTCAAATCCTTCTTTCATTTTCGTCAATTACTCATTCTATCAAAATGTCCATCCAGAATATTCATTACATTTATAAGGTATTTGTACACAACATTTTAGGGACAATTACATGGACAGAAAAATTCGGGTGTTACATTCCACCCTCATTAATAAAATTTTATCTCCAAAATTTGCTTAGCCAAACAATTCAGGATACCTACTCATCATATCCTGTTGTCTTTCCCAGGTGGCTTCTTCTACGTTATGATTTTGGCATAAAACTTTCACAAGTGGAGTCTTCTTGTTGTGTAGCACCTTGACTGTAGACTCTAAGATTCTCACTGGTCTTTCTTCGTAGATCAGCATGGGTTGGATCTCTATGTTCACTGGTTCTACAATTTGAGTAGGGTCACGTATACATTTTCTCAACATTGATTCCTAAAAGACATTGTGAACCCCATTCATAGACGAACGTAGCTGCAGTCTGTGAGCTGTATTTCCTATTTTCTTCAAGATAGGAAACGGTCTTACAAACCTTGAATTGAGCTTTTCTTTCTTGCCAAACCTCATTACGCCCTTAAACGGCGAGATCTTCAGAAATACTTCATCATCTTCTACAAACTCCAGATCTCTTCTTCTCTTATCTGCATAACTTTTCTGTCGGCTCTGAGCAGTGTCAATTCTTTGTCTGATAATTACTACTTTCTCTGACATTTGTTATAAAATCTCGGGGCCGACAAGCTTTGGTTCTCCAACTTCATCCCAATACTTGGGAGATCTACACTTTCTGCCAGAAAGAGCTTCATATGGAGCCATACCAATTATAGACTCGTAGCTATTGTTGTAAGAAAACTCCACTAACAGTCGGCATTTGCTCCAAGAAGCCTGAAACTCCAACACACAAGATCTCAACATATCTTCCAATATCTAGATTGTTCTCTCAGATTGTCCATCTGTCTGCGGATGAAATGCCGTGCTGAAATTCAACTTTGTACCCAAAGAATTTTGTAAACTTTTCCAGAATCTTGAGGTAAATCTGAGATCCCGATCGAAAACAATCGAAACCAGAATTCCATGGAGCCTAATAATTTCCTGGATATACAACTCTGCATACTGATTTATAGTAAAAGTTGTCTTCACTGGATGGAATTGGGCCGATTTGGTTAATCTGTCCATAATGACCCATATACTATCATTGCCTCTAACTGTTCTCGGCAACCCGACAACAAAATCCATGGTAATATTCTCCCATTTCCATTTAGGAATTGGTAGAGGCTGAAGAGTTCCTCTTGGTCTTTGATGTTCAGCTTTCACTCGCTGGCATATAATACAAGATTACACATATTTAGCGACCTCTCTTTTCATATTTGGCCACCAGAAGTGCTGTCTCAAATCTCGATACATTTTAGTACTTCCTGGATGTATAGAGAAAAAAGACGAATGAGTTTCAGCCAATATTTCTTTCCGTAGGTCTTCATCTTTTGGAACATACCACCTGTTTCTAAACTTTAGAATACCATCATCCGAGTAACTAAAATTGGAAGAGGCATCGGCTAATTTGCATAATATATTAGTTTTCTCCTTTGTATCTATCTTTTGAGTTTCTTTTATTCAGTTCAGGACGGTTGGCCGTATTGTCAGATCTGCAAGTATGGCTGATAACTCTGAGACCATCTCTAATTCAAACTTATGAATTTCTTTTTTTAGAGGCACTGACATAGCTGACACTGTTGGCTGCATCATAGTCAACATTCTACTCAATGCATTAGCAACATCGTTAGCCTTTCCAAGGTGGTACTTAATTTCGATGTCATAATCCTTCATAAATTCCAACCACTGCCTCTGTCTCATGTTAAACTCCTTATGAGTAAAGATATATTTCAGACTTTTCTGATCCAAAAACACCTCACATTGTTGTCCATATAGGTAGTGTCTCCATATTTTTAGTGCGAATACAACTGCCGCTAACTCAAGATCGTGAGTAGGGTAAATTTTCTCATAACTCTTTAGTTGTCTAGACGTGTAAGCTATCACCCTTCCATCCTACATCAATACGCAACCCAAACCAACCCAAACCAACCTTAGAAGCATTGCAGTATACGCTGAACTTGCCATCCTCTACCGGCAATATCAATAATGGAGCTGTAGTCAGCTCCTGCTTCAGTGTCTTGACATGCCTAGGAGGCCCATTACAAGATCGCAAACTATGGCCCATAATTTACTTAACCTATTTACTAATGAGTTTGCTTTTCTTGCAGGAGTTGATCTTATTGGTGACATCACATGGGAACCTAATTCGGAGGATATGGATCAGCCCTTGCACAACCTTACTTGGAACACTCGGATGGACTCATCAATTGGCCCAATGGGAATTTGTCTTCCGGGCCCCTAAAATTGTAATTTTTGTTTTGAACTTTTGTGGCAAACTCTAGTCTTCTTGTATGAACTAATTATATTGCATCATGCATTAGATTGTATGGTTAGGATTAGATGAATGATGGTGGTTTGATGGGTTGAAGAATTGACCAACAAAGAAGAAAAGTTTTTCTACAAGTGTGGAATTTCTACTTCATCCATTTGGACTCAAATGAAGACATGGCCCAAAGGGAAGCTCCAATTTAAGGTATGAAATTTGCAGGTGCATTTGATAGTAGCATCAAGGATCGATGACTTGGCACATTTCAGCCATGGATCAAAGCATGGCGCGGCTGCATCATGGATCATCAATCAAGCATGCACACAGACAACATCAAAGCCGTCGGATGAGGCGCCCATAGATCTTCATCAACGCCGCTAGTTGGCACACGCATGGCTGCATTGCTGGTCGTCAGATTGGCACTCACGGATCTAGCTCCTTGGCCGTAGATTGCCCCTCCCGCACGCTGCATCTGATCCATCATTTAGGCATGCACACGGATCAACATCTTGGCCACCGATTGTAACTCCAATCCAAAGGCTTCAAAGCCTCTCATTTCTTTGCCAAACCCTAATCATCCACCCTTGGTTGTCTATTTAAGGCATTGCATTGGTGTTTGTAGGAAATTTTTGCCAAATTTATACAATCTATATTTTCCTAACCGAAGTGTTAGAAGACCTAAGGGTTTCCTCTGTTTCTCAATCGAGTGGAGTAGCCCTCCATTATTCCTCTAGCTCTTGGGTTGCTAGGAAAATTCTTATCATTCCCTCACCTTTCTCGTAGAGAGTCTAAAAGGTTGGAGGATGAAAAAACCTAGGCCTAACGGTGGTTGTTTTCCGACAGAAAAATATGCACTCGTGAGCAAACATTAGATAGCTCTCGCCAAAGGTATCTTCCATTTTCTTTACCATTTATGCACTTCTATTCCTTATTATTCTCGACCAACATCACACACAATCACCTTTTCATTTTGGTTACATTTTCACCTCCATTTTCTTCCCCTTCTCCTCGGTTTTGTGCACCTCATCATCACCTGTGGGTTTACAAGGTTCCTTTTCTAAGAGCCACCGTGTCATGTCTGAAAACTCCTTTTGCAAGGTTCAGATCACTTGTACTTTGTATCTTTCTTTGTTAAGCTTGTCAGAGGCTTTGTTATTATAGAAAATCCTTCGATAAATTTCCTGTAATAACTAGCTAATCCAATAAAGCTTCACACTTTGCTGGCATTCTTTGGCTATGGCCATTCCTTTATAGCTTGAATCTGAGCCGGATCTACTGAAATACCCTCTTCGGAAACAACATGACCATGAAAATTAATTCGATCTAGCCATAACTCGCGCTTCGATAGCTTGGCATACAACTGATGCTGCTTCAAAGTTGACAGTACTATCTTCAGATGCTCCTTATGATCTTCTTCTTTCCGAGAATAGACCAGGATATCGCCGATGAAGATGATTACGAATTTGTCAAGAAAATCCTGGAATAGCCTATTAATCAGGTCCATAAATGCTGTTGGGCCATTTGTCAAACCAAAGTATATTACCAGAAATTCGTAATGTCCATAACAGGTTCTGAAGGCTCTCTTTGGAACATTATCAGCTCTGACCTTCAGTTGGTAATAGCGCGAGCATAGATCAATCTTACAAAATACTCGAGCTCCCTGAAGTTGATCAAATAAGTCATCAATCCTCGACAACGGATACTTATTCTTGATTGTCAACTTGTTCAGCTCTCAGTAGTCAATGCACATACACAGAGACTCATCCTTCTTCTTAACGAATAGGACGGGTGTGCCCCAAAGAGAGAAACTGAGGCTTATAAAGCCCTTGTCCACAAAATCCTTCAACTGATCTTTTAACTCTTTCAAATCGATTGGTGCCATATGATACGAATTCTTTGACATAGGCTCAGCGCCAGGATATACATCTATTTCGAACTCTATATCACAATTTCGTGGTAGTCCTAGTAAATCGTCTAAGAAAACTTCTGGAAAACTTTGAACTACCGGAATATCCTGAAGCTTCACCTCATATTGCTTTTGTGTATCGACCATGTAGGCTAAGAATCCCACACACCCTGATCTCATCAGTTGTTGAGTTTCATGGAGGACACAATAGACATCTTGTGTTTCTTCGGTATCGCTTGATAAGAAAACTCGTTCTCATTTGGGTGTGTAAAGCATACTAATCTCGATCTGCAGTTAATGGAAGCGTGGTGTCTAAACAGCCAGTCCATTCCTAGAATTACGTCATATCCTTCTATATCAATGATAATAAGGTTCGCATAAAGTTGTTGGTCCCCTATAGATACAATGTCACCTTGCGCTGCTTGATTTGAGTGCATAGACTCTCCAGACGGTAGCATAACACTATATACTTGGTCGGCTGAGACAAATCATAAATTCCATCTAGCTACATTGCTTGCTATAAACGAGTGTGTGGCCCCTGTGTTTAACAATGTATAAGCAGGTACATTACAAATAAGAATTGTACCTGTAATAACAAAATACTGTACGTCATCATCATCCTTGATCAATGCAAAAACTCTCAGAATAGCACTATTCTGTCTCCTATCTGGTATTGGGCAATCCTTAATTTGATGGCCTTCTTTATCACACCTGACACAACGGCCTGTGAAAAGATTGCACTCTCCAGCATGATTCTTCTTGCACAGAGGACATGTGGGAAGTTGAGGAGCTCCCTGAGGTCTCTTTCCTTTTTCTTGATCAATAGGTGTCTCATTTGGGCCTTTTAGTGCCCCTATTCTACTGCTGTGGCTGCCACCCTCTGTTTGGTTGTTGTTGTGGATATACCTCTCTAAAAAACTTTTTAGGTGGTTCTCTCTCTACTTCTAGAACTTCATTTCCATTGCTTCAATCTGTAGTGCCTTGGCCACCACTTTAGAATACAGCACATCATCAACTCCTGCCGTCGTAACCCCTCTGAAAATATCAATCTTTAAACCTTGGACGAACTGATGGACTTTGTTTTCTTCTGTGTCGACTAGATGGCTTACATAGCAGGAGAGTGACTCAAACTTACGGACATACTTGGCCACTGATCCATATTGTCATAGCTGTACGAATTCTACCAGTTTGCTTGTCCTTACGTTGCGGCTGAAATACTTCTCATAGAACACCTTTTTAAACTGATCCCAGGTCATCTTCATTACCGTAGTTATTGTTTGTATGGTGTCCCACTTGTATCCCGCATCTTTTGCGGGATGGAACACGACATACATAACTTTCTTATTTTACTCCACTTCTGCATAATTGAATATTCTCTCTATTGCTCGGATCTAGTCCTCAGCATGTATTGGGTCCGTAGATTGTCCATCGAATATTGGCGGTCGGAGCCATCGAAAACTTTCTCCACTAGTGTCATGCGAAGCATTTACATGGTTGTTTTTTCCATTGTCCTCCATGGCCATCATCCATTCTATCATACGAGACTGAGTACCAACTAACTCCGGCAACTGTTAGATGACATCGCCCCTGTCGTCAGCTTCCCCATGTCGTCCTCTCACCATTTTAAAAGAAATCTTATACATAATAATAAACTTAATTCAATAAACTAAAACTTGTACTAAAACTTAAACACTTATAGTTGAAGGAGCGCTCTCACGTGGAGGGATGTGCAGTCAGACAGTCTACATATCTTGAGAGTTCCATCCTTTTTCTTAATAAACAGAACCGGCGCACCCCAAGGAGAAAAGCTGGGTCGAATGAACCCCTTGTCTAACAACTCTTCTAATTGAGAATTCAGCTCCTTTAGTTCAGTAGGTGCTAGTCTGTATGGATTCTTTGATACAGGCTCGGAGCCTGGATAAACATCAATAGTAAACTCGATCTCCCTATTTGGCGGTAATCCGGGAAGATCGTCTAGGAAGATCTCAAAGAATTCTCTAACTACCTGAAGGTCTTCTGGTTTACTCCGTTGAGCAACTGAGTATCGACCACTGTAGCCAGATAAACTGAGCATTCACCTCTAAACTGCTCTTGGACCTTCATAGAATAGGAAGTAGGCGACCCACTCAACCTATTCTTCGCCTGATAAGAAAACTCTTCTTTATCCGGGGGCCAAAAAGTTACTAACCTGGATCGGCAGTCTATGGTGGCGAAATGGCGTGACAGCCAGTCCATTCCCAAAACCAGATCGTACCGCTTTATGCCCATAACTATCAATCGGGCATAAAGGGTGTTATTCCCTACTGAGACGACATTGCCCTGGAAAATACGATCAGACTGCATATACGCTCCCGAAGGCAGCATCACTCTATACTCACACTCTGCTAATTCAGGCTCCAACTTCAATCTAGTCACACATGCAGTGGATATAAAGGAGTGCGTACCTCCCGTGTCTATTAACAAAAATACCGCTATACCGGTGACTAGGATAGTACCTGCTATAACCGATGGCTGTGCATCATCATCAACATCGCCAAGCTCGATGAAGGCGAAGATCCTCGGCATCACTCTCCTCTGATCCCTGCCTGGCTGATCTCGGCCTGGCTTCAATCAGTCTTTGACATAATGGCCAATTTCTCCACACCGAAAGCACCTATTCGTGCCCAATCGGCATTCACCACTATGCTCTTTCTGGCATTTAGAGCACTAAGGCATTTGAGGAGGTCCTTGCACTTGTTTTCCTTTTCCCCGATCGTTACCTCCTTCGTATGGCCTCTTGATACCTCTCTGTTGTTTTACTTGCGGTTGTTCCTTTTGTTGCCAGCCTCTATTCTGGGGTTGTGGCTGGATCTCACGAAAGAACCCTTTAGCCGGCTCTCTTGGTTTAACGCAAGTCAATTCTGCAGCCTCAAATTCTAAAGCCCTTGCTGCAATATCCGAATACGGCACGTCCAGAATCCTAGACACTATAATGTTCTTCCAAATCTCCGGGTTCAGCCCATCCATAAACTGGTGTACTTTATCTTTGTTATCGCTTACTAGACGTGGTGCAAATCTTGATTAGGCCTCGAATCTTCGAATATACTCCGCAACTGTACCAGTCTGCTTTAATTGTGCGAAGTCTTTCTTTTTAGCTGCCCTCACCGTACGGCTGAAGTATTTATCGCAGAATACGGCCTTAAACTGTTCCCAAGTCATTACCGTCACGTCTGTGGGCGCTTTGATGGAGTCCCACCAACACCGAGCATCTAACGCCAAATGAAATGCAACACAACCGACCTTCTCCCCATTGTCAATCTTCGTATAACCCAACATATCCTCCATAGTTTGAACATTGTCTGTTGAACACCGGAGGCCGTAGCTTTTGAAATCTCTCCATTCCATGATTGTTCGGAATGACCATGTCTTGGGCTCTCTGATTTTCACAGTTCACCAAGCTCTTAATTTGTTGCGATTGCCTGTCCAAATGCTGAGCCTGACAGTCCAGCAAATCTGTCAGCCTATCCAGGGTTTCGTCCTTGGCGTCTCTACCTTGAACAATTTTTTTTTATAACTCCTATATGAATTAAAACAAATAAACATAAAAAATTGAAATCAAAGAAAGCATTTAAACGTACTTACAGTTGAGGAAGGATGTCCGCGTAGTGGCTGTGCAGTCGAGCAGTCTACAGAACTAATTTTAAAACCCGGGGGCTCTGATACTATAACTGTAACGACCCCTAATTCTATACCTCGAATTTCTCGTAAAATTTTTTCATTTTAGAACATTAAGTAATTTCAACTTCGAAGGCTTTAAATGGAATCTAATTTATTGGAATTGTCTTGAAAATCATTTAAGAAAATACATTAAAACAGAAGAACAATCAGCCAAAGGAATCGAGGGCAAAAAGGGCATTTTGCCAATAAAATGCATGGCCGATCGATCCGCCATTTCAGCCGATCGATCGGCTATTGTCAAAACTCGGGGGCGATCGATCGCCCCTCATACAGGCAATCGATCACTCTTCAGCGATCGACCATAGCTAATCGATCGCCCCCCTCATGAGCGATCGATCGACTACCTCTCTGGAATTAACCAGAGAGGCACCATACATATTGCCGATCGATCGCCCCCCTTTGGCGATCGATCGGCAACCTCTCTGGAATTCGTTCTAGAGAGTTGCCTCAATTCTTTTCTTTTTTTTTCCCCTGTACACTTCACCACTTCCTTCGCTCTTCCCTTCAACTCTAACACCAAACAACATACTAAACACTTTAACATAAACTTACTCATACATCCTTCAATTCACCCACCACTATAAATACGACTCAAAGCGTTTAAAAACGAAGTAAACTTCCTGACAACGAACTGCGTGGTTCCATTTGAAAACTAAACACTTTCCCTACGAGGTTTATTAATCACCAAGCAGTTACAGTAAATTCCAAAATAAAAATCATCACTTAACATCCTAATATTCGTTCATAAGTCGTACAAAATCCCAAGACATCACCGTATACTCTATTCGGTACCAAGCACCCTATCATGTATTCTTTATACCATTTTCCATATCAATACCTATTAGCCCAAAATAACCCAAATTTCTCAAAATACCTAACCATTACCCCCACGGGTCAAAAGTTGCTCAGACTACGCCAGCGCACTCTCACAGGCATTCTTCTTCAACCAGCTCATGTGTCGGGTGGAGGAATGTCATCCTCACCTGTATCAAAGTCACCTACACCATAGAGATAAACTATCAGCTAAAGGCTCAGTAAATCTACGTAAATGAAAATGCATGCTATGCGTGCGGGGTTCATAAAATCATGCAATCCTTTTTCATTGTTTAGTTACATAACGGGAGGTGTCACCGGGGGTTGACTCTCACAAGATGGAGAGGGCATATCTCGCGGTTAGATAGCCCTTTCAATCTACCGGGGGGAAAACATGCTCCTTCTCTCAGGACAGCCATGTCTGAACCCCACCCCGACGTGACCGGGATTACATGCATTCATATCTTTCATTAGTCGTTTCTTTCATGAAAACTCGTGCAGAAATTCATTTTTTGTGCTAGTTTATAAAACATGATACATGAATATGGATTGTGCATTAAAGTAAGAAAACATAAAACAATACATAAGAACCTAGGAAAACGTTCTAACATAACAATTTTTCTAGACCACCCATCCAACCTACACACTAAAAACACATCACCAAAGATCCTCAAACAATTTACTCTTCTATGGTGTTGGCCGGATCAGCCAAACAAGTCACGAAGACTGTGATGACCCAAATGTGAACGTATGAGTACGAATGCGGGACAAACCTCGGGACCAAAGCCGAGTGTAGGCGAATCCCGAACTCGAGTATAGGCGAATCCCGGGTCGTAAAAGGGGGTCGTCACAATCCCACATCGCTTGGGGAAGTATGTGGAAATGAAACATATGTAAAAGGACCCTCCCAATATAGTAAGACGCGTTTTGGAGCACAATTGACAACGGATCCCATAAGAACTCCGAAGTTAAAAGTGCTTCGGCGATAGCAATTCCAGGTTGGGTGACCTTCCGGGAAGTTCTCGTCAAACAAAGCCGTGAGGGGAGGATATCGGGCTACGGCCCAATCCCCAAAGCGGACAATATCTTACTGGGAAAAAGGGGTCGTTACAAAGACTTACCTCGCATCCGTAGCACACTGAGCTCCGTCTATGAGCGTCGTTCACTTAAACCAATTCATAGAAACCATTATTAAAACCCGACTTAAACCGTTAAATTTCCAAAGCTAACGAGACCCTTAACTAAAGGAGATTTCCTAAACCTCTATTTTACTTCGTTGCGGCATTTTATCGAGCAATTTATACTCAACTTGCCCAAACCTTCATTAATGGAGGTTTTTAATTTCTCCAATCAACTAATAACACCAATATTCACCACTAAACCGTCTAGCTACGTCTCACAACCACAAATACGTCCATTAGGGTCATAGACAAGTTAATCCTAATGATATTTAGCTTAAACGCAACGATTTCCCAAATAAGGTTTAAATCCGTGAAAACAGAAATCTAATGTCTGAAAACTATAAAATTTTACCTAGGGGCGTGATTGGAGAAGAAAACGTGAAGAACCGAGTTGTCAGAGGAGGAGGATCGTCGCCGGAGAGGAGAGTCGCGTGAGGGGGAAGAAAATCGCCGAGAGGTGAGGGAGAGAAAATAAAGTTTTCATTGAAGTGTTGAGGAAGAAAATAGTTTTTGTTGTTTTAAATAAATTTGACTTGTCAAATGACAAGTTTGCCCTCCATTTAATTTCCTATTTGATTCGTCACTTATTTCGTTATTTGACCAACGATTCGATTTTTTCAAATTTCTTTATTCCACCAATAATTCTGATTTATTGCTAGGACTCTATTAAAACTCTCCGTTCGCAAAACGGACTTAATTTGACATATTTACAAAAATGCCATTATATATTGGAACAATAAAATCTTGTAAAATCGGGTGTTACAAAACCCAAAATCGAACATGTCTCTATTTTTGGCCTATTTTTCTTAAACCCATTCAAATTTTTGCTTTAAACATGCATTCCTATCCATTTACTCCTTCATTGAATCACAAGTTAAACTTAAATCAAGGTTAAGCATCAATTTAGGGAGAGAGAACTTTCAGATTTCAAAAATCCAACATCCCACCCCAAAATCTTTTCAAAACACTAAATACTCATCAACTAACCTATATATCTTATAAACCAAAGTTTTTCTTACCTTAAACCTTAACAAGAGGAGCTTGGCGTGGAGAGGGTATTCAGCAATGGAGGGGAAATGGCTGAAGGAAGAGGAATTTACATGAAGAAGGAGGAGAAGGAGAGAGGAGAAAGGGGTATTAGGTTTAAATTTTTGGTTAATTAGATTTAACCCTACTCATCTTTGCTTAATTCAAATATCACCCCCTCACCTCACCTCTTCTTCTCATTCAAATCCATTCTTTCATTTTTCTCAATTACTCGTTCTATCAAAATCTTCATCCAGAATATTCATTACATTTATAAGGTATTTGTACATAATATTTTAGGGACAATTACATGGACAAAAAAATTCGGGTATTACAATCATGTTCTATGAGAGCAAAAATCCTCAATGCAATTTTCATATGATCTTTATTCAACATTGGGCAGTTCTTGGCAATATGACCAGTTTCCTTACATTTGAAGCATTGGCCCGTACCAGCTCTACATTCACCAAAATGATTTTTCTTCCACTTTGGGCACTGATTAATCTGTGAAGGCCCTAGCATGCGTTTCTTTCTTCCTTGATCAACTTTTTCATCACTAGGCATTTTTACACCCCCTGGTTGCTGTGCCATCATTTATTTTGTTGTGGTTGAGTTTCTTTGAAGAACCTTCTTGCAGAGTCCCTTTGTTTTTGAAATTTAAGCTCTGCTTCCTCCACTTCAAGAGCTTTGGCTACAACCTTCGAATAAGGTACATCTTGAGTTCCCAATATCTTTACTCTTCTATAGATTTCAACATTTAAGCCTTGCACAAACTGATGTACTTTTTTTTTTGTTGCTACTCACAAGGTGAACAGCAAAACAGGACAATGATTCAAACTAACTAACGTATTCTGACACCGATCCTATTTGACGCAATTGAAAAAATCCACCAGTTTATTTGACCGGATGGTGTGGTTGAAATATTTATCATAGAACACTTCTTTGAATTGCTCCCAAGAAATTTTGTGATGCCCCTAAGTCATCCGGACCTGGGGCGCCACTCGCATACCATAACTCTATACTTTCCATACCTGATTATCGACGAAAATTTTTGACTTTTCTTTAAAACTTTTAAATAAATTTTCAAATCGTTTAACCCCTTTGAAATGCACGGAGGACTATTTCTAAAACACGTTGAAAACACTTGTTCGAAGTTAGAAATCAAAAGATTGAAAAACTAGAATTTGCGAAAAATCTTCGTGGTGGCCAAGCCCCGCGCGCGTGGCCCATACGATGCATACGCGCTCACCCGACGGGCACGCCACGCGCCTGGCGCATTGACTCAGGCCAATCGGTTGACACCTATATCCATAGGTCAACACTTCATTACCCTCTATTATCATCGGTAGAACCTTGGGGTACTGGTCGACACCTATTAGCCTCTATTTGCATCGTTCGATTCTTGGGGTCGATACCTCTACCTGATTTAGCCCAATCGGTCGACACTTGAGTGAACCGATTGGCACTTTATTAGTCTCTGTTTTCATCTGTCGAACCTTGGGGTCAACACCTCTACTTATTTTACACTAACCGGTCGACACCTGAGCGCATCGGTCGACACTTTGCTCAATTTAACACGCTCAAGGGTCGACACCCACATACGTAGGTTGACAATTTTACTACCTACTACTGTTATCCTTAAATAAACTTCATCATTTTATAGAAAATTAGATAGCATAATGTTTGAATCATAAAAACCCAAAACCTGCATTTTCAAACTAGATTTCTTCCAAATAGTTTCAAAATACGTTTGTACATCAAAACGACCAAAATGACCACTATCGTTTAAACCCCAACTATACATCAACCGCACTAATCATTCATCTAATCCAAATCAAAACATTATTTTTACCAAATTGTTTTCAAAACATAAAAACACATTCTCAAACCTTACTTTAAAACACTGCGCACTCCTTGGGTTAAATCGCCCTAACAAACGACCGGATCGTCACGTGGGAGCACTCCTCTAACTGCCCTAGTCCTGGACACGCTCGAGGATCTCACTTGCTAAATCTTCATCACCTACATCACAGAATTCAACTATTAGCCTAACGCTAAGTAAGTATAGCAATAATGAGTAAAAACGTCTCACAGCCTAGCATATGCAATTTCTACTATCTCATCTTGTTTTCGTTCTCGTTTTCGTTTCCGTTCTCATTCTCGTTCACGTTCACATTTCCACTTTACTTACATATTGTTAAAAGGAATAGGCACACGTCACAGACTACTCTCACAGGACAGCCACATTCCTTAGAGAAAGGGGTAGGAGGCACACGTCGAGGACTGCTTTAACGGGACGGCTATATCTATTCCCCAACTCCACCCATTTCTTAATTACGTATATTTTAATTCATTTTCTCTTCACTTGCATATTGTTGTTAGAAGGAATAGGCACACATCGCAAAATTTTTTCACGGGACGGCCACATTCCTCGGAGAAAGGGGTAGGAGGCACATGTCGAGGACTTCTTTCATGGGACAGCCATACCTATTCCCTAACTCTGCCTATCTCTTAGTTACGTATCTTTTAATTTCGGTCGTCATAGTTCACATCTCACCATACCACTTTGAAAAGCCATGAAAATTCATTTTCGTCTAACTATCGTACTTTTCAAATCATCGAAATAAATACGCAATAAACATACATGCAACCCTATCAAACTGTGATGTAGGCCCGAAGGCAAAACACATACATACGCTACTTACCTGGCGTCCTTAGTAATTCTCATAACCGTATGCTAAGTCGAGGAAACTTGAGAACCTAAAATCACAACACATTTCATTAATTTAACCTTCTCTATAACCCATTCATCAAAATCCTAAGACAAAGCTAATAATTTACCCAAACTTAGTTAAACCCAAAATTCCACCATTTTCTGACCAAACTTCACAATCACGTAACTAATTTGATACTTATTCGTTTTAGACGATTCAAGGTACTACGGACTCCCTAGGATGTCTAATTTCTAATGGTTGGGACCGTTTGTCAAATTAACACAAATGGCTTGGTCAAATTTCACCAAAACTGAAATGACCTGCACATGTTCTAAAATTTTTAGATTTTCAGTTTCCTCCAAAACCCAACCATTCATCCATACTATCATCAAATCATATATAAACACCAAATAAAATAAGAATTAAGCAAATCCTCCACTATTTTCGTGCAGCCCTAGATCTCACCAAAAAGTTCCAACCTGAAATCATCCAATGCAAAACCTAAGTCTAGTAATAACCCTCTCTGAACTAGAAATCAAGAACCCATAAGAAAATTATAACGCCCGTAACTTAGACGTAATTAACCAGACTATTCGTAAGACTTTATATAAAAATATTCAAAACATGAAATCCTCCTTTAGAAATGATCGAGGAAAACGTGTGTAAAAATTTATTAGAAACATTTTTTTTTCTTGCAGCGAAAAATAATTCTTGCGTGGAAGACACGTTATAAATAAGACTAAGCAAAATTGTAAGTTTTGAAACAATAAAAATGAATCTCGACTGACCCCATGAGTTTCGGTCGTCACTTTTGCCGGTTCTACACAAACAGGTCGACACCTGGGTATTCAGGTGTCGACCCCTCTTGGCAAGTGTTGACCCCTCCTGGCAAGTGTCGACCCCCAAGTTTAAACTGATAAAAACAGAGAGAATTGAGTTGTCGACCTGAGTATACAAGTGTCGACCCCTCCTTATAAGTGTCGACCCCTCATGGCAAGTGTCGACCCCATAGTTGAAATTGATGAAAACAGAGAGAAACCAAGTGTCGACCAGTCCTTGTAAGTATCAACCGGCAGACACCCTTTTTATTTGTTTCTTTTCGTAAAAACTCAGATTTGCATATGTAACCCTATGAGCCTTCTGAACGTTTTCTAGGGTATTCAAGAGCATCAAAGCCGATGTTAAGTTTAAAGTAAAGTCAAAAAATTATATGTAAAAAAAAGTCCTAAATTAAGAAAGATTTATGTCAAGTCCCGTGATGGCCTCCGGGTCGTTACAAGCAGTGGTATCAGAGCGACCTGAGTTTTACCAATGTTTTTATGGACTGTCGACTGCTCAATCTATCACATGAGACCGCTCCTTCAACTGTAAGTATTTAAGTTAAGTTATCATGTTGGTTTATTTAATCAAGTTTCTTACTATGTATAGGATTTATAAATATGGTTAGAGGACGACAAGGGGTAGCCGACAAAATGAACGACTCTATTCGACAGTTGACCAAAGTAGTAGATACTCAGTCCCGTCTGATAGAGCGACTAGTGGCTAGAGATGACAGCGAGAACAATAACAACTATGCAAATGCTTTGCATTACACGAGCGGAGAAAGATTCTGATGGCTCTGACCGCCAACGTTTGTTGGACAGTCTACGGATCCAACGCATGCTGAGGATTGGATCTGAGGGATTGAAAGGATGTTTAAGTATGCCGAGGTTGAGGAAAGTAAGAAAGTTGATTATGCAGTGTTTCATCTCACCCGAGATGCAGAATACTGGAGGGATAGTGTGAAGACAACGATGGCCGAAGTAGACATTACTTGGGAACAGTTCAAAAAGACCTTTTACGAGACGTATTTCGACCGCAATATGAGAAAGAGCAAAATGATAGAGTTTGCTTAGTTGCAGCAGTATGGAACGGTGGCGGAGTATGTCCAGAAATTTGAGTCTCTTTCACGTTGTGTCAGTCATTTGGTGGACACTGAGGAAAACAAAGTCCATCAGTTTGTCCAAGGTTTAAAGATGGACATCTTTAAAGGGGTTATAATGGGAGGGGCTGACGAGATGCCTTATTCAAGAGTGGTGACTAAGGCACTACAGTTTGAGCCGATGGAAAGCGAAAGAACCTTCTAGAACGTTTCCTAGGGAAATGTATCCGCAGCAATGACAAAATAGAGGGTGGCAACCATAGCAACTGAATAGAGGCAGGAAAAGGCCCAACGAGACACCTACTGACCAAAGGAAAGGGAAGAGACCCTAGGGAGCTCCTCAACTTCCTATATGTCCCGTGTGCAGGAGGAGTCATTCCGGCGATTGCAGACTTCTTATAGGTTGGTGTTTCAGGTGTGACAAAGAGGGCCATCAAGTTAAGGATTGCCCGATGCCGGAAAGGAGGCTGAACCTCGTAACTCCAAGAGTTTTTGCAATGATAGAGGAGGATGATGATGTACAACATGCTGTTATTATAGCTACAATTCTTATTTGTAATGTGCCTACATATACGTTGTTAGACACGGGGGCCACACACTCGTTCATAGCAAGAGATTTTGTAACTAGATAGAATTTATGGTTTGTGCCCGCCGACCAATATTATAGTGTTATGTTACCGTCCGGAGAGTCTATGCACTCTGATCAGGCGGTGCAAAGGGATGTAGTATCTGTAGGGGACAAGAAATTATATGCAAATCTTGTCATCATTGATGTGAAAGAATATGACGTAATTCTGGGAATGGACTGGCTGTTTAGACACCACGCCACCATTAACTGTAGGTCAGGATTAGTATGTTTTAGACGTCTCGGCAATACCAAAGCGACACAAAATGCCTGTTGTGTTCTCCACGAATGTAACACCTGAAATTTTTGGGTTTTTGGATTTTCTGTCATATAAGGGTATTTTCATAAATATAGTAAACTAATCATGTTTTACGAACGAGAAGTTTTGGTAGAACCCTAGTAGCTAATTAAGAGATTTAGAGAAATAAGAAAATTTTTTTGGAGTGTAACATCTGGAATTTCGATATTCCGTTCATTAAGGTTATTCTTGTAAAAATAGTAAATTAAGCCCGTTTTACGAACGAGAAGTTTCGTTAGAGCCCTAGAAATAAATTGGAATATTTGGAGGAATAAAGAAATTTAAGAAAATTCAAATCGATAGGCGAAAAGACGACAAAGGCAGATATTGTGTTGAGTGGCAAACTTGTAATTATGAAAATCAATTTTTTTTTAATAAAAACACAAACTCCCTCTCTCATCTTCTTCATTTCATGTAAGGCACCATAGAGGGATTTTAATTTTTGGGTGATTCTTCCTCCTCCCTCTCCGTTCTCACACTCGGCCACCGATTCGTCTTCCAAGCGTCGATTAGCTCTTCCATTCTCTTCTACAATCAAACCCTAGATATGTTTCGAGCATTATCCTTGTGTTGTTTGCCATTTCTAGGGTCGATATTCGTTAGGATTTCGATCGGATTTGTGAGAAATTACCGGTTTAGGTTAGAAATCGATAGGTTTACCGTATTTATGTCTATTGATGTACGTTGATGATAATTATTGGTTGTTGTTAGGAAATCAGTGGTAGAAATGTTAGATTTCCATTTATGTTAGGTTATAGAACTTGTGAGCGCCAGGGTCTCAATGAAATGCCCGAATGACGTAGATTGAGATTTTTAGGAAAGTTGCCTTAACTAGGAGTTTCATTTGGTCTTTGGAACAGTTTATTTGGATTTAGCTTTATTGACCAAATTGTGAAATGTCTTAAGTAACGAAGCTCAAAACGAGATACTCAGCTCGCTAAGGACGCCAGGTAAGTCTTTGTGACTTGTTTGGCCGATACGTTCTACACTATAAGAGAGTCTCTTGATCGAGGATTTGATGACTTCATTGCTTCAACATAGTTTGGATGGGTAGTTATGATGTTTATGATTATAGAACGTCTTTCCTAAGTTTTATGCATTGTTTTTTACTTGCTTATGATTAATGCATTGTTCATGCTCACCCATCATAGTTTTCGAAAAAGCATGAAAATGAATTTTCCGCACTATGTTTTCATGAAAAGAAACGACTAATAAAATATAAGAATGTATGTAATTATGGTCATGTCGGGGTGGGGTTCAGACATGGCTGTCCTGAGAGGAGGAGCATGTTTTTCCCCCGGTAGATAGAAAGAGCTATCTAACCACCAGATGTGCCCTCTCCATCTGGTGAGAGTCAACCTCGGTGACACCCTATGTTATGTAACGAAAGAATGAAAATGAACGCATGATTTTACGAATAGCATATGCATAGCATGCATTCTCATTTACGTAGATTTATTGAGCCCTTAGCTCATAGGATGTCTCTATGGTGTAGGTGACATTGAAACAGGTGAGGACGATGTTCCTCCACATGTTGAACACACTGGTTGAAGAAGGGTGCCCGTGGGAGTGCACTGAGCAGTCGAGGCGACTTTTGACCGGTGGGGAAGATGTATAGGTATTATGAGTATATTAGGTGGATTAGGTGGATAAAGGTATATATATATGGGTGATTTTAGGATGATCTTGAAACTAGTTAACGATAATGATTGGTAACAGTTTTCTAGATAGTTTTGTAAGAAAATGTACACAAAGATAGGTTTTACGTGAATGCTATGGTATTAGGTTGCATAGGAAATGATGATTTTATTTCGAAAGTTTACTGGAAGTGCTTGGATATTTTTAAACTCGTAGGGATATGTTCAGTTTTTAAACGGATCCATGCAGTTCGCTTTTATGAAATTTTGCTATGTTTTCTAATATGTTTCGAGTAGGGTTTAGGATGATTGATGAAATGGAGAAATGTATGAGGGTAGATGAGTTAATACGTTGAATTTTTAACTGAGTGTGGGCTGATGAAGGGAAATGGTTGAGGAAGGAAATTGTGAAGTGTGTGAGGTGTGCAGGGTGTTGAAGAAAAAGGAGGTAGCTCTCTGGAATTCGGATTCCAGAGAGCATGCCGATCGATCACCAAAAGGGGCGATCGATCGGTCAGCTCGGCTACACTTTGGAAGAAATTCCAGAGCGCTAGCCGATCGATCGCCAGAACTTGCGATCGATCAGCTAGCAAGGCCAAGTGTTCTGGAATTTCCAGAACGCTTACCGATCGATTGGCTAAAATGGCCGATCGATCGGCTGTTAATGGTTGGGCAATCTTGCCCCTTGCCACGACTGAATGCTGATTTCTTCCTTTGATTAATGTTAAATATATAAATAATTTCCTTAAGTGAAATTCCAAATGATGTTAACGACCCGTGACTTCGATTGGAGTTTTCAAAGTCAAAATTTGCTCAATGTTTAAAAATGAAAAATTTTACGAAAATTTTTAAGGGTATAGGATTTGGGTTCATTACAGTTATGGTATCAGAGCCCCAAGGTTTTAAAATCGGTTCTATAGACTGCTCGATTGTGCCAGCCACTACACTGACTTGCTTCCTCAACTGTAAGTACGTTTATAAGCTTTCTTTTATTTTGATTTCTTAGGATTATTTTTTTTCTTTAACTTTTATAGGGTTAACAAAATGGTACGGAGAGGAAACGATAGGGATAAGAGGGATGACACCATAGATTTATTGAGGGGTGTCATTGCCCAACAAGCTTAACATCTTGACCAACTAGCAAAACATATAAATAGACAATCTCATCAGCTCGAGACATTGATAAACCGAGAGGCCTTAGAACTCAAGAGGTGGTTGCTCCCAATCACCACGGTATGGAGAGGTTCCTTAGAGGGTTTCAACTACACCCAGTAGAGGAAAAACAACAACCAATGAGGGAAATAAAGAGGATGGACGAGAAAGAAATTGAACGAAGCCGACAAAAGCCCGTACAAGAACCTCAGCATATGCCTCGATGCCCAAAGTGTAACAAGAAACATTACGGTGTGTGTAGCTTGGGTACAGACCGATGCTATAGATGTGGGGAGGTGTGCCATTATGCCCTAAATTGCCAGAGGAAGGCCACTGACCAGAAAAAAAAGGTTACACCGAGGATATTTGCCCCGAACGGAGATGAGGAAATGACCCAACCATCAGTTGTTTCAGGTATAGTTTATCTCAACAGTTAAAGGAGTTAGGAACATTAGAGTAGAGATGAAGTATACAGTGATGATTGGAAGGTAATAATTGTGCGATAGATCAAAGTAGGTTTGAAAAATAGAGAGGTAGGAGAATAGTAAAAGTTAGGTAAGAAGGGTTCCTAGGTGAACCTCAACGGGAAGAAAGTAGGTTAAATACAAGACGATAGAGACCTTATAGAAAGAGAGTTATGCATTAATAGGATTAGGTTGACTTAACCATAAGAATGTGTGCACTCAAAATTTGGTTACCAATAGAGGGATACAACCTATGAGATATAAAATTTAAATAGATAGAAACTGGACCCTAGTTGATAAACCCTTGGAGTCTTAGGGTATGAAGAATCAAAGAGAAATTTGAAGCTTATATATAAAATGTATCAAGGGATGTTCTAGATCGTCAAGGTATAATTAGTGCGTTAAAGTAAATAAGAAAATATAGCAGAGACTTAAATATCCTAGATCCATGAGAAGTTTGGAGTATCTAGACGAAGATAGTATTCAAGAATTCGGTTGAAGTAAGTTATTGAGGGGGTATGCAATGTGTCGATTTCTTTCGTAAAGGGGCAATAGATTGATACAATGTTGTAGATGAAAGATCTAAGCGATTGCAAAGGAGTGCTTGGATCAACCAATATCAATGAAAGAAATAAGGGGATTTACTCGGAGTTGTAAAGTTAGCAAATTTCGAGACAATAAAGGATCAAGGTTGTACAAAAGGTAATACTCGAGTTATGAAATTGGCTGATCTCCAGAAGATAAGTATCGTCTGAGAAGACTAGTCAATAAAGGACGATTGTCTATTCGCGAAAAGTTAGGACCGACATGCTACAAGGGGGAGACAAGTGAAGTTAAGAGTGATCGATGAGTATTAGACACGTCAGGCATTTGGTATTGCCTAATTAGAGGTTAAGAATCAACAACATAAGAGTTAGAAAGAACTTAAAAACCTAAACGCATTAACCAATGAGACAAAAAAAAAAGGTTTTAGCACTTTAAATTGGAAGTCGTGTTTAGGGGTTAAAGCAACTAGTATGACTATAGAAGGGATGGCGATTTGATTGGAGTGAGTGTAACGCCACGAACCCGCCCCGGCTCGGTGCGCTACTTTGCTAACCCAAACCGTGTTTAAAATGATGTTTAAAATAATTTCTGATAAAATTTTGACTCGATTTTTGGGTTTTTCGAACCTTCAAAAAAAGTTGGAAAATATGCGTAAAATACGTTTAAAATACGTTGGAAAAGGTCGGGTCAAAACATTTTAGAAATAGGCAAAATTAAAAAAAAAAAACAAAAAAATTAGGTGCTGGGCGCGGCTCGCGCGCCTCCTGCAACGCGCGCAGGCGCCGAGCGTTCGGCACCCTCTCGGGTGCCAGCGCACCCAACGTGCCTCTTTTTGATGTTTTTCCGCTTTTCTTCATTTTCCGTCGAGCCAAACACCTCCAAAACAAGCGGCATAATGCTTAAAATTTCCAAAAAACCAAAACCTGGAATTTAACTATTGTAAAGACTATTCAAACCATTTCCAAAATAATTTACGAACCATATTCATAACATCCCAAAACAATTTATGAACCATATTCACAACATCGTAAAATTATCTTTATTTACACAACAAAACAACCAATAAAACAACCCAAAATACCGAAACAGAATACTAAATATACCCCGTCCTCAAACTCCCAGAAATCCATGGTCGAGGCGCCCCGACAACGGCCTGCACCGGCGTGCTCTGTGCATCAACGACTGCATCTAGTTCTGGTCCTCGCGCTCAACCTCACCTGTAAATACTTCGTCACCTACACCATAGAACACAAAACGTAAACCTAATGCTTAGCAAGTAGAGAATAACGGATGCGACAACACAATGCAATCAAACCTAACATATGAAGTTTCTAACACTCAGTTGTGCTTATTTGTTGTTCGTTGCTTTAATCATTTCATAAGCCGTGTGGATCGGGTAAGCTCACATCCTATAATCGTACAGGACGGCCATTCCCAGAACCACCTTTACGTATTTTAGTCGGTCATTTAATAAGCCATGTGGATCGGGTAAGCTCACATCCTATAATCGTACAGGACGGCCATTCCCAGAACCACCATTTAGCCGGTCATTTAATAAGCCATGTGGATCGGGTAAGCTCACATTCTATAATCGTACAGGACGGCCATTCCCAGAACCACTATTTAGCCAGTCATTTAATAAGCCATGTGGATTGGGTAAGCTCACATCCTATAATCGTACAGGACGACCTTTCCGAGAACCACCATTTAGCCGATTATCTTTCATAGAGGTCCCTCCAGGGTGCTACACTCCAGCACGTAATCTCGACAAGGCACACTAATTAAGATGCATATTTTAATTTACTTTATCAGATTACATTTCACGCTCACAAACAAACCATGCAAGAAACTCGTGTAAAACCATGATGCATGTCAACGAATATGCAACACAACACAACACGAAATAAAAAATCATTAACCCTAATGTTCTATGGTGTAGGCCCAAAGGCGAAAGGATAGCAATCACTACTTACCTAACTGCTCGGTAATTGTTTGCTTACTTCGTCCAATAAATTCACTCACTCGATAACCTATCAAATATAGGAAATAGCTTAGCATAAACCTAGGAAAATTCTAAGGAATTTATCTAAATATTTTTCTAACTTAAATCTAAACACATTTTTATCCAATTATTCAAACCAATACATCAAACCCGATTTTACCCCCATTTCCTACCGTCAAACTTCGAACGGCCATAACTTATTCGTTTTCCAACAGATTTCAACGTGCCACCCCATTTCGTAAACCTCTACACGTCTACTATCCATTGAAACACTCAAATTGATCAACCAAAAAACATGGCCAACTCGATTTGCACCAAACAGAACCGGCCCTCTTAGTTTCAAAAACCCAGTTTTTCACAACTTCCACCAAATCACCATTCTAACTCCATAAACCACCTAAACTAATCCATTCAACAACTAAAACATAAAATTTGGAAAGAAATCTAACATTTGAACCCAAATTTTCGGACTCCATGTTTACGGTTTTCCAAACCCTAACAAAAACCAACAAAACCACTCTAACACACCAAAAATCGACACCTCAATGTTTATGAAAATGAAATGAATGAACGTAATGAATCAATGTAATCTAGAAAGAACCCATGTTAAACCCTTAAAAAATAAAGAATGTGCGCGGGTGAATGTGTCAGTGAAAATCGAGCACAATGTAATGGAAATGAAACACAAAATGAAGATAAGATGACGAGTGGTAGTGAGTGTAACGTGAAGAACATAACAATAAGGTAAAGATGGAAAAGGAAATGAAACCATAAGCGGACCCGAGAGCTATCTTATGTTATGCTCACGGGTGGTTGCTTTTTCGTAGGAAAACAACCACTATCGGACACCAGTTTAGCCCTCTCGTAGATCAAACTTCCAGGGAATGATGATGAGGAAGGGCAATACGAGCTTACTCTAGCCACCTTGAGCAAGTAAGCAAGGGAGACCTACTCCTTTCACGGATTGGAAAATCCGTGGCTTACCTCCATTGAAGGTAACAATGTTTCTTTCTTTGGAAGACAAAGGTGACTCATATATTGAGAAATTGACAAAAAGTTTTTCAGCAATTACAAGAGGGATGCTATATATAAGCCTAGGTTGATTAGGGTTTCCATACAAGGTGGGGAAAATGTGGGCTGTTGGATGATAAAATAGATGGAGGGCCGGGATGAGTCCAAGTGGTGCCACTCCATGTGGGTCAAGACCAAGATGATTCCATGGTGGGATTTTTCCAAGTCATTCCACATTGGGCCTCCTATACTTGTGCTTGCTTAGATGAAGTTTTAAGCTTTGGGTCCTCTTTGGGCATTTTCTCCTATGGCTGAAGTGGAAGTAGGTTGCTCCAAAATGTGCATGGTAGAATGAGCCTCCTAGAGTAGGACAAGTTCAAGTCTCCATATGATGCCTCCAAGTGCTCCTCTCTAAGTGCTCCAAGTGCTCCTCTCCAAGTACTCCACGTGCTCCTCCATGTGATGACACCCAAAGATGCCAAGTAGTAACCCAAAATGGGCCGCGTATTGGGCAAGTAATGATGGGCCAAGTGATGGTCCCCCAAAGTGAGGGCAAGAATGGTCAACTCCAATCAAGCCACCATACGTGACTAAGTCTAACTAGTGTAGCTAAAACATAAACTAATGGCCTAGAGTTTGCCAAATACAAATAATGAGAAAAAAATAACATTATAAAAATTGTCCTCCGGAAGACAAATTCCGGCTTCTGCTACTCCAGCTGGTGCTCTAAGGGTTTTCTTCATTTCCTCTGAGCTTTCCAAGGGAATCCATGTAGCAACAATGTCTCTCGAAGCAAGCTTCCATGCACCATCAACACTTACAAAAGAAAACACGTAATAAGTAAGAAAAATAAATAAAGTTTGGCCCTTTATCAGGATTTTAAGTGATTGGGCCCCTAGGCATGTCAATTTATAACAAGGAAAAAGGGAAACAAGTAAATAAATGTTTAAAATGATTATTTGATAAATAAAAATCAACTAGGGATTTAGATTGGGCGCATCCGCCCGCCAACATGCTTCACAAAATAAAAGCCAATACATGCTAGACAAGCGTGATGACTTGGTTCATGAGTCAGCTCATTAGGAGTGGCCTTCCAGTTTAATAAAAAAAATAAAGATATGGAATTAAAATTGAAAGCTCGAGCCCTATGTGGCCCAGGCCATGGCTATATTGCAATGGGAGTTAAAAAGACTGTTCCCACTCTCTTGAATATGCAGATCAATGAATATGCTTGAATTTGTTTCTTCACTTGACTTAAAAAACGTTAAAAATTGAATGATAATATGAAGAAGAATATCAAGAAATTTGATATGCCAATATTAGATGTGAAGAAACATAATGAGAAAAACTATAGACACTTGAGAAAAATTCACTAACTCAAAATCAAAATACAATAAAGTTTTGCGATTCAAGTATAAGAGATCTAAAACACATGCTTTTCGGGCCAACAAAAAAAATCAGAGCCCATTGTAGATTGATATAATATAAGAGAGTGGTGAATTACGTTATCCAGCTTTTTTGTATGATTAAAAATTCCTTTCATTTGTTATCTTAAACTATATATCTTATATCTTCATTAGATAAGCTAGTTCTAATATACATTCAAAACAATAATAGTAGAGAGAAAGCGATAGCAAACACGTTTGTTAATGTGGTTCAACGAAACTACCTGCGTCTGTGCTCTAAGACTCCTTCTTGAAGATTCATTCCAATAACTTTTCCGGTTACAAGTGATTGAGTTTTTTGGGTGTTAATCGAAGCTTTGAAATTGTAACAAGGTGTCACCCTTATCCTTAATGGATATTATGGGTGTCAATTGAATCTTTCCGACTCTTCAAGGGCATAGACCTTTTTGTTTCCACAATCAACAAATATGTGGTTTAAAGTTAATCACTCTCTCAAAATGTATAACTAGGAGATATTAGGTTTTCGCTCAAGAACGAATGCTCAAATATTCGAAACACTTCGATTTAAATGTGAGTTACACAGAGGAGTGCGCTTCTATTTATAGACGCTTTCTAAATTTTTGAGTCCTAAACATTAACTTTCACAAATGCTACATGACTCAATAAATATATTAGTAAATCCAAATACCAATTTTCAAGGGTATTGCCATGAGAGTATAATCATATAAACTTCGAACTAAATTAATCAAATAACGTGTACTCATTGTTAAATTAGAATTCATATGCTCAATTAATCCAATCATCATCTGATGTATATACGGGGCTCTTCAGTAGATCTCGTGCCAAGAAGCTTCCTAACATGCTTGCTCATTCACCTAGTGGAGTTGAAAAGCAATGAAAGAAGTTCAGACTTCCTTGGAGGATAGGTCCGTGCCTATCCAATGGATAGGCTCGATCGGCGCATGTCCAAGGTTGCAACAATATTTTTGGCCTTTGTTCTTGATTCATCTTTCAAGGCCCTTTTATTTTAAGTTTTTTTGGTTAAAGTTTAGTGTTTTGTAATTGGACTTGGACCCTTTATGAAACTCAAAGTCCAAGTCCAAATAAAGCCTTTGGCCGATCCTATCAAGAGGAATGATATGTCTCTTGTTTATTGTGTTTTTACTTAGGGGAGATTAATGAGAGTTGGTGGCCATGGAGAAGCCAAAAGGCCATTGACTACATTGAAGAATGACATGGAAGGGTGTCTTGAAAGATGAAAATGTTGTTTTACCAAAGTGGAAGGATGTCATCTTCAAGCTTATCTTGACTAAGCATTAACTTCTTTTCAAAGTTGTATTTATTTTTGTTGACTGAATGTTGACTATAAATAGGCCTCATTCATCCCTTTATAAGAGGTAAAAATTTTGAATAAAAAATCGTGTTATTGTTGTGAAGTTTTTTCACGTTTCTTGTGTCTCCAAAATACAAGTGCATTCACTTGAACTTGGTGAGTCATATCCAAGTGAGTGTTAGTGTAGTTTGGTGAGTCATATCCAAACTAGTCTCCACTTGAGCTTGGTGAGTCACATCCACGTGAGTGTGAGTTGTTCTTTAACTAGCTTGTTTGCTCAAGTTTGTCCATTTATCTCGTTCATCCACTACTCAACAAGGAGCATTAGGTTTATTTTCCGTAAAAACAAGCCCGAGCACCCTCATGGGTCTCCTTTGTTCTCTTTCACTCTTCCACCTACTTCATTCTTCAAGTATTGACAGTGTGTCATTTGATATCAGAGCAAAATTGATATGCCCACGGTCCTGATCCATCGAGTACAAGTCAAAGTATGTAATTAATTATTTATTTTATCTATCTAATGGACTTGTGGAATTTTGTAGGTAAGTAGATTCTCAAGGCTTGGAAAGAATTAATGAAGAGGGAATTTGTTTTCCTTAAATTCAAATTATGTAAACAAGCCTTGTATTTAATTTGTGTAATTTATGATACTTTAATTTTGTTTAAAACTCCTTGATTAGCAAACTTTAGCCATTTAGAATGTATATTTTTGTAATGGTCTTCAAAGGATGGCAAACCAAGAAAGGAAACAAGCTGAACCGGCCAAATCAAGAGAGGAACCAAGCTGAACCGGACTGAACCAAGGGCTGAACCAAGTGAACCGGCCAAACCAAAGGTGAAACTGTAACACCCGAAAAATTTTGACTACGTGTTTAGACCTAAGTTAGTGAGGTATGAGAGTGCTTTGTGAGGGGTTTAGAAGGGATAGGATGGGAAGAGAAAATAAAGTGGTTTGACAATTCAAACCAAAGGGTTTGAAAAGTCAAACAACCAATAGGATATTTTCCATGCATTAATGGTATGAAAAAGAATAAATAAAATGAATGAAAAGTGGAGTGATGTATGGCATAACACGTTGGAAGACAAAGGAGAAAAGGGAGGGTGGATTTGCAATTATAAAAAGTTTGGAGGAGAACTTTTAAAAGAAAGAAAAATGGAGGATTTAAGGGTTGGTTTCTTTCTTTTCTTCCATCTTCTTCCCCACGATTTTCTTCCAAGCTTGGCGTCCTCCATAGCTGCTTCTTGCCCTTTCTTTTCTTCACTTTTCCAAGGTGCTTTCAAGGTAAAATCATGTGGGTTTTCAATTGTATACATTAAGGGTTGGTTTGTTGAAGTTTTTAGGGTGTTTGGTGAGAGTTTGCATAGGGTTTGGAAACCCTAGTTGGTGAAGTCCGAAAATTGAGTGTAGATGTTAGATTCCTTCCCTATTTTGATGTTTTGGTTGTTGGATGACTTAGTTTAGGTAGATTTGAGGGTTAGATTGAAGATTGGTGAAGTGTTCCACAAAAATGGTTGAAGGACACCTATATACCCGGTTCTGTTTTGGCATGTCCGACTTAGCCTTTGTGTTTGGATGGTTGATTTGAGTGATTCAATGGATAGTAGACGTGTAGAGGTTTCCGAGTTGGGTTGGCACGTCGAAATCCGTTGCAAAACGAGGGAGTTATGACCGTTTGAAGTTAGACGGTCAATTTTGGAGTAAAGATCGGGTTGGGAGTTGTGTTATAGTTCTATTAGTTAGGTTAAGAATTTCCCTTAGAGTTTGTAAATTTCTAAGTTGATTTCTCATTATTTTTAGGTGATTGAACGTGTGATTTTGTTGGACGGAGTGAACGAGAAAGTATCGAGCAGCAACCAGGTAAGTAGTGGATGAGTGTTTGTTGCCTTCGGGCCTACACCATAGAACGGTAGGGATTGGTTGTTTGTTTGTTATGCTTTACTTTTGTTATGCATCGGGTGTCATGCATCATTGTTTTCTAACTGACGAAATCACGTGTTTTGCATGTTTGAGTGGTGAGGATGACGTAATGAAAGATGAGAAAATTGATATGTAACTTGGTCTCGAGTAGAATAGTCTCGTGGGCTCGTGGCTCGCTGAGCACCCCGCGAGGTATTTTACTAGAGATGCTATGCAAAAATTTACGTAACGTGTCGTGAGTATGAATACCTCGATATGCTCATGCTTGAAGGCACAATGAGGATTCTACGATCGATTGGGGGAGATTGGTTGGCCATCCAGGATTGTGTTGGGACGTGTGCCTCCGGTCTAGCTCCGTGGGTTAAGGCGTGGCCGTCCAGGATTGTGTTGGGACGTGTGCCTACTTGATTCACAGGAAAGTGAAAGATAAATGCAACCTGAATGAAAAGAAAGCAACTGAGTGTGTAGAAACTGCATGTTAGGATTGAGTCGAGCATTTAGTATGTTATTATGCATTTCCCTACTTGCTAAGCATTAGGCTTACGTTTTGTGTTCTATGGTGTAGGTGACGAGTTCTATACAGGTGAGGTAGACGAGACTACCGAGGATTCGGCTGCAGTCGGAGGAGTACGGAGTCCGCCAGTGCAGGCTATTGTCGGGGCGTTTTGACCACTGGATGTCTCGGATAGTGGGAGGTGAATGTTTGACATGGATAGTTTAATTTGTAAGTATTTTGGTATGGATAGTTGGTGTTGGTGTGTGGAAATGTTGTTTTGTGGGAGTTAGGAAACTTTATTAAGTTGTGGTAAATTGTGTTCGTAAATATTTTCGTATGTATGTTATCGGGTTTACGAGTTGATTTGGAGATGGATAGTGAGTATAGTTGTTCGTGATGGAAGCTGTGTGTTTCCCGGGATTTATTTCAGGTTTTGGGTATTTAAAGTTTTAGGCGTTATATTGCCCGTTTTGATTTTAAAGTAACTAACGTCGGGTTATGTTTGTGAGTTTTGTAATTCTCCGTTTTAAGTCGGTTTTGAAAAATAATTATGGGGTTGGAAGATTTATGCGTCGGGAAGGTATGGTTAAATTTTCAGGGTTTTTGGAGATGTTCGAGATGTAGAAAAGTGTTAAAATGTGTAAGGAGGTGGAAAAAAAGGTTAAAAAGGGCATTTTAGGGTGTTTTTGGTGATGAAAAACCTGAGCCGGCCCGATCGATCGGGCCCGGGGCACGACCGGTCGCGGTCGGGAAGTTTCTGGGTGAAGAAAACCCGAGAAAGCCCGACCGATCGGGCATTTAGCCACGATCGGTCGTGGAACAAAATGATGGGGCGCGCTGGTACGCCCCAGCGCGCGTAGCGCGCGCAGCCTGGGCGCGCCTGGCGCCCAGCGCACGCCCAGCACCCCTTTAGGTGCAAATTTTAGTTTTTTTTATTTTTCTTTCGATTTCCAACATGTTTTGACCCGACATTTTTCCAACGTGTTTTAACGAATTTTAGACACGTGTTCTAAGAAAAATTGAGGGTTCGAAAAACCCGAACATCGAGCCGGGAATTTTAACAAAACCGAGCCGAATATTTCATGAAAATTATTTTAAACGATGTTATAAATACATGTTTGGTTTGCAAACGTAGCGTACCGAACCGGGTCGGGTTCAGGATGTTACAAATATGGTATCAGAGCGTTAGTGGTCGAGTCGTTCAAAGGATTACCCGACAATACTGGCCGCCGTGCAACGTGCTTCACCGACTGTAAGTATTTCTTTAACTTTAGTTAATTCCTTTCTAAGATTAGAGTTTCTAACCTTTACAGGAATAGAAAGAGAATGCCTAGAAACCCAAGACAGCCAAGACGACCTGGACGACCCCGGAATGAGCCCGAACCACCTGAGGACCCTAACAAACAACTCAGGGATCTTCTGACTATGCAAGCGCAATTGCTCGGTGTTTTTATGAATCAAGGATTACAGGGAGGCCTTGGAGCGGGGTCCAGCTCTGGAGCTGGCTCTAGTGGAGAAAGGTTTCGAAGGTTAAAGCCTCCGGCCTTTGAAGGGCGTCTGACGGATCCGACAGCTGCTGAGAGTTGGATTTGTACAGTTGAAGAGATGTTTATTGTTGCGGAGGTGGAGGATGAGAACAAGGTGAAACATGCGACGTTCCACCTGTCTAGTAGTGCCAAAAGCTGGTGGGGAACCGTAAAAGCTACGACAGATGTACAGAGTATGACCTGGGAGGAATTTAAGGAACTGTTTTATGAGAAATATTACAACCGAATGGTTCAAGCCGAAAAGCGATCGGAGTTCATGGCTTTAAAACAAACCGGGTCTGTGGGGGACTATATTCAGCAGTTCGAAGCACTGTCCAAGTTTGCCAGCCATATGGTCAGCCGAGAGGAAGATAAGATTTTTTAGTTTGTGCAAGGGTTGAAGCCAGAAATTGAAATGTTAGTAAAGACTTTCGGGATTGATGGCGTGCCGTTTAACCGTGTGGTAGCTAAAGCTATAGAAGTGGAGGTATCGGCTGGTAAGATTCTTAAATCCGTAGAAGCACCAAAACGGATGTTCAAGGATATTACCGCACAGTTTGGCAGAGGCGGATCCTCTTCTCAGTCTCAAGGTACGAAACGACCGGGAAGGAAATCTGAAAGATCAAAGGGGTGGCAAGAAGCCTCAGCAACAGCCACAACAGAAGAAATGGTTTCAACAGTGCCCAAAATATTTAAGGTCGCACCCGGGAGAGTGTGGACAATACGAAGGAAAATGTTACGATTGCTTTGAATCCGGTCATATGTTTCGAGACTGCCCAAAGCCGAAAGTGAATCGATGTTTTATTTGCAATGAACCTGGTCACATCGCAAAGAATTGCCCTACATCAAAGAAAGGTTCAGTCAAAGCTACCCCCAGAATCTTTGCAATGATTGAGCCTGAGGGAGAAGATCGAGCAGCCGTCATTTCAGGTACTGTATTTGTTAATTCGGTGCCTGCATTTACTTTGATAGATTCAGGGGCATCCCATTCCTTCGTAGCGGTAGCATTTGTGGCGAAAGTACAGTTAGAGGTAGAACCGACGGAAAGTGCGTATACTGTACAATTACCATCCGGCGAGTATATGCATTCTGCGCAGGTAGTTCCTAACAGTTTGGTGATAGTCGGAAAGAAGACTTTACCTACTGATTTAATCGTTTATGGGGATAACCGGGTATGATGTGATACTCGGTATGGACTGGCTATTTCGGCACCATGCGACGATTGATTGCAGAGCAGGGATTGTAAATTTCCAACCTCCGAGCTGTGAAGATTTTTCTTTTCAAGCTTTGAAGAACATAAAGAGGTTCTCGGTTATGGCACCCATGGATGCTCGGAAATCTGTTATTGTTGAGTTTACGTGTTTTCTTGCCACTATTGTCGATTCTCAGTCTTTGGTAGAGGTTAAGCTTCAGGAGATAGATATTGTTTGTGATTTTTCTGAAGTGTTTTTAGATGATTTGCCTGGTCTACCTCCGGACCGGGAAATCGAGTTTGCAATTGACACTTATCCTGGAGCAGAGCCGGTGTCGAAGAATCCTTACAGGTTGGCTCCTCCTGAGTTGAAAGAACTGAAAAAGCAATTGGAGGAATTGGTCGATAAAGGCTTTATACGCCCTAGTTTTTCGCCGTGGGGAGCGCCCGTGCTATTTGTTAAGAAGAAGGACGGGTCACTTCGAATGTGCATTGATTACCGGGAGTTGAATAAACTAACTGTGAAAAACAAATATCCATTGCCAAGGATAAATGACTTATTTGATCAGCTGCAAGAAGCCCGGATATTTTCTAAGATTGATCTGAGATCGGGATAGTACCAGTTGAAAGTCAAATCGCAGGATATCCCGAAAACGGCTTTCAGGACTCGGTATGGACACTATGAGTTCCTGGTTATGTCGTTTGGTTTGACGAATGCTCCAGCCGCCTTTATGGACCTAATGAATCGAGTGTTCAGAGAATATCTCGATAAATTTGTAATTGTGTTTATCGATGACATTTTGGTTTATTCTCGTAATGAAGAGGAGCATAAGGAGCATTTGAGGATAGTTCTGGAAATTCTGAGGCGGCAACAGCTATATGCTAAGTTATCGAAGTGCGAATTTTGGTTAACTAAGGTGCATTTTCTTGGCCACGTTATTAGCAGTGGCGGAATATCAGTGGATCCGGCCAAGATTCAGTCAATTAATGAATGGCCTCAGCCGAAGAATGTTAGCGAGATTTGGAGTTTTCTGGGATTGGCGGGCTATTACCGAAGATTTATTGAGGGATTTTCTAAAATTGCAGCACCTATGACTCGTCTGACACGAAAAGACGTGAAGTATGAATGGTCTGAAGAGTGTGAGCTCAGCTTTCAGACGTTGAAGCAGAGATTGACTACAGCTCCGGTTCTGACATTACCAGTGGCAGAAGAGAAGTTCTGTATATATTGCGATGCCTCTCGGATTGGTCTGGGTTGTGTGCTTATGCAGAAGGACAGGGTGATTGCCTATGCTTCCCGACAGCTGAAGTCTTATGAGAAGAATTATCCAACCCATGATTTGGAGTTAGCTGCTGTGGTGTTTGCTTTGAAAATCTGGAGGCATTATTTATATGGTCAACAGTGCGAGGTATATTCAGATCATAAAAGTCTGAAATATCTTTTCACTCAAAAGGAACTGAATATGAGACAACGGCGGTGGTTAGAGTTCGTGAAGGACTATGATCTGGAGATTAAATACCATCCAGGGAAGGCCAATGTAGTTGCAGACGCTTTAAGCCGCGTTTCTACGTCCGTTGCAGCCATGAAGGTGGAGATGTCTAGGGAGTTGAACACGGAGTTTCAGAGATTTGATTTAGAGTTAATTTCTGATGTAACTGTTGTGTTATCGGCTTTATCTCTAAAGCCTACCATTTTGGAGAAAATCAGAGAAGCTCAGCAGGGAGATGCGGAGTGCAATAAATTTAAGCTGAGTATGGTGTCTGACGATAGGACGGAGTTCAGCTACTCGGATGACGGTATTTTGAAGTTCCGTAATCGATGGTATGTTCCGAGCAGTGAACAGCTTCGGAGGGAGATTTTAGCTGAAGCTCATTCGTCGAGGTTTTCTGTGCACCCAGGCAGTACGAAGATGTATAGGGACCTCAAGCAGCATTTCTGGTGGCCCGGCATGAAGAAGTCAGTGGCTGAATTCGTGGAAACATGTTTGATCTGTCAGCAGGTGAAAGCAGAGCATCAGAGACCTGCTGGAAAGTTGCAGCCATTGCCGGTTCCTGAGTAGAAGTGGGACCAGATTTCAATGGACTTCGTTGTTGGATTGCCTAGGACGACGAAGGGATTTGATGGCATATGGGTGATTGTAGACCGTTTAACGAAGTCAGCCCATTTTCTGCCGGTGAAGATGACATACAGTATGGATCAGTTTGCCGAACTCTACTTACAGGAAATCTTGAGATTACATGGTGTGCCGACTTCAATTGTATCAGATAGGGACCCGAGGTTCACTTCAAAATTTTGGAAGAGTCTACATAAGGCGATGGGGACTCGATTGAACTTCAGCACTGCTTTTCATCCTCAGACGGACGGACAATCTGAGCGTACTATTCAGACTCTTGAGGATATGCTCCGAGCGTGTGTGTTGGAGTTTCAGGGTTCCTGGAGTAGGTATATACCTTTGGTGGAGTTCTCGTATAATAATAGTTATCAGGATACTATTGGAATGGCTCTGTACGAGGCTCTATACGGAAGGAAGTGTAGATCGCCTCTTTATTGGGACGAAGTCGGAGAATCTGGTTTGATTGGACCGGAGATTGTTCAGCAAACTATAGATAAGATCCAGTTCATTTGGCAGCGTATTTTGACAGCTCAGAGTCGCCAAAAGAGTTATGCAGATGGTAGGAGGCGGGAGCTGGAGTTTGAGGTAGGAGATGAGGTGTTCTTGAAGATATCGCCGTTTAAGGGTGTGATGAGATTCGGGAAGAGAGGGAAGTTGACTCCGAGATATGTTGGTCCATTCCCGATTGTAAAGCGAGTAGGAAAGACGGCGTATCAATTAGAGTTGCCTGCTTCAATGGAGTGTGTGCACAACGTTTTCCATGTATCGATGCTGCGAAAGTGCCTTAGGGATCCATCACATGTCGTAGTGCAGGAGGAGATTGAAGTGCAGCCTACACTGTCCTACGAAGAGAAGCCGGTGGAAATTTTAGATTATGCAGTGAAGAAGTTGCGCAACAAGGACATTCCACTGGTCAAAGTGCTGTGGCGCAACCACAACGTTGAGGAGGCAACGTGGGAGCGTCAACAGGACATGATGGAGCGCTATCCTGAGCTCTTCAGGTACGCAAATTTTGAGGACAAAATTTTTGTAAGAAGGGTGGATTGTAACACCCGGAAAATTTTGACTACGTGTTTAGACCTAAGTTAGTGAGGTATGAGAGTGCTTTGTGAGGGGTTTAGAAGGGATAGGATGGGAAGAGAAAATAAAGTGGTTTGACAATTCAAACCAAAGGGTTTGAAAAGTCAAACAACCAATAGGATATTTTCCATGCATTAATGGTATGAAAAAGAATAAATAAAATGAATGAAAAGTGGAGTGATGTATGGCATAACACGTTGGAAGACAAAGGAGAAAAGGGAGGGTGGATTTGCAATTATAAAAAGTTTGGAGGAGAACTTTTAAAAGAAAGAAAAATGGAGGATTTAAGGGTTGGTTTCTTTCTTTTCTTCCATCTTCTTCCCCACGATTTTCTTCCAAGCTTGGCGTCCTCCATAGCTGCTTCTTGCCCTTTCTTTTCTTCAATTTTCCAAGGTGCTTTCAAGGTAAAATCATGTGGGTTTTCAATTGTATACATTAAGGGTTGGTTTGTTGAAGTTTTTAGGGTGTTTGGTGAGAGTTTGCATAGGGTTTGGAAACCCTAGTTGGTGAAGTCCGAAAATTGAGTGTAGATGTTAGATTCCTTCCCTATTTTGATGTTTTGGTTGTTGGATGACTTAGTTTAGGTAGATTTGAGGGTTAGATTGAAGATTGGTGAAGTGTTCCACAAAAATGGTTGAAGGACACCTATATACCCGATTCTGTTTTGGCATGTCCGACTTAGCCTTTGTGTTTGGATGGTTGATTTGAGTGATTCAATGGATAGTAGACGTGTAGAGGTTTTCGAGTTGGTTGGCACGTCGAAATCCGTTGCAAAATGAGGGAGTTATGACCGTTTGAAGTTAGACGGTCAATTTTGGAGTAAAGATCGGGTTGGGAGTTGTGTTATAGTTCTATTAGTTAGGTTAAGAATTTCCCTTAGAGTTTGTAAATTTCTAAGTTGATTTCTCATTATTTTTAGGTGATTGAACGTGTGATTTTGTTGGACGGAGTGAACGAGAAAGTATCGAGCAGCAACCAGGTAAGTAGTGGATGAGTGTTTGTTGCCTTCGGGCCTACACCATAGAACGGTAGGGATTGGTTGTTTGTTTGTTATGCTTTACTTTTGTTATGCATCGGGTGTCATGCATAATTGTTTTCTAACTGACGAAATCACGTGTTTTGCATGTTTGAGTGGTGAGGATGACGTAATGAAAGATGAGAAAATTGATATGTAACTTGGTCTCGAGTAGAATAGTCTCGTGGGCTCGTGGCTCGCTGAGCACCCCGCGAGGTATTTTACTAGAGATGCTATGCAAAAATTTACGTAACGTGTCGTGAGTATGAATACCTCGATATGCTCGTGCTTGAAGGCACAATGAGGATTCTACGATCGATTAGGGGAGATTGGTTGGCCATCCAGGATTGTGTTGGGACGTGTGCCTCCGGTCTAGCTCCGTGGGTTAAGGCGTGGCCGTCCAGGATTGTGTTGGGACGTGTGCCTACTTGATTCACAAGAAAGTGAAAGATAAATGCAACCTGAATGAAAAGAAAGCAACTGAGTGTGTAGAAACTGCATGTTAGGATTGAGTCGAGCATTTAGTATGTTATTATGCATTTCCCTACTTGCTAAGCATTAGGCTTACGTTTTGTGTTCTATGGTGTAGGTGACGAGTTCTATACAGGTGAGGTAGACGAGACTACCGAGGATTAGGCTGCAGTCAAAGGAGTACGGAGTCCGCCGGTGCAGGCTATTGTCGGGGCGTTTTGACCACTGGATGTCTCGGATAGTGGGAGGTGAATGTTTGACATGGATAGTTTAATTTGTAAGTATTTTGGTATGGATAGTTGGTGTTGGTGTGTGGAAATGTTTTTTTGTGGGAGTTAGGAAACTTTATTAAGTTGTGGTAAATTGTGTTCGTAAATATTTTCATATGTATGTTATCGGGTTTACGAGTTGATTTGGAGATGGATAGTGAGTATAGTTGTTCGTGATGGAAGCTGTGTGTTTCCCGGGATTTATTTCAGGTTTTGGGTATTTAAAGTTTTAGGCGTTATATTGCCCGTTTTGATTTTAAAGTAACTAACGTCGGGTTATGTTTGTGATTTTTTTAATTCTCCGTTTTAAGTCGGTTTTCAAAAATAATTATGGGGTTGGAAGATTTATGCGTCGGGAAGGTATGGTTAAATTTTCAGGATTTTTGGAGATGTTCGGGATGTAGAAAAGTGTTAAAATGTGTAAGGAGGTGGAAAAAAAGGTTAAAAAGGGCATTTTAGGGTGTTTTGGTGATGAAAAACCCGAGCCGGCCCGATCGATCGGGCCCGGGGCACGACCGGTCGCGGTCGGGAAGTTTCTGGGTGAAGAAAACCCGAGAAAGCCCGACCGATCGGGCATTTAGCCACGATCGGTCGTGGAACAAAATGATGGGGCGCGCTGGTGTGCCCCAGCGTGCGGACCCGCGCGCGCAGCCTGGGCGCGCCTGGCGCCCAGCGCGCGCCCAACACCCCTTTAGGTGCAAATTTTAGTTTTTTTTATTTTTCTCCCGATTTCCAACATGTTTTGACCCGACATTTTTCCAACGTATTTTAACGAATTTTAGACACGTGTTCTAAGAAAAATTGAGGGTTCGAAAAACCCGAACATCGAGCCGGGAATTTTAACAAAACCGAGCCGAATATTTCATGAAAATTATTTTAAACGATGTTTTAAATACACGTTTGGTTTGCAAACGTAGCGTACCGAACCGGGTCGGGTTCGGGGCGTTACAGAAACAAAGCTGAACCAAAAGCAGGGAGTTGAACCATCCCTGGAGTTCGGCCCAGCGAACCGAACCGCCCTTCTTCTCCAAAGCGCACCAACGGCTAGAAAAGTAGCCGTTGCCTGACAATCTCCAAACGAGTTCTCTTCTCCTTCTTCTCGCTTCTTCTCGGTATTTTAAGCGCTCCTGTAGCATTGTAATCGTTTAGCCATTGAAACGAATACTCAGTCGCCGGAGGGCGGCGAAACCTTCAGTTCCATTCGCTGTGATTTCGTCACTGGCAACAACGAATTTCTCACCCGAAGCTTCGATAGCTTTTGGGCCAGCAACGGGTCATTCACCTCCATTTCCATTTCCCTCCCCTTATCGGTCTTCTCTGTGGCAAAGAAACTGATTTGATCACTCATCCACATCACCGAATACGTCTTTCCATTTTCGTGTTTATTCTCTATTTTTCGTTGTTTTTAGGCGTCTGTTTTTGGGGTGTTCTTTGAGCACCGATTCCTCTGTGTTCTCTTGTCTTCTGCATACGTTTTCTAACCCCATTTGCAGGCCCGTAGCCTATCATTTGGTATCAGAGCTTAGTGCTCTCCATGCATTGCATTGTCTCTGTTTTTCGCATGAATATCTCTGTTGTGATTTTTCTGTTCTGCTGAGTAATTCTCTGTTTTGATGTTTCTGTTGTAGCATGTCTTGTGTTTTGTCTCTCATCATGAGTTCTGTTTTGCTGATGAAAATAACCCATTTGCTTGAAATAACGTTCTGTTTATAACCTGCTTGGATGGATATTTTCATTAACAAAAGTGTTGTCTGATGTCACTGTTTTGTTTGTGTAACGCCCCCGAACACACCCAGACTCGGTTCGCTACTTTGCTCACCAAACTTGTGTTTAAAACGACGTTTAAAATAATTTTCGATAAAATTTTGACTCGGTTTTCGGATTTTTTGAACCCTCAAAAAATGTTTGTAAACGTGCATAAAATATGTTTAAAATACGTCGAAAAAGGTCGGGTCAAAACATTATAGAAATAGGCAAATTTTAAAAAAAAAATAAAAATTGGTGTGCTGGGGGCCGCGCGCGCCTGCTGCGCGCACCGCGCCATGCGCCACCCTGCGCGCGCGCAGGCGCAGAACATTCGACACCCTCTCGGGTGCCAGCGCGCCTCATTTTGACTTTTTCTTGCTTTTCTTCATTTTTTGTCGAGCCAAACACCTCCAAATCACCTAAAAATTTACCCACACATTCCCGACATTCCCAACTCCGTGCCCCGTAAAAATCTCAGAAAACCGACTCGAAATAATTAACGAAAAATAGAGAAAAGTAAATCCCGACGTTATTTACTTTAAAATAAAAACGAGCAATATAACTGCTAAAATTTCTCTAAATTCCAAAACCTAAAAACACACGTTTATAAACCATCTAAACCAAATCCACACATATTTACATCAAGTACAATCTAACAATACCAATCCAAAATACTCAAATCATCAACAGAGCAAAATACAAACTCCCCACCGACTACCCGAGGAACGTGACCGAGGTGCCCCGACAAGTACCCGCACCGGCATGCTCCATGCACCACCGACTGCAACCTATCCCTGGGCTCCCTCATCCAGCTCATCTGAATACAACTCGTCACCTATACCACAGAACACAAAAATAAGCCTAATGCTTAGTAAGTTGGGAGTAATGCACTTTAAAACAATGCATGCTCAACTCAACCCTTAAATGCAATTTCTACAAGCTCTGTTGTTTTCATTTAATTTTCATTGCATTTATCTTTCACTTGCATATGAATCAAGTAGGCACACGTCCCAACACAATCCAGGACGGCCACACCTTGACCCACGGAGCAAGATCAGAGGCACACATCCTAAACAATCCGGGACGGCCATACCGAATCTCCTCCCATATCAATCGTAGAATCCTCAGTGTGCCTTCTAGCATTACGTAATTTATCATAGCATCTCTTGTAGGATCCCTCTCGGGGTGCTACAAACTAGCCACTTGCCCGACGAGGCTATTCTACTCGAGACCAAGTTGCATATCCATTTTCTTATCTTACATTTCCTTTTCATCACTCAACATGTCAAACACGTATTTCGTAGGTTGAAAACAATAATGCATGAATTAAAACCAACAAACTCAAAACAACCAACAACAATCCCTACCGTTCTATGGTGTAGGCCCGAAGGCAACAAAAACACTCCTGTACTTACCTGGTTGCTCGACACATGGTTGCTCACTACATCTAATCAATTCACTCGCTCGATAACCTAACAATATAAAGAAATAGCTTAGAAGCACTCTAAGGGATTCCTAATAAATTTTCTATCCAAAACTAACCAACAAATCAACCTAACCCACAACAAAACCCTACAACCCGATTTTTCTCACATTTTTAGTATTCAACTTCAAACGGCCATAACTTATTCATTTTTCGACGGATTTGGACGTGCCACCCTAATCCGTAAACCTCTACACGTCTACTATTCATTGAAACACTCAAATTAACCAACCAAATAACTTGGCTGAAACGAAAACCAGAGAACAGAACCGGTGCCCAATTTGCTAAAAATCAGTCTTTCTCTAATTCACTTCCAATCTTCCATTTCTCCCTAAAAACCACCTAAACTAATCCATCCAACAACTAAAACATGAACTTTGGAAAGAAAACTACCATTTGAAACCAAAAATTCGGACCCCATGGTTAGGGTTTTCCAAACCCTCATCAAACTCTTCCAAAATACCTTAAAACTACTAAAAACCGACACTTATATGTATTAAACTCAAAGCCCACTTGAATTACCACTCAAAATCCTTGCCAAGCTTGAAGAAAAGGGAGGCGAAAGATTGGCTATGGAGGAAGGGGAAGAAAATTGTGAGAAGAATGAGGGAGAAAGAAGAAAACTTGCCATTTAACCTAACATTTCTTCCTCTTTTAAGTTCCTCCACCAAGTTCTTTAAAATTGCAATTAAACCCTCCCCTTTCACTCATGAATTCCAACGTGACATGCACCTTTAAACCCCACTTTTCACCCTTTTAATACATTTAAATTCCTAGCTTTCTATTGGTTCTTAAAACCCTTCGACTTTTCAACAACTTTTCCCATAACAATCCACTTCTTTCTCACTTCTAATGAAACTTCTAATGACTTTTCATTTGTTCAAAACTTAAACCATCACCGCTTCACCTTAAGGTCTAAGTCTAATGCTAAGTCTAATGTCACACATGTGGTAGAAAAATTCTAGGTGTTACAGTTTGCATTACTGTTTTACCCGATAGTAATAATATGTTTAGCTAATGTGTTTATATTTAGCTTCTTAGGATTGTTGTCAAAATCATGTTTTCTGTTTAGAATGTTCACTTGTGTTTGAGTTAGCATGCTTAGCTTAGGATTTGTTTCTATTTTGTGTTGGTGTTAGAAAATTTCAGAAATTTGTTTTTTTGAGTTTTTGCAAAACTGTTTTCTTGTTCTGTTTCTGTTTATTTCAGTTCTGTTTCATGTTCCATCTAGATTGTTTAGGTTGTTAAATGTTTTTTGTGTCTTGTTTAGATGGTCTTTTCTGTTCGGTGTTTGTCTGTCATTGATAGTACAACATATGCATATCCAATTCGGTTTACAGAACTTTGGGTGATTAACTTGAAAGTATGTTGTTGTCTGTTCACTTCTGTTTCACCATTTGCAACATGTTTAAAATCTAAAGTTTATCACATTGTTGTTAATGCTTTTCACCATTTCTTTTACTACTATTCATTGAAAATTTTAAGGACTTTATACTGCTTGTTGTATCAAACTGTGTTGCTGTTGTTTTTTGCTTTGTGTTGATAATCACTTTTACAGCAATAATCTTCAACCTGCCCTGAACTTTAAGGATTAAAACAACCCACATCTTGCAGCTCGTTTACCTAATGTGTTAATGCAAATTTTATTTGTTGTTTTGATGATATTCAAACCAATTTGTTGTTGAATTCCACTCTCTTTTTCTGGTTTTCTACACCTACTTATAACCCGATTGAAATTCTATTTCAAATCAATGTTGTACGCTGAATTTTCTATGGTGCTATGACTTGTTTAATTCTATTTCACATTGCCTATAACTCTGATTCAGCTAGTTGAATTTTATGGCTGAAAGTTCGATACAACTTGCTTGTTGTTTTAATGATTATTAATCAATATTTTCTGGATTCTTTGTTGAATTTTCTGCTGTGTTTGCATACCCATTTATCCAGCATGCTTATTATCTTTTACAGCTTGAACCTGAGAGTTTATTATCTTGAATCATACATATATCTTGCTGTTTTGGAGCTGATTTCTCTGTTTTTGTTTGTTGTTTTCAGCATGTTTCCCTTTGCTGTGTTTTCTCTACTATTTCCTAATTATTTGCACAATTTCTTGTTGTTTGATGTTGATCATTAATGAGTTATTTGTGAGTGAATGCACCATCTTATATATTAACTTCTAATGATTAAAATCTCTTGTGAAATGCTGAGCATGAATTGGAAATGGTTAAGATTAATTGGGTTTTGTTTTACTGTCCAAATTCTAGTATTGTTTGCTGTTTTTATTGTTCTTCTTATCTTGTTTAGGAGCATGTTTAGGTGTTTGTTTGTTGTTCAAATTGCTAAGAGGTTTAGCATTTGAACTTTGCATTTTTGTTTAGTTCAAGCTTGTTGTTTTTGCATATTTTAGACTCTATTTATGTGTGTTTTTCGTAACATTTGTTGTGCATTTTTGTACCCATCTCCCAAGGCAAGAGACCTCCTTAATTGGAAATTTTGGAGCTGTTAAATGCTTTGCTTAAAAGGTACTTTCCTGTCTACTTTTAGTTTAGGTTTGTTGGGAGACTCTTCGGAATTGTTGACCGAGAGCAAATTCTGTTTAGTGTTTATTTTCTGATGTGTTGGGAGACTCTTCGGAACTGTTGACCAAGAGCAAATTGTGTTTTATGTTTGTCTGTGATTGAACTTGTTATTCTTTGAAGTACATTGCTATGACAATTATCTTATATGATTTTTCCATATTAACCTCATGTTTTTGATTAGCTAGCATGAATTAACCATGGCCCGTATCAGTTTAAATTCTTAGAATGTTTTCTTGAAAAACATGTTCTAATTGTTGTGGTTTTTGTTTGTATTGTGTAATTGTTTGAATTTTCTGTTCATTTGGATTCCATTACTGTGATATTATCCAATATGTTTTTTCCATATTAACCTCATGTTTTTGATTAGCTAACATGAATTAACCATGGCCTGTATTGGATTAATTTTCAGAATGATATTCTTGAAAAGCATGTTCTATTTTTCTTGTTTTGTTTAGGTGATTTGTTTATGGATGTTTGTTTCTATTTTTAAAAACATGTTTAGTTGTTTAGGTTTTGTTGGCAAAATTAATTTAAATAGAGAATTGAATTAGAAAATGAGTGCTAAAATTGAATTCTCATGTTAGTTTACATTTTGCTGAAATTATTGCGTTGTTTTGGTATTTTCCAAATGCGTTTTAGTTTGTGTATTTGTTTGTCCAATCTTTTTAGATGTCTTATGTTTAGGAGAGTTTATTGTATTAATTTGTTGCCCAAATTGGCATTGATTTGTTTAGGACTTTTCTAGGATGTTTAGTTAAAATTCTGGTTTAGAATTTTCTTGTTTTTCTAATTTTTGTTCTTACTTTGGACGTGCATAATTATCTGCTCATAATGAATTTGGATTTGGAATTTTTACAGCATGTTAATCATATTATGGACTAACCCCTGTTAAAATTTCAGGTCATTTGGAGTTAAATTGTGTTAGTTTCTGTTTAGGATACTTTAGGTTGTTTAGAAATTTTTCTGGTTTTTGAGTTTAAATTTCCTGAACTTTGAACTTGCATAACTTTATAATCATGTTGAATCTGGATTTGAAAATTTGACAATATGTTAATCATTGTTTTTGCTAATCTCTATTAAATTTTCAGAAATTTTGAAGTAGATTTGGGCTAGTTTTTCTGTTTAGGAAATTATGTTGTTTTTATGTGTTTTGTGCACTGTTTTGAGTTTTCAATTTCTGTTTTATGTATTTAAAACATCTAAAATATTATGTAAATGTTTTACCATGCTTATTTGTGTTTTAACTTTGTTTTAATTCCATTTTTAGTTGATGCTTAATTTAGAATTGCTAGGTTGATTAAATTGAGCCAAATTACTTGTAAAATTGAATTTAAAATTCTGTTTTGCTATGTTTCTTGGATCTGTTTTTGATTCCTATTATGATGCATCCAACTTGTGTTTCATTGATGTTTAGTGTCAAGTCTTTAGAGTTCTTGATGTTAATTTAAATTTAGAATGAAAAATATGAACTAAATTACATGTTAAATAGAGCTTGGCAAATTCTATTTCACCATGTTTTATAATTCTGTTTTGAGCTCTTGTTTGATTGCATCAAGTTGGGTGTCTTTTGTTTTGTTTAGGACTATGTTAACTTGAGGTCCGACCTTTTTAACAAAAGCATGTCATATACTATCTTGTTAGTCACTTAGGATTCACTTATACCGTCGAGTGATCTGTGTTTGTGGCCAAGAGCTTTCCTCTGTGGGCCGTTGGTATTGTCCGAGGTTTACCGCTGGCCATTGGGCCCGACAGATCGCCGTGTGAGACAGTCGCCTATAAAGGGTGTGGGATAGTGTGACGATTTCCACAAAAGTTCTAGAGGGTTGCCTAGACCAAATAGCTTATCATTGATATTAGTTGTAAGTTTATTTTCTTTGATTAACTTGTTTGATTTGTTGTGCTGATTGATTAAATATTTAGGACTTTAAGATTGAGTTTGTGACTTAGTTGTTGTGCTAATTGTGAATTAAGTCTTTGGTTAGTAGCATGAGGTATGCATGACTAATCTTTGATCTAATTAGTGATTTGTACCCAACCAAATCACTTTGTTTGTGTTGTTTGCTTGTTTGTGTTGTTTGTTTGTTTGTCTTTAGAGTCTAGTGCTTGGTCAATTAGTTTAATTGTTGTTGGCCAAGGTAAAGATAAAATCAAAATATATATATATATATATGCATATTGTTTTATCTTTTGAGGATTGTTTAGTTTCCACTCCTTAATGAGCATTGGCAAGGGATAAACCAAGGAGTTGGATGAATTTTTGGCAACAAGGTATGTACCCATGAAATCTTACTTGAATTTCTTTGGAATTAGTTGAATAATAGGTTGATTGGATGAATTGTATATGAGAGATCAAATCTTTCTTGTAAGTTCTTATTATAATTTAGATATCATGTTTAATACTCCTTGTCTAAGCTTGAATTAATTTGTTGAAAAGAACTAGAGAAAATTTTGTGGTCAAATTATTGTTGCCTCTTGTTTTGAAATGATAAATTCTAGCTCTATTGTTAAAAAGAGAATTGTTTTCTTGAGTTTTGGATTTAAGTTGCACTTATGCCAATCTTGATTCTAAACTCTTATTCTTTTAGGTGGATTTTAATTGCTTGAACCCAAGTGTTGTTTTCTTTGAAAATGATGATTATCATTTGGTTCAATATTTTATTGTCGGTTTAGCATGAGAAATGAAATTGTTCGATTATTCTTGCATCAAACTTGCTTTTATCTTGAATGCTTGTTTCTAAATTGTTGAAATGAACAATTTAATCTTGAAATTTATTTAAGACCATTGTGGATGGTAAAAATGGTTTTTCAACTTTATGATAACTATGTTTTGTGCCTACTATAGATTGTGCTTAAATATTTTTAGTAGAAATTTTATCCTAAGTGTTGTAACATCCTCAATGATATTCAACCATTGGATTTGAGGTCAAATCCTCAAGAACCGGGAGGAGATAATATGCCCACGGTCCCGATCCATCGAGCACAAGTCAAGGTATGCAATTAATTATATATTTTATCTATCTAATAGACTTGTGGAATTTTGTAGGTAAGTGGATTCTCAAGGCTTGGAAAGAATTAATGAAGAGGGAATTTGTTTTCCTTAAATTCAAATTATGTAAACAAGCCTTGTATTTAATTTGTGTAATTTAGGATACTTTAATTTTGTTTAAAACTCCTTGATTGGCAAATTTTAGCCTTTTAGAATGTATATTTTTGTAATGGTCTTCAAAGGATGGCAAACCAAGAAAAGAAACAAGCTGAACCGGCCAAATCAAGAGAAGAACCAAGCTGAACCAGACTGAACCAAGGGCTGAACCAAGTGAACCGGCCAAACCAAAGGAGAAACAAAGCTGAACCAAAAGCAAGGAGTTGAACCGTCCCTGGAGTTCTGCACAGCGAACCGAAACGCCCTTCTTCTGCAAAGCGCACCAATGGCTAGAAATGTAGCCGTTGCCCGACAATCTCCAGATGTAACACCCGAGATTTTCTATAATGCGTATAGGCCTAAGAGTAATCGATTAGAGGGTTGATGTTAGGAATGAAAGGTTGGAAACAATGAAATGTGGGGGAAAGAGTTGACAAGTCAAAGGATAAAGGAAGTTGAAAAATTACATGGTTTGAAAAGTCAAAAAAGACTTGAACCAATAGGAATTAAGCAATTGTAATTGAATGGAAAAGAAAAGTGAATGAAAAAGGGGCATTTATTTTGGTGTTCCACGTGGGAAGAAAGAAGAGAAATGATTAGTGGAAGAGTTTGACTATTCCACACTTACTTGTGATTGGTTAAAATGTAGGGTTTGAGAATTCAACCTTTGAAAAATCAAATTTCCTAACCAATCAAATTTTGGTAAAAGTGAATGGAAAAGTGGTGTTTTGGAGGTGGTTTTGGCGTTGAAAACACAAAGGAAAAGGGAGGGTTTAAATGGTAATTTCACTTGGTTAATGATTGAATAAATTAAAAGGAAAAGGTGGGTTTTTTTATTCATCTTCTTCTCCTCCATCGCCCTCTCTCCCTTTCCTCCATAGCCGACGCCACTCCTCCTCCTTTCTTCATTTTCTCAAGTGATTTCAAGGTAATTTCTCATGGGTTTTGCTTTGTGTACATTTCGATGAAGCTTGTGAGTGATTTTAGTGAGTTTTAAGTGATTTTAGGGGGAGTTTGAAAACCCTAAAAGGAGTCCAAAAATTGGGTTCTCCTTGGGGGTTTTCTTCATCTTTTGATTAATTAAGCCTTAGATATGTTAGTTTGGGTTGTTGGAGTGATTAGATTATGAATTGGAATTTATTTACACAAAACCGGGTTTTATGCAAAATGGGGGCCGAATCTTTTGGTGCATTTTCGGATTGGCTAAGTGTTTTGTTTGGTTAATTTAAGCATTTCAATGGATAGTAGACGTGTAGAGGTTTCCGAATTGGGGTGGCACGTCAAAATCCGTTGAAAAATAAGAGAGTTATGACCGATTGAAGTTAGGCGGTGGAAATTGGTGAAAAATCGGGTGTTGGGGTTTTTATTTTGAAAAGTTAGTTTGGTTGTGTGGGAAATTTAGTAAATATCCTTTAGTTTATGTTTTGGTGATTTTAAGTGATTTTTTCCATTAATGTGCTAGGTTAATGAGCGAGTGAATTGTATACTCGGAGTGAGCCAACACTGCGGGAGTTCAGGTAAGTAGTGGACATGTGTTTGTTGCCTTCGGGCCTACACCACAGAACGGTAGGATTTATTGTTTGATAGTGTATTGTTAGTGTTTGAGTAATGTTTGATGAATTGCTGGGTTGTTATTGTTAGTGTTTGAGATTGTTTGCTTGTTTGGTTGCTTTGTTCTGATTTGATTGCTTGAATGTTTGGTTAAGTATGGTTTTAAATGTTTGGTTGTGGTTAAGCATGGTTTTAAATGTTTGGTTGTGGTTAAACATGGTTTTGAAATGTGAGTACGATATGGATTGAAAGTGGTCTATTGGCGGTGGTTCCTCGTCGCGAAGTAGTGTCTAAAATATGGCAAGCTTCGGGAGGTTTCCACAAAAGATATGCAGTGGTTCCTCGTTGCGAAGTAGTGTCTGAAAGATGGCAAGCTTCGAGAGGTTTCCACAAAAAATATGCAGTGGTTCCTCGTCGCGAAGTAGTGTCTGAAATATGGCAAGCTTCGGGAGGTTTCCACAAAAGATATGCAGTGGTTTCTCGTCGCGAAGTAGTGTCTGAAATATGGCAAGCTTCGGGAGGTTTCCACAAAAGATATGCTGTAATATCCGGTTTGTACAGACCTTTTATTATATTATTATTATTATTATTATTGGCGTTTTTGTATCTATGTCAAATCAGGTCCGTTTTACAAAAAGAAAGCGTCATTACGATTCTAACAAATAATAAGAATTTTAAGGAATTTACGGGAATTTTCAGAGATCAAACGCTATATTTCGAGTAAATACACTTTTCGTAGCGTAAAAGACGTTCTCGTAAAAATAGGAAACGAGGTCCGAATCGCGAACGGACAGTCTTAATAGAGCCCTGGTAATGAATGGGAATCATTGGCAAGATATGGAGTTTTCGAGAATCCGAATCGTTGGACGATTAACGAAACGAACGACGAAATCAATATAAAAATCAAAGAAGGGCAAAACGGTAATTTGTAAAATCAATTTTATAAAACATCACAAAACATTTCTTTTTCCTCACTTCTCTCTTTCTTTTTCTTCTTCTCTCTGGATCACACGAACAGAGAAGGGTTTCTTCTCTCGGCCGATCGACGCCATCTTCAATCCGAGCTCCGTTCGACCTCCGTTCCTCCTCCGTCCTTCACGGTTTCTCCTCCTCTCGCTACCCTCGGTATGTAGCTTCGGCCTCTAAGCGTTTATTTCGAGTTTTTGGTTCGATTTAGGGTTAGGGTTGCAATTAGGGTTTCGATGAAAAACGCGATTTAGGGCTCGTAATTAATAGGTTAGCCATGATTAAGCATGTGTCGAACGTATTGGACGTTATTGGACGAAGATAAACCAATTTGTGAAAAAGTATAAATTATAGAATTTTCGGGTTTTTGGAAATAACTCGTAATATGGATTTCCAGATTTATCAAGCGTTATGTCGTTGTTTAAAAGCTTCGATTTGTTAGATTAAGGACTTTATTAGTTTGGACATTTAATCATTTAAATTGGTTTTAACGACAAATATCGTGTTTGTCTCAGACACGACTCCCGTGGACGAAGTTTGAGATCCAGCGCGCTCAAGGTAAGTTCTCGTGACTTGCTTGACCGAAAGGTCTACACCATACCTCGTCGTCGTATCAAGGATCCTTGAGGGTTCCTTGTTTTACGTTGTTTAGGTTGGGTAGCTAGGTTATGTTGTATTGTCTGGTTAATATGTATGTTGTTTGTTTACTTTCCGCTGATATGAACTGTTCATGCATCACGGTTTTCGAAAGTCATGAAAAGGAATTTCTGCACGTGTTTTTAAGAAAAGGAACGTATATCTGAAATGAAATCTGTAACGAAATCTGAATGAATAAACGTAATCTGTCTGTATCTGGTCACGCGGGATGAGGCTCAGGCACGGCTGTGCGTGTTGCAAGCGTGTACCCCCCCCCCCCTCTCTAGGTGGAAAGGGTAGTCCGACCGCTGGATGGGCCCTCTCCGCTTAGTGGGTAGAGGTTTCGGTGACAATTCTGTCTGTCTGTGACGTAATGAATCTGTAATCTGTAATTCTATATCTGTAATCTGAATCTGAGCATGATTTCTGAATGGCATACGCACGCATGCATCTGCATTTACGTAGCTTACTGAGATTTCAATATCTCATATGTGTCTGTATGGTGTAGGTGACGTTCTAGGTTACGTTGACCCAGGTGAGGATGATATTCCTCCTCCTGATGTAGGAGCAGCTGATGGATGATGCTCGTGGGAGTGCGCTGAGTAGTCGAGGCGCGATATGACCGTGGGGATGTATGTATGGACTCTGGGGTTATTTTGGGATGTGTGATCTGATAACTGTATAGAATATTTAGGTTGTTTGGATCTGGATAGGGATTAGATAACGTTTTGGTAATTGTATGTAAAACGTTTTGGTTTAAACTGTTTGATGAACGTTATAAAATGTTTTGGTTTAGAACCGCTATTTAAACGTTATAGAAATTCTGGAATTGTTTGGTTGTTTAAATTAAGTGTTATGAATTGTTTGTGGGTTGTTACGGATAGCTCGGTTTTTAGAGCTATCCACGCAGTCGGATTTCGCAAAGCCTGACTCGAGTCGATTGAACTTAAAATACGTTTTAGTTTAATTGATTTGATTTAGGTGGTAAATTATGGTAATTGTTGGCGTGAAAAAGTGTAAGTTTTGCTCTCTGGAAATCAGATTCCAGAGAGCAAAACGTTGAAGTGTAAGCATGAAAGAATGGTGAAAGAATGGTGAAGTGCGTTGAAGTGCTGGAGTGTTTGAAGGAGGATCGCTGCCTCCTTTTGGCAACCCCATTTCCGATTCTGCCCCTCCTTTAGTTTTTATTAAATATTTAAATGTTTTAAGTTTTATTTATTAATAGTTTTAGTTTATATTTGAAACGATTTACCAAACGAACTTCGATTTCGATTCTGGTTTCGGTTTCGATTTCAATTCTGGTTAACGTCAAGTTTTAAAGTTTATAAAATGTAAAGATAAAAAAAAAATAATAATAATAATATGGGAAATACGGGTACAGTATTAGGGGTGTTACATTTATGGTATCAGAGCCCCCGGGTTTTAAAATCGATTCTGTAGATTGCTCGACTGCACAGCCACTACGCGGACATCCTTCGTCAACTGTAAGTCTGTTTACTACTTTATTCGATTTCATATTTCTTAGGATTACCTGTTTAACTTGTTTTAGGCTTGATACATTATGACTCGAGGAAGAGACCATAGAGATGACGCGCTAGATCGATTTACGGAATTTCTGGACCGTCAGGCCCAGCATATAGACCGACAGGCTCAACTTATAGCTAGGCAATCTCATCAGATTGAGATATTGACAAACTGGGAAAGCCCAAGGACCCAAGGAGTGGTCACTCCCAGTAATCGTGGTACGAAGAGGATGAGCAAGGAGGAAACTAAACAAAGACGACACAAGCGCGTACAAGGAACTTATCGGAAGCCTCTGTGTCCCGAATGCCAGAAGAGGCACTACGGTGATTGTCTGACGCGTACCAATAGGTGTTATCGATGTGGGGAAGCTGGCCACTATGTCATGAATTGTCTGTTGTTAAACCGAAATCAACCAGGCAACGATCGAGGGAAAGGCAAGCTGGTACAAGGGGCTTCTCGGTTACCTCTTTGCCCTAAATGCCAGAGGGAGCATAGAGGACAGTGCAGAGTAGGCACGAGTGTGTGCTATTGGTGTGGAGAACCAGGCCATTTTGTTAAAGACTGCCCGAATCAGGGTCGAGATCAATCAGGCAGAGATCAAAGAAAAGTTGTACCGAGAGTCTTTGCATTCATCGAGTCTGACAACGCCGACGATGGGGCCCAGCCTTCTACAATTACAGGTATTATTTTAATTACCTGTACAGTGATATGCATGTGATAGGTAAGTAATTAGATCCGAAATTGGTAAGGAAGAGAATAATAGGTGAGTAAGAAGAATTACTAGGCGAGCCTCGAAGAGAAGATAGTAGGATACACATATAACAATGAACACCATACAGAAATATAATTATACATTAGTAAGATTAGTTCGATTTAATCAATGGAGTTGAGGACTCAGCTCGACGAATTGTTAGAGAAGGGTTTCATCCGACCCAGTGTATCACCCTGGGGCGCGCCCGTTATGTTTGTTAATAAAAAAAAAAAAAAAAGAAAGACGGGACCCTCAGGATGTGTATCGATTACGGGGAGCTGAATAAGCTCACGGTGAAGAATAAGTACCCACTGCCTCGGATTGACGACTTATTTGATCAGCTACAGGGTGCCCGAGTATTTTCCAGGATTGATCTACGCTCGGGTTACAATCAGCTGAAGGTCCGGATGGGTGATATACCGAAGACGGCGTTCCGAACGAGGTATGGGCATTATGAGTTCCTTGTCATGTCTTTTGGACTCACTAATGCTCCTGCAGCGTTTATGGATCTGATGAACCGTGTCTTCAGAGAGTACCTGGATAAGTTCGTTGTGGTGTTTATCGACGACATCTTGATTTACTCTAAGACGAAGGAAGAGCACGAGGACCATCTGAGGATAGTTCTGAGCACGTTATGTCAGCATCATCTATACCCGAAGTTTTCTAAGTGCGAATTCTGGCTTGACAGAGTGAGTTTTCTGGGCCATATTATATCACAGGACGGAGTTTCTGTGGATCCGAGCAAGATTCAGGTGGTCAGAGATTGGCCACAGCCGAAGAACGTACGTGAGGTGCGTGGATTTCTCGGATTGGCCGGTTATTATCGGAAGTTTATAGAGGGATTCTCGAAGATCGCACTTCCTCTTACACGATTGACTCGGAAGAACGAGAAGTTTGTATGGTCGTCTGCTTGTGATGACAGCTTTATGGAGTTAAAGCAGAGATTGACCACTGCCCCAGTACTGGCGCTACCTGATGAAGGTGTCAGATACAGTGTTTATTGTGATGCATCGGGAGTGGGACTCGGTTGTGTATTGATGCAGGAGGGGAAGGTTATTTCTTATGCATCTCGGCAACTGAAGCCGTATGAGCAGAACTACCCCACACACGACCTTGAGCTAGCAGCTGTGGTTTTCGCACTGAAGATATGGAGACATTACTTATATGGGCAGCAGTGCGAGATATTCTCCGACCACAAGAGTTTGAAGTACTTATTTACGCAGAAGGAGCTGAACATGCGACAGAGGCGATGGCTTGAGTTCGTCAATGATTACGATTTTGATATCAAGTACCACCCAGGAAAGGCGAACAAGGTAGCTGATGCATTGAGTAGAGCGCCTCCTGCGAGTCAGCCATCATTAGCAGCGATGTCAGTTACGCTGCGGTCTGAGATTGAGAGATTCGACATGGAGATAGTGGCAGAGTTGTCCTATATGCTTGCTAACATTTCTCTCAGGCCAACTATTCTTGATCGTATACGCGAGGCTCAGCAGAGTGATACGGAGTGTATGGAGCTTCGATCGAGCATGACATTGGGAGACTCGTCAGATTTCCATTTATCAGAGGGTGGTATTCTGAAGTTCAGGCATAGGTGGTACATGCCTAGTGACGAGGATCTAAAGAAGGAGATATTGGCCGAGGCACATTCTTCGGCATATTCTGTGCACCCGGGGAGTACCAAGATGTACCGGGATTTGAAACAACACTTCTGGTGGCCGAACATGAAGAGAGAGGTGGCCAAGTATGTCGAGACCTGTTTAGTTTGTCAACAGGTGAAGGCCGAGCACCAGAGGCCTGCCGGAACGTTATTGCCACTGCCGATTCCGGAGTGGAAGTGGGAGCAGATCTCCATGGATTTCATTGTGGGGCTCCCGAGGACTACGCGAGGCCATGACGGCATTTGGGTTATTGTGGACCGATTGACAAGTCGGCTCACTTTTTGCCTGTGAAGATGACGTCTTCTATGGATCAGCTCGCAGAGCTCTATGTACAGGAGATTGTGAAGTTGCACGGAGTGCCGGTTTCTATTGTCTCGGATCGAGATCCGAGGTTTACATCGAAGTTCTGGAAGAGTTTGCATAGAGCTATGGGGACTCAGCTTAACTTCAGCACAGCGTTTCATCCTCAGACTGATGGTCAGACAGAGAGGACGAATCAGATTTTGGAGGATATGCTCAGAGCGTGTGTGCTTGAGTTTCAGGGATCGTGGAGCAGGTATTTGCCACTGATCGAGTTCTCGTACAACAACAGCTTCCAGGCTACTATCGGTATGGCTCCGTATGAAGCCTTATATGGTCGAAAGTGCAGATCTCCGCTGTATTGGGACGAGGTTGGTGAGGCCAGCGTCGTTGGACCTGAGATTCTGCAGCAGACGGCAGAAAAGATTGCCGTTATCCGACAGCGCATTGAAGTAGCTCAGAGCCGACAGAAGAGCTATGCTGACACGAGACGGAGAGAGCTAGAGTTCGAGGAAGGTGACGAGGTCTACCTTAAAGTTTCTCCGTTCAAAGGCGCTGCGAGATTTGGAAGGAGGGGTAAGCTAAACCCTCGTTATGTGGGGCCCTTTCCTATTCTGAAGAGGATCGGGAAGTTGGCGTACAGACTGCAGCTTCCAGCTTCTATGGAGGGTATCCACGATGTGTTCCATGTATCTATGCTTCGGAGATGTCTACGTGACCCATCGCATATTGTGGAGGCTACAGAGATCGAGGTACAACCTACCTTGAGCTATGAGGTGAGGCCAGTACGTATTTGGAGCATTCCATCAAGGTTCTACGCAACAAAGAAATTCCGCTAGTCAAAGTTCTATGGCGGAATCACGAGGTGGAAGAGGCGACGTGGGAACGACAGCAGGATATGATGACTAAGTATCCTGATCTGTTTGTGTAATTTAATTTTGTGGACAAAATTCTGAATAAGGAGGGTAGAATGTAATATCCGTTTGTACGGACCTTTATTATATTATTATTATTATTATTATGGCGTTTTTGTATCTATGTCAAATCAGGTCCGTTTTACAAAAAGAAAGCGTCATTACGATTCTAACGAATAATAAGAATTTTAAGGAATTTACGGGAATTTTCAGAGATCAAACGCTATATTTCGAGTAAATACACTTTTCGTAGCGTAAAAGACGTTCTCGTAAAAATAGGAAACGAGGTCCGAATCGCGAACGGACAGTCTTAATAGAGCCCTGGTAATGAATGGGAATCATTGGCAAGATATGGAGTTTTCGAGAATCCGAATCGTTGGACGATTAACGAAACGAACGACGAAATCAATATAAAATCAAAGAAGGGCAAAACGGTAATTTGTAAAATCAATTTTATAAAACATCACAAAACATTTCTTTTTCCTCACTTCTCTCTTTCTTTTTCTTCTTCTCTCTGGATCACACGAACAGAGAAGGGTTTCTTCTCTCGGCCGATCGACGCCATCTTCAATCCGAGCTCCGTCCGACCTCCGTTCCTCCTCCGTCCTTCACGGTTTCTCCTCCTCTCGCTACCCTCGGTATGTAGCTTCGGCCTCTAAGCGTTTATTTCGAGTTTTCGGTTCGATTTAGGGTTAGGGTTGCAATTAGGGTTTCGACTGAAAAACGCGATTTAGGGCTCGTAATTAATAGGTTAGCCATGATTAAGCATGTGTCGAACGTATTGGACGTTATTGGACGAAGATAAACCAATTTGTGAAAAAGTATAAATTATAGAATTTTCGGGTTTTGGAAATAACTCGTAATATGGATTTCCAGATTTATCAAGCGTTATGTCGTTGTTTAAAAGCTTCGATTTGTTAGATTAAGGACTTTATTAGTTTGGACATTTAATCAGTTTAAATTGGTTTAACGACAAATATCGTGTTTTGTCTCAGACACGACTCCCGTGGGCGAAGTTTGAGATCCAGCGCGCTCAAGGTAAGTTCTCGTGACTTGCTTGACCGAAAGGTCTACACCATACCTCGTCGTCGTATCAAGGATCCTTGAGGGTTCCTTGTTTTACGTTGTTTAGGTTGGGTAGCTAGGTTATGTTGTATTGTCTGGTTAATATGTATGTTGTTTGTTTACTTTCCGCTGATATGAACTGTTCATGCATCACGGTTTTCGAAAGTCATGAAAAGGAATTTCTGCACGTGTTTTAAGAAAAGGAACGTATATCTGAAATGAAATCTGTAACGAAATCTGAATGAATAAACGTAATCTGTCTGTATCTGGTCACGCGGGATGGGGCTCAGGCACGGCTGTGCGTGTTGCAAGCGTGTACCCCCCCCCTCTCTAGGTGGAAAGGGTAGTCCGACCGCTGGATGGGCCCTCTCCGCTTAGTGGGTAGAGGTTTCGGTGACAATTCTGTCTGTCTGTGACGTAATGAATCTGTAATCTGTAATTCTGTATCTGTAATCTGAATCTGAGCATGATTTCTGAATGGCATACGCACGCATGCATCTGCATTTACGTAGCTTACTGAGATTTCAATATCTCATATGTGTCTGTATGGTGTAGGTGACGTTCTAGGTTACGTTGACCCAGGTGAGGATGATATTCCTCCTCCTGATGTAGGAGCAGCTGATGGATGATGCTCGTGGGAGTGCGCTGAGTAGTCGAGGCGCGATATGACCCGTGGGGATGTATGTATGGACTCTGGGGTTATTTTGGGATGTGTGATCTGATAACTGTATAGAATATTTAGGTTGTTTGGATCTGGATAGGGATTAGATAACGTTTTGGTAATTGTATGTAAAACGTTTTGGTTTAAACTGTTTGATGAACGTTATAAAATGTTTTGGTTTAGAACCGCTATTTAAACGTTATAGAAATTCTGGAATTGTTTGGTTGTTTAAATTAAGTGTTATGAATTGTTTGTGGGTTGTTACGGATAGCTCGGTTTTTAGAGCTATCCACGCAGTCGGATTTCGCAAGCCTGACTCGAGTCGATTGAACTTAAAATACGTTTTAGTTTAATTGATTTGATTTAGGTGGTAAATTATGGTAATTGTTGGCGTGAAAAAGTGTAAGTTTTGCTCTCTGGAAATCAGATTCCAGAGAGCAAAACGTTGAAGTGTAAGCATGAAAGAATGGTGAAAGAATGGTGAAGTGCGTTGAAGTGCTGGAGTGTTTGAAGGAGGATCGCTGCCTCCTTTTGGCAACCCCATTTCCGATTCTGCCCCTCCTTTAGTTTTTATTAAATATTTAAATGTTTTAAGTTTTATTTATTAATAGTTTTAGTTTATATTTGAAACGATTTACCAAACGAACTTCGATTTCGATTCTGGTTTCGGTTTCGATTTCAATTCTGGTTAACGTCAAGTTTTAAAGTTTATAAAATGTAAAGATAAAAAAAAAATAATAATAATAATATGGGAAATACGGGTACAGTATTAGGGGTGTTACATTTATGGTATCAGAGCCCCCGGGTTTTAAAATCGATTCTGTAGATTGCTCGACTGCACAGCCACTACGCGGACATCCTTCGTCAACTGTAAGTCTGTTTACTACTTTATTCGATTTCATATTTCTTAGGATTACCTGTTTAACTTGTTTTAGGCTTGATACATTATGACTCGAGGAAGAGACCATAGAGATGACGCGCTAGATCGATTTACGGAATTTCTGGACCGTCAGGCCCAGCATATAGACCGACAGGCTCAACTTATAGCTAGGCAATCTCATCAGATTGAGATATTGACAAACTGGGAAAGCCCAAGGACCCAAGGAGTGGTCACTCCCAGTAATCGTGGTACGAAGAGGATGAGCAAGGAGGAAACTAAACAAAGACGACACAAGCGCGTACAAGGAACTTATCGGAAGCCTCTGTGTCCCGAATGCCAGAAGAGGCACTACGGTGATTGTCTGACGCGTACCAATAGGTGTTATCGATGTGGGGAAGCTGGCCACTATGTCATGAATTGTCTGTTGTTAACCGAAATCAACCAGGCAACGATCGAGGGAAAGGCAAGCTGGTACAAGGGGCTTCTCGGTTACCTCTTTGCCCTAAATGCCAGAGGGAGCATAGAGGACAGTGCAGAGTAGGCACGAGTGTGTGCTATTGGTGTGGAGAACCAGGCCATTTTGTTAAAGACTGCCCGAATCAGGGTCGAGATCAATCAGGCAGAGATCAAAGAAAAGTTGTACCGAGAGTCTTTGCATTCATCGAGTCTGACAACGCCGACGATGGGGCCCAGCCTTCTACAATTACAGGTATTATTTTAATTACCTGTACAGTGATATGCATGTGATAGGTAAAGTAATTAGATCCGAAATTGGTAAGGAAGAGAATAATAGGTGAGTAAGAAGAATTACTAGGCGAGCCTCGAAGAGAAGATAGTAGGATACACATATAACAATGAACACCATACAGAAATATAATTATACATTAGTAAGATTAGTTCGATTTAATCAATGGAGTTGAGGACTCAGCTCGACGAATTGTTAGAGAAGGGTTTCATCCGACCCAGTGTATCACCCTGGGGCGCGCCCGTTATGTTTGTTAATAAAAAAAAAAAAAAAAGAAAGACGGGACCCTCAGGATGTGTATCGATTACGGGGAGCTGAATAAGCTCACGGTGAAGAATAAGTACCCACTGCCTCGGATTGACGACTTATTTGATCAGCTACAGGGTGCCCGAGTATTTTCCAGGATTGATCTACGCTCGGGTTACAATCAGCTGAAGGTCCGGATGGGTGATATACCGAAGACGGCGTTCCGAACGAGGTATGGGCATTATGAGTTCCTTGTCATGTCTTTTGGACTCACTAATGCTCCTGCAGCGTTTATGGATCTGATGAACCGTGTCTTCAGAGAGTACCTGGATAAGTTCGTTGTGGTGTTTATCGACGACATCTTGATTTACTCTAAGACGAAGGAAGAGCACGAGGACCATCTGAGGATAGTTCTGAGCACGTTATGTCAGCATCATCTATACCCGAAGTTTTCTAAGTGCGAATTCTGGCTTGACAGAGTGAGTTTTCTGGGCCATATTATATCACAGGACGGAGTTTCTGTGGATCCGAGCAAGATTCAGGTGGTCAGAGATTGGCCACAGCCGAAGAACGTACGTGAGGTGCGTGGATTTCTCGGATTGGCCGGTTATTATCGGAAGTTTATAGAGGGATTCTCGAAGATCGCACTTCCTCTTACACGATTGACTCGGAAGAACGAGAAGTTGTATGGTCGTCTGCTTGTGATGACAGCTTTATGGAGTTAAAGCAGAGATTGACCACTGCCCCAGTACTGGCGCTACCTGATGAAGGTGTCAGATACAGTGTTTATTGTGATGCATCGGGAGTGGGACTCGGTTGTGTATTGATGCAGGAGGGGAAGGTTATTTCTTATGCATCTCGGCAACTGAAGCCGTATGAGCAGAACTACCCCACACACGACCTTGAGCTAGCAGCTGTGGTTTTCGCACTGAAGATATGGAGACATTACTTATATGGGCAGCAGTGCGAGATATTCTCCGACCACAAGAGTTTGAAGTACTTATTTACGCAGAAGGAGCTGAACATGCGACAGAGGCGATGGCTTGAGTTCGTCAATGATTACGATTTTGATATCAAGTACCACCCAGGAAAGGCGAACAAGGTAGCTGATGCATTGAGTAGAGCGCCTCCTGCGAGTCAGCCATCATTAGCAGCGATGTCAGTTACGCTGCGGTCTGAGATTGAGAGATTCGACATGGAGATAGTGGCAGAGTTGTCTTATATGCTTGCCAACATTTCTCTCAGGCCAACTATTCTTGATCGTATACGCGAGGCTCAGCAGAGTGATACGGAGTGTATGGAGCTTCGATCGAGCATGACATTGGGAGACTCGTCAGATTTCCATTTATCAGAGGGTGGTATTCTGAAGTTCAGGCATAGGTGGTACATGCCTAGTGACGAGGATCTAAAGAAGGAGATATTGGCCGAGGCACATTCTTCGGCATATTCTGTGCACCCGGGGAGTACCAAGATGTACCGGGATTTGAAACAACACTTCTGGTGGCCGAACATGAAGAGAGAGGTGGCCAAGTATGTCGAGACCTGTTTAGTTTGTCAACAGGTGAAGGCCGAGCACCAGAGGCCTGCCGGAACGTTATTGCCACTGCCGATTCCGGAGTGGAAGTGGGAGCAGATCTCCATGGATTTCATTGTGGGGCTCCGAGGACTACGCGAGGCCATGACGGCATTTGGGTTATTGTGGACCGATTGACAAAGTCGGCTCACTTTTTGCCTGTGAAGATGACGTCTTCTATGGATCAGCTCGCAGAGCTCTATGTACAGGAGATTGTGAAGTTGCACGGAGTGCCGGTTTCTATTGTCTCGGATCGAGATCCGAGGTTTACATCGAAGTTCTGGAAGAGTTTGCATAGAGCTATGGGGACTCAGCTTAACTTCAGCACAGCGTTTCATCCTCAGACTGATGGTCAGACAGAGAGGACGAATCAGATTTTGGAGGATATGCTCAGAGCGTGTGTGCTTGAGTTTCAGGGATCGTGGAGCAGGTATTTGCCACTGATCGAGTTCTCGTACAACAACAGCTTCCAGGCTACTATCGGTATGGCTCCGTATGAAGCCTTATATGGTCGAAAGTGCAGATCTCCGCTGTATTGGGACGAGGTTGGTGAGGCCAGCGTCGTTGGACCTGAGATTCTGCAGCAGACGGCAGAAAAGATTGCCGTTATCCGACAGCGCATTGAAGTAGCTCAGAGCCGACAGAAGAGCTATGCTGACACGAGACGGAGAGAGCTAGAGTTCGAGGAAGGTGACGAGGTCTACCTTAAAGTTTCTCCGTTCAAAGGCGCTGCGAGATTTGGAAGGAGGGGTAAGCTAAACCCTCGTTATGTGGGGCCCTTTCCTATTCTGAAGAGGATCGGGAAGTTGGCGTACAGACTGCAGCTTCCAGCTTCTATGGAGGGTATCCACGATGTGTTCCATGTATCTATGCTTCGGAGATGTCTACGTGACCCATCGCATATTGTGGAGGCTACAGAGATCGAGGTACAACCTACCTTGAGCTATGAGGTGAGGCCAGTACGTATTTTGGAGCATTCCATCAAGGTTCTACGCAACAAAGAAATTCCGCTAGTCAAAGTTCTATGGCGGAATCACGAGGTGGAAGAGGCGACGTGGGAACGACAGCAGGATATGATGACTAAGTATCCTGATCTGTTTGTGTAATTTAATTTTGTGGACAAAATTCTGAATAAGGAGGGTAGAATGTAATATCCGGTTTGTACGGACCTTTTATTATATTATTATTATTATTATTATTGGCGTTTTTGTATCTATGTCAAATCAGGTCCGTTTTACAAAAAGAAAGCGTCATTACGATTCTAACGAATAATAAGAATTTTAAGGAATTTACGGGAATTTTCAGAGATCAAACGCTATATTTCGAGTAAATACACTTTTCGTAGCGTAAAAGACGTTCTCGTAAAAATAGGAAACGAGGTCCGAATCGCGAACGGACAGTCTTAATAGAGCCCTGGTAATGAATGGGAATCATTGGCAAGATATGGAGTTTTCGAGAATCCGAATCGTTGGACGATTAACGAAACGAACGACGAAATCAATATAAAAATCAAAGAAGGGCAAAACGGTAATTTGTAAAATCAATTTTATAAAACATCACAAAACATTTCTTTTTCCTCACTTCTCTCTTTCTTTTTCTTCTTCTCTCTGGATCACACGAACAGAGAAGGGTTTCTTCTCTCGGCCGATCGACGCCATCTTCAATCCGAGCTCCGTTCGACCTCCGTTCCTCCTCCGTCCTTCACGGTTTCTCCTCCTCTCGCTACCCTCGGTATGTAGCTTCGGCCTCTAAGCGTTTATTTCGAGTTTTCGGTTCGATTTAGGGTTAGGGTTGCAATTAGGGTTTCGACGAAAAACGCGATTTAGGGCTCGTAATTAATAGGTTAGCCATGATTAAGCATGTGTCGAACGTATTGGACGTTATTGGACGAAGATAAACCAATTTGTGAAAAAGTATAAATTATAGAATTTTCGGGTTTTTGGAAATAACTCGTAATATAGATTTCCAGATTTATCAAGCGTTATGTCGTTGTTTAAAAGCTTCGATTTGTTAGATTAAGGACTTTATTAGTTTGGACATTTAATCGTTTAAATTGGTTTTAACGACAAATATCGTGTTTTGTCTCAGACACGACTCCCGTGGACGAAGTTTGAGATCCAGCGCGCTCAAGGTAAGTTCTCGTGACTTGCTTGACCGAAAGGTCTACACCATACCTCGTCGTCGTATCAAGGATCCTTGAGGGTTCCTTGTTTTACGTTGTTTAGGTTGGGTAGCTAGGTTATGTTGTATTGTCTGGTTAATATGTATGTTGTTTGTTTACTTTCCGCTGATATGAACTGTTCATGCATCACGGTTTTCGAAAGTCATGAAAAGGAATTTCTGCACGTGTTTTTAAGAAAAGGAACGTATATCTGAAATGAAATCTGTAACGAAATCTGAATGAATAAACGTAATCTGTCTGTATCTGGTCACGCGGGATGGGGCTCAGGCACGGCTGTGCGTGTTGCAAGCGTGTACCCCCCCTCTCTAGGTGGAAAGGGTAGTCCGACCGCTGGATGGGCTTTCTCCGCTTAGTGGGTAGAGGTTTCGGTGACAATTCTGTCTGTCTGTGACGTAATGAATCTGTAATCTGTAATTCTGTATCTGTAATCTGAATCTGAGCATGATTTCTGAATGGCATACGCACGCATGCATCTGCATTTACGTAGCTTACTGAGATTTCAATATCTCATATGTGTCTGTATGGTGTAGGTGACGTTCTAGGTTACGTTGACCCAGGTGAGGATGATATTCCTCCTCCTGATGTAGGAGCAGCTGATGGATGATGCTCGTGGGAGTGCGCTGAGTAGTCGAGGCGCGATATGACCCGTGGGGATGTATGTATGGACTCTGGGGTTATTTTGGGATGTGTGATCTGATAACTGTATAGAATATTTAGGTTGTTTGGATCTGGATAGGGATTAGATAACGTTTTGGTAATTGTATGTAAAACGTTTTGGTTTAAACTGTTTGATGAACGTTATAAAATGTTTTGGTTTAGAACCGCTATTTAAACGTTATAGAAATTCTGGAATTGTTTGGTTGTTTAAATTAAGTGTTATGAATTGTTTGTGGGTTGTTACGGATAGCTCGGTTTTTAGAGCTATCCACGCAGTCGGATTTCGCAAAGCCTGACTCGAGTCGATTGAACTTAGAATACGTTTTAGTTTAATTGATTTGATTTAGGTGGTAAATTATGGTAATTGTTGGCGTGAAAAAGTGTAAGTTTTGCTCTCTGGAAATCGGATTCCAGAGAGCAAAACGTTGAAGTGTAAGCATGAAAGAATGGTGAAAGAATGGTGAAGTGCGTTGAAGTGCTGGAGTGTTTGAAGGAGGATCGCTGCATAGCATGCAGCGATCGATTTCTGCTTTTTCAGCAGAAATCGATCGCATGCAGCAATCGATCTCTGTATTTTACAGAGATCGATCGCTGCCTCCTTTTGGCAGCCCCATTTCCGATTCTGCCCCTCCTTTAGTTTTTATTAAATATTTAAATGTTTTAAGGTTTATTTATTAATAGTTTTAGTTTATATTTGAAACGATTTACCAAACGAACTTCGATTTCGATTCCGGTTTCGGTTTCGATTTCAATTCTGGTTAACGTCAAGTTTTAAAGTTTATAAAATGTAAAGATAAAAAAAATAATAATAATAATATGGGAAATACGGGTACAGTATTAGTGGTGTTACATATGCAGTGGTTCCTCGTCGCGAAGTAGTGTCTGAAATATGGCAAGCTTCGGGAGGTTCTGCAAGAGGCACCTGACTGAGTATACGTAAGACGTTGTGAGTGGATTTGCTACGAAAGATGTTGGGGGTGGAACGGCATGTGTTAGGATTGTGTGAGAGTTGTGTGTGCATAGTGTATGTTTGTATTTGTTGTCCTCTACTTGCTAAGCGTAAGCTTACGTGTATGTGCGTGTTCTGTGGTGTAGGTAACGACGCAGTTACAGGTGAGCTAAGTGAGTGAGCCAGGACTTGGGAGCAGTAGGAGATGCACGGGGCGTGCCGGTACTGGCAGTTGTCGGGGCGTCTCGACCATGGTCTTCGGGATGTATATGGGATTTGTATTTGATTATGTTTAGTTAGATTTCGGGTTGTGGTTTGTAGTTGAGATTTTGAGATTTTATGGTTGATTTTGGGAGAGTTGTTTAGTGTAAATACTTGTGAACTTATACTGGTGTAAATGTTGGTTTTTTTTAGGTTTTCGGTTGTAGAAAATTTAGCCGTTATATTTGTAATGCCCCCGAACCCACCTTGGCTCAGAGCGCTACTTTGCTAACCAATCCCACATTAAAACATAATTTAAAATAAGCCTAGACTCGTTAATTTCCCTTAATCCTAACCGCTAAGCACCACGACGTCTTTCCCGAAAATTTCGGCAACGTAACGCCTGAAAATGGCGCCTCCAAAATGCTAAGTACCTGCACACCGTCCAATCTCAACCAGATCCAGAATACCTATACTCAACTATCCAGCATACGAAATCTCCAAAGAGCAGTAAAGAGGTAAACTAAAATACTAACATCCCTAAGTGAAGAAAATACGCAATATAGGGTGACACATCCCCCTTAACTATGACAATATACAACACTCCCATAACAGCATTTCCATAAACAAAATCTACAATAAACTAGCAAATACAAAGCCCCACAAACTACCAAAATATAAAACCCCACATTCCCCGAAGACCATGGTCGAGGCGCCCCGACAATTGCCTGCACCGGCAAGCTCCGTAAATCAACGACTGCGGCCCAATCCTAGCTTTCTTCGTAGCTCTAACCTGTACTCCTGTCGTCACCTACACCACAGAACACACACACACACGTAAGCTTACGCTTAGCAAGTAGGGATTAACAAATACGACTAAATAAAATGCAAGCTACACACAACGCTGAACAAAACAACCAAACAACACAACCACACGAAACAAAACACAGACTTACCCGCATCAACGATGCCTTATTCTTTACTACAGTACGACAACGCAACACAACACCACAACACCACAATGCAACTCAACAACCCGACTCCACACAACACTACAACACAGCCAGACAATACTAGTTGCCCGCACCCAAAAGGATGCCTTACTCTTTAACCCAGCACGACACAAAATGCAACTTCTACACTCACTGCTAGTTTCAATTACATTCTCCATTTATTAAACTTTTACCCGTGCATCTTTCATAGAGACCCTCCCGAGGTGCTCCAGGAGCACTACTCCCCGACAAGGCATGTCGATACCCTCTCGAGGTGCTCCACGAGCACTACTCCCCGAAAAGGCAGTAAACCCTTCCGAGGTGCTCCACGAGCACTACTCCCCGGCAAGGCATGTCGAGACCCTCTCGAGGTGCTCCACGAGCACTACTCCCCGATGAGGCAGCTCTACTCGACATCACTGTTCAGTGCAATGCACCCCTTGTAGAGACCCTACCGAGGTGCTCCGCGAGCACTACTCCCCGGCAAGCAACTCTACTCGGAATAACTATGCATTTCTCACTATCTCTTTACTTTTAATGCTCACAACTCATTCCTGGGCTCACAACTCATGCTCACTCATCATCAAACCCGTGCTCACAACTCATGCTCACTCAATGCACAACATAAAATAACCACAACAACCAAACAATCACAAAACAACAACAAACAAACAATACCAAACAACAACAACCACAATATAAACCACAATAAGCAATTCATTCTCACGCAACTCAATATAAACGACACAACTATCAAACAATAAATCCTACCGTTCCTTGGTGTAGGCCCTAAGGCAAAACAAACGTCCTCTACTTACCTGGCGTCCTAGCCCGATGAGGATTCCCGGTTACCTGTCCACCTACGGCTCAACCTACGACAAATAGTCAAACTTCATTAAACTCAAGGTTACATTCACCAATTACTCTCAAACTACTATTTCTAGCCCAACCCAACTAAAATCTAACTAAATGGGCCACTAATTTAGGTTCGGTAAAAACTGACCCAAAACGTCAAATGCGCGTAACTTTTGCGTCGGTCATCGGAATCGAACAATTCCAGTGGCCACGTACTCCTCTAATAACCTATTTTAACTTGCCAAAAGGAATTTTAAAACAAACAACTCTAGCTAGGTCAAATTGGCAAAAACCCGAACTGCCCTTAAACCAAAAAATCCCCTTTTTCGATTTTTCATCAATTCTCCTCCGATTCTTCACCAATTAATTCCCCTCATACCTAATTAACATAATCTAACCAAAATCCTGAGCTACACGCCACAAAACCCGAATTGCCCAAATCGGCTTACTGGTTTTTCGCCAAAATTGGGCTCCTCACAGCTCGGCGACCATTGCTGGTCCAAGGGTCGGCAAACCCATGCCGAGAACACCTAAAATCGGCCGGTGATCGGAGCTCAAACTCGCTCCTCACCCTCGGCCACGAACAGAACCGAAACAGGGGAAGAGAACGACTTACCGTTCGGTTCTGTGCGCGACGACGGCCGGAACTGGCAGCCTAGGAGTCGCCGACGTCGTCTGGCTGGAAATCGTCGGGAATCGTCGGCGATCAGCGTTCCTCCCTTCCCTCTCCCCTGTTCTTCTCTCGGCGTCGGGCACTCGACGAACAACAGAATGGCGAAGCCATTCTGTTGTTTTTTGTTTTTATTAATAATAATAATAATAATAATAATAAATTATAATAATAAAACTAAACTATTTCTTTAATTTAAACTAGCTAATTACCGTTTTACCCTCCCGTAAAATCAGCCCCTCCGAAACTCTGATAAATCCCGTTCTTAAATTCTAAATTTTCGTAAATTGACCCTCACCCCGTACCCGGCTTAAGTTCTCCATTTGGAATACCCGAACAAAAATTAATTAAAACAATCTATTTTATTATTCTTTTATTTTCTCTTCAATTTTCCCTTTAAAAAAAATCCCAGGTGTTACAATCCACCCTCCTTACAAAAATTTTGTCCTCAAAATTTGTGGCCTTGTTATTTCACAATGTACTTATCTCATCTCACCTACCCAATACCCTTACTCATCTATCGGTTACGCTCTAACCCGAATACTCACACGTTTACTAATCCTTACAATTATTGACTTCCCTACACTTTACTACATCTCCCAAAGTTTTGACTTCACCTAACTCTACCCTCCATGGCCTAAGGCATTCATCACTTAGACTCTTAAATCTCTCTAACTTAGTTCTCAACTCCAGCTTTTCCTCTGACTACGTTCACTTAATTATTTTTCTATTCTCATATTCATCAACACTTACATACTATCTTCACCTCATTTCTCCCAAAATCCGTAAGCTTTAATTTCCTTTATACTCGCCTAACTTATCGCTTTGTCTCTTACACCTAATTAACTCGAACAATCACGATATTTCATTAATCACCCTAACACTATCCATGTATAGCTCTCACTACTTAAATTATTAACTATCCTTTCAAAGTATAAAATAAATTCTCAAACTTATGATCACTAAACTTAATCTATCCAATTATCTTCAGTCAGTCATCATCAAACACACTCAAATTCTTAGGTCCATACAAACTTGCTCCCAACTTCACACTCAACACTCATCACCCAAATACCTTAAATGATATCGACTTACTTTGACTTCAACCTCATAAATTGAAAAATCGAAATCTTCCCTAGATTCCCAGCCTTCCTGAATTACCCAACTTAAACCTATCAACTCTTAACCTTATCAACTTTGACCTTAACAATTTATAACACCAGCGGTTCCGACTTCGTTACATACGAGTCAAACCCTCAGAATTTCTTTAACTTAATCTTATCCCTAATGCACACATTCTTCAGTACCTTTCTATGGCTCATCATTCACTCCACAACTACTCCTCATTGTCACCTCTCTATGACTCTCGTTTGGGTCATACTAACTAACTATACCTCTTAACACTCCTCAGTACATACACCTCTCAATCATTCACTTAGACTAAACCTCTTGAATACAGTTCATTATACGTAATTCTAAATATCCCACCGTGTTCTCTTGTCTTATCCACATAACGTACGTGCTAAGGGTCTCTCAATGGTTTAGCACATCTCCCAAAATTTTGCTTCTACCCTTAAGCTCTCCTATAACTCATCGCACCACAAATCTTCAAGGGTTTACTAAAGGCCCCCATTCTATCTATTCTAATCTTTTATCGTATAAGATGTAACTCTCTAAGGAAAACAGAAACTTATCCTATGTGTATCCTTCTTATGTTATACCTTGTCCGTTTCGCTTTTACCATAAATTCCTAGCAAATTCCTATCTATTCGAACCATCGATTCACTGCGTCTATAAGTTGGCTAAGGGAATCCGCCGAAGTTGTCTCGGTACTCTCGGGAGTTTTGTTCTACTCCAGAACAAGGTTAAGCAATCAATCTTAGCTATAAACAACTAAAAGCAAAGAAATACTTACAGTCGGTGAAGCACGTTGCATGGCGGCCGGCATTGTCGGGTAATCCTTTGAACGAATCGACCATTTATGCTCTGATACCATCTTGTAACGCAACCGAACCCAACCTGGCTCGGAGCGCTACTTTGCTAACCAATCCCACATTAAAACATAATTTAAAATAAGCATAGACTCGTTAATTTCCCTTAATCCTAACCGCTAAGCACCACGGCGTCTTTCCCGAAAATATCGGCAACGTAACGCCTGAAAATGGCACCTCCAAAATGCTAAGTACCTGCACACCGTCCAATCTCAACCAGATCCAGAATACCTATACTCAACTATCCAGCATACGAAATCTCCAAAGAGCAGTAAAGAGGTAAACTAAAATACTAACATCCCTAAGTGAAGAAAATACGCAATATAGGGCGACACATCACCCTTAACTATGACAATATACAACACCCCCATAACAGTATTTCCATAAACAAAATCTACAATAAACTAGCAAATACAAAGCCCCACAAACTACCAAAATAGAAAACCCTACATTCCCCGAAGACCATGATCGAGGTGCCCCGACAATTGCCTGCACCGGCATGCTCCGTAAATCAACGACTGCATCCCAATCCTAGCTTTCTTCGTAGCTCTAACCTGTACTCCTGTCGTCACCTACACCACAGAGCACACACACACACGTAAGCTTACGCTTAGCAAGTAGGGATTAACAAATACGACTTGATAAAATGCAAGCTACACACAATGCTGAACAAAACAACCAAACAACACAACCACACGAAACAAAACACAGACTTACCCGCATCAACGATGCCTTATTCTTTACTACAGTACGACAACGCAACACAACACCACAATGCAACTCAACAACCCGACTCCACACAACACGACAACATGGCCAAACAATACTAGTTGCCCGCACCCAAAAGGATGCCTTACTCTTTAACCCAGCACGACACAAAATGCAACTTCTACACTCACTGCTAGTTTCAATTACATTCTCCATTTATTAAACTTTTACCCGTGCATCTTTCATAGAGACCCTCCCGAGGTGCTCCACGAGCACTACTCCCCGGCAAGCAACTCTACTCGGAATAACTATGCATTTCTCACTATCTCTTTACTTTTAATGCTCACAACTCATTCCTGGGCTCACAACTCATGCTCACTCATCATCAAACTCGTGCTCACAACTCATGCTCACTCAATGCACAACATAAAATAACCACAACAACCAAACAATCACCAAACAACAACGAACAAACAATACCAAACAACAACAACCACAATATAAACAACAATAAACAATTCATTTTCACGCAACTCAATATAAACGACACAACTATCAAACAATAAATCCTACCGTTCCGTGGTGTAGGCCCTAAGGAAAAACTAACGTCCTCTTTTTACCTGGCGTCCTAGCCCGATGAGGATTCTCGGTTACATGTCTACCTACGGCTCGACCTACGACAAATAGTCAAACTTCATTAAACTCAAGTTTACATTCACCAATTACTCTCAAACAACTATTTCTAGTCTAACCCAACTAAAATCTAACTAAATGGGCAACTAATTTGGGTTCGGTAAAAACCGACCCGAAACGTCAAACGCGCGTAACTTTTGCGTCGGTTATCGGAATCGAACGATTCCAGCGGCCACGTACTCCTCTAATAACCTATTTTAACCTGCCAAAAGGAATTTTAAAACAAACAACTCTAGCTAGGTCAAATTGGCAAAAACCCGAACTGCCCTTAAACCAAAAAATCCCCTTTTTTGATTTTTCATCAATTCTCCTCCGATTCTTCACCAATTAATTCCCCTCATACATAATTAACATAATCTAACAAAAATCCCGAGCTACACGCCACAAAACCCGAATTGCCCAAATCGGCTTACTGATTTTTCCCCCAAATTGGGCTCCTCACAACTCGGCGACCATTGCTGGTCCAAGGGTCGGCAAACCCATGCCGAGAACACCTAAAATCGGCCGGTGATCGGAGCTCAAACTCGCTCCTCACCCTCGGCCACGAACAGAACCGAAACAGGGGAAGAGAACGACTTACCGTTCGGTTCTGTGCGCGACGACGGCCGGAACTGGCAGCCTAGGAGTCGCCGACGTCGTCTGGCCGGAAATCGTCGGGAATCGTCGGCGATCGCCGTTCCTCCCTTCCCTCTCCCCTGTTCTTCTCTCGGCGTCGGGCACTCGACGAACAACAGAATGGCGAAGCCATTCTGTTGTTTTTTGTTTTTATTAATAATAATAAATTATAATAATAAAACTAAACTATTTCTTTAATTTAAACTAGCTAATTATCATTTTACCCTCCTGTAAAATTAGCCCCTCCGAAAACTCCGATAAATCCCGTTCTTAAATTCTAAATTTTCGTAAATTGACCCTCACCCCGTACCCAGCTTAAGTTCTCCATTGGGAATACCCGAACATAAATTAATTAAAACAATCTATTTTATTATTCTTTTATTTTCTCTTCAATTTTCCCTTTAAAAAAAAATCCCGGGTGTTACAATATTGTCGATATTTGGTTTTAAAATAATTAACGTCGGGTTACGTTCTCTATTTTTGTCGTTAGCCGTTTTAAGTCGGTTTTTCTAAAGTTTTTACGAAAATTATTTTTAATTGCGTTTTAAACGCGGGATAGGTTAGCAAAGTAGCGCACCGAGCCGGGGCGGGTTCGGGGGCGTTACACCAGACGAGTTCTCTTCTCCTTCTTCTTGCTTCTTCTTTGTATTTTAAGCGCTCCTGTAGGATTGTAATCGTTTAGCCATTGAAACGAATATTTGGAAAACCAAAAGCGTGTCTTCGTCTGTAACGACCCAGACGGGGAGCCGTCACTTAGTCATAATCTTTCATTAATCATTGACTCAACTTCTACCTTTTCTTCTTCATTTCCAATCTAATATTTACATACATTTTTTTTTTAACTCACTCTTAGACTGATAACAGAGACGTTATAACATCAAGGGAATCTCGCCCTCTCAAACTCGATTTTTCCTTAAATCCCGTTGGCTAAATCTTACACAGGTCGAGCGGCTAAAATTGGTCATTTGATCAATGACTTAATTGGGCTGGGAAGAAATGCCCCAGACTACTCGACGTTATTCAGTTGGGGTTTGCATGGGTTTGCATGCATCGAGTGACGAAGTAAATATCATCTGATTTGTCACATGTACCCTACGTGACTCAGTTATAGACGCCCAGTAGAAAACATCCACCGGCGGACATGGGCATTACACGTGTCTAATTAAAGACATCGCTCGGTCCCGAACATTCTCCACTAGATGTTCTTAATTACACTACATCGACCGGTGGTCATGTGCGCCTCGCGTGACTAATTAAAACATTCCTCGGGCACTAGGCGACAAGAAATTTCTCACATCATCCGGTAAGTGAAATACTCTACATCTACCGGTCACTAGACGACAAGACGACATTTAAATCATCCGGTAACCTAAATACACTTGATCTGTCGGTCACTAGACGACAAAATCACGTTTTCATCATCCGGTGACTAAACGACAACTACATTCCCATCATCCGGTGACTAAACATACTACATCATCCGGTGAGGAAACATACTACATCATCCGGTGAGGAAACATACTACATCACCCGGTGACTATTTGTTCAACTTCTATCATTTTACATGCACCGATGACGTCAGCCGGATGATCGCCTCATCCAGCATCTATCATACGGCAGTAAAACACTATAATCATCAAACAACTTCATTCAACAGGAAAATACCACAACTCACCCAAATCTTAACTTAATAACTATAAACCTCAAAGAGTGAGAATCACAGACTTATCCAGAATGCACATGGCGGAAGACTTAAGCAAAACAGAACATTCGATAATCTTTAAAATCATTATCAGACTCTGAAGTCTATCAATCAAATCCGAACTTCATTGTTATAAGAAATTCTATTCTACTTAGACATCTGTTTATCATAAACTTTACTGACATACTATGAGCATAACCAGGGGACTTAATCACCTGTCCAGCCTTGCACTGTCATACTGAGCATCCTCAAGCAACCAGCTTTAAACATCATTTCTGGATTAGAAATCCTCACCTGTTAGCTCTTCACCTACATCACAAGCCTAATGCTTAGTAAGGAATGCAACACTAACACGGATGCATGAATGCATATTTCGGAAAACACATGTTCATGAGTCTTTTGTTGTTCATATCTTTGCTCGTAATCATCATTCATAGTCCTGGATCATATTCATCATTCATAATCGTTGTTCATATTCTTCATTTAAGTTGTGTGGATTAAGAGAGGATTTGTGCCGGTAAAGGGGGTTCGACAGTGAGTTTGATCTTGGTCCCTACTGCGGGTCGTATTCATATGTCCCTCTTTTGGAATGTGACATACGCCGAACCGCCCCCAACCCTCACTTAGTCCACGTTACATAAGTTTTATCTTCTTACTTTGTTCATGAGAAAACCATGCTCTTAAAACATTTTCATATGCATAAAATAGTCATGATGCATGTACATGGAAATTCTTAAATCATCAAGCTACAGAATAGAGCACTATCCAACATGAGACCTTACCATTGAGCTAATCATCAACATAATGTTAGACAGTAACATAAGGGAACTACAAATCATCGTATGAGCTTCTACCTAGCATCCTTTGATGTAGGGTCCTAATGACCAAGAAACCTGTACATTCACTTATCTATTTTCCTTAGCAACTTGAGCTCCTTTTCTTCAGATTTTGTCACCTAAAACATTCACATTGCAGTAGTTAAAAAAAAATCCTAGTAGTTCTAAATCTCAAGTCAACCTAAGATTTAATAGCTAAAGTCATTCCTGAATCCTTAGTCTAATACTCTGTGCAGTCTGAATCCAAAAAACGAAATAAACAGACCCGACTATCGATTACTCAGGGTTGGTTATTTTAAATGTCCAGAATCGATTCTGAATGACATTGCCACTCTCAGATTCTAAAATATCCTTATTATTATTCGGCCATTAAAGAATCCGAAACTCCAATACTGAGCTGAAAACAGAGCTTAATAACTAACAGATAACTACCTTGCCTATTTCATACCTTGGGCGTGGATTCGTAGGGAATGCAGGCCTGAAGCCGGGCGTTGACAAGAAGGATTACTGATAACAGAGAGCGAGAGCTCGGGAGAGAAGAAATCGCCGAGAGTAGAAGATGTCGGCTACAGTGGTTTAAATAAAGTTTGAACCCTTTCCATTTCCTTTAAATACCGGTCTCAAACCTCCATTATTACAACTTTGCTACCCAACCTAGTTTAAATCCACATGTAATTAATTAAGCTTGGCATAATATTCTAAACCGGGAAAAATTAACTAAACACGACCGTTAAAACGGTTAAGGAAATCACCTGGTCGTTATTTCGGGTGTTACATCTTCTGTCGGAGTTGCCTCCGTGAAGAGAGAGTTTCTCTCTCGGCCTAGCCGGCGCCCAGCACCAATGGCTTCGCCCAAGTCTTCCTCGAGCCAAAGGTTGCTCGGAGGAATACTCAGTCGTCGGAGGGCGGCGAAACCTTAAGTTCCCTTCGCTGTGATTTCGTCGCTGGCAACGACGAATTTCTCACCCGAAGCTTCAACAGCTTTTGGGCCAGCAACGGGTCATTCACCTTCATTTCCATTTCCCTCCCCTTATCGGTCTTCTCTGTGGCAAAGTGTAACGCCCCCGAACCCGCCCCGGCTCGGTGCGCTACTTTGTTAACTCAACTTGCGTTTAAAACGAAGTTTAAAATAATTTTCGATAAAATTTTAACTCGGTTTTTGGTTTTTGAACCCTCGAAAATACGTAGAAAAACATTTATAAAATATGTACAAAAGGTATCGGAAACTATAAGGTTCAAACTGGGTTGAAATAAGCGTCGAAACAGTAAAAATTGGCTTTCGGTCGACACCTCAAAGTAGTGGTCGACCCCAAAAAGGTTCTGGTTTCAGTTTGCACTGAGATCGGTTGACACCTTGCATCAGTGGTCGACACCTTGTCTGGCACTGGTCGACCCCTGCTAAAAGGGTCGACACCTAATTGCCTCTTGTTTCATTCATGAAGGAAAGCGGTCGACACATTGCCTGAGGTGTCGACCCCTTGACTGGTTTTGGTCTACCCCTGCAGCACAATTCCCCAGCCCAGCGCCAGCCTTAACCACCAGCGCACCTCTTCCACTTTTTCTCATTTTTCTTTGAGCCATACACTTCCAAATTTTCTAAAATTTTTACCATACATTCCCGACACTCCCGGCTCCGTGTCCCGTAAAAATCTTGAAAAACCGACTTAAATTGGTCAATAAAAAAAACAGAGAAAATAAACCCGACGTTATTTGTTTTAAAATCAAAATGAGCGGCATAACGCCTAAAACTTCCCAAAACCCAAAACCTGAAAATACACATTTATAAAATCATCTTTTATACAGACAAATCCCACAAAACAACCACATTATTTTTACAAACTCCAGATAGGTAAAAATTATATAATGCAAAATACCGCTCTACCCACATCTTTCCGAAGATCATGGTCGAAACGCCGCGACAACTATCCGCACCGGCATACAGCGTACATCAACGACTGCGTCCCAATCTTAGCTTTCCTCGTAGCTCTAACCTGTATTCCTGTCGTTACCTACACCACAGAACACACGCACACACGTAAGCTTACGCTTAGCAAGTAGGGGATAACAAATATAAAAATATGTATAAAGCACACACAACCCTAACACATACAATTTCTACTCGCTCTATTATTCTCGTTTCATTTTCTTTGCATTGTTCTATCATAGAACCCCTCACCAGTGCTAACTTTGCACCTTCATGCGACTAAGCGACTCCCATAGAGTCCCTCGCAGGTGCCACCATAACGCAACTGGGCAACTCCCAAGGAGTCCCTCGCAGGTGTTCGACTCTCACAAAGTCCCTCGCAAGTGCCACCTTAACGCGACTGGGTGACTCCCTTGGAGTCCTTTGCAGGTGTCACTCTAACGCGACTGAGCGACTCCACTATAGTCCCTCGCAGGTGTCCACCCTAACGCGACTGGGCAACTCTCGTAGAGTCCCTCGCAGGTGTCATCCTAATGCGACTGGGCGACTCCAACATAGTCTCTCGCAGGTATCCACCCTAACGCGACTAGGCAACTCTCGTAGAGTCCCTCGCAGGTGTCACCCTAACGCGAGTGGGCGACTCCAACATAGTCCCTCACAGGTGTCACCGTAACGCGACTAGGCGACTCACACGGAGTCCCTTGCAGGTGTCACCCTAACATGACTGGGCGACTCCACTAAAACCACGCCCCAGGTGCCACCCTAACGCGACTGGGCGACTCTCCTCGAGTCCCTCGCGGGTGCCACCTTAACGCAACCCCACAAAACCATATTGCCACATTGCCTTTCTACTTATCAGTTTCTGTTTCATACTTACCATTCGAAACCATGCTCTAGGTCAATACAAGGCTTAACCAACAAAGAAGGTAAAACAACCAAACAACAAACAAACAAACAACCAAACAACAAATAGCTTCCTACCGTTCCGTGGTGTAGGTCTGAAGGCAACAAAACACACGTCCACTACTTACCTGAACTCCCGCACGTGTTAGCTCACTCCGAGTACACAATTCACTTGCTCGACCACCTAGCACATTAATGGGAAAAATCACTTAAACTCATTAAAACATAAACTAAGGGATGTTTACTAAAATTCTCACACCACCAAACTAACTTTTCAACATAAAAACCCAAAATCCGATTTTCCCACAATTTTCGATGTCCAAATTTCAAACGGCCATAGCTTTCTCGTTTTTCAACGAATTTCGACGTGCCACCCCAATATGTAAACCTCTACACGTCTACTATCCATTGAAATACTTAAATTAACTAACCAAACACATTGGGCAAGTCAGAAATGCAAAAACAGAACCGGCACCCTTTGCTCTAAAAACCTGTTTTTCCATAATTCTCCTCAAATCTTCAATCTCTTCCTAAAAACAACCTAAACTAACATATTTAAGAGTTAAACAACTAAATTTGGGAAGAAAACCCAACAAGGAACAAAATTTTCGGAATTCCTAAATTAGGGTTTTCAAACCCTATGCAAACTTACATAAAACACCTTAAAAACACTAAAAATCAACATCTTAATGTATAAAACTCAAAACCCCATCAAAAGCTCACCTTAATCTCTTGAAAAGCTTGAAGAAAAGATGATGGAGAAACCCTAAAGCTTGCTGCAAATTTCGTGGGTTGAAAGGAGGAAGAAGATAGGTGTTTTCCATTTTACCATTAAACCCATCCATTTTATAAAATCACACAACTTTTTACTTTTTGATTTTTACCACTAAATTTTTCATTTTTATACAAATCCCCTCCTTATCACTTGCATTCTCTCCAACGTGAATGGCATCCTCCTTCACTTCTCATTTAATTTTTATTTTATTTATTTCCTAACTTTCTATTGGTTAATAACAAATTTGGATTTTTCAACCTTATCTTTTTGACTACTTTCCACCAAGCTTTTAGACTTTATAAAAACAACTACACTCATCCCATTTTGCTTTGCTTTAAACCCACGTGGAAGGCTTCTCCTTCTTCCACTTTTCTATTTTAATTCACTTTCTTCAACAATTTAAAATTAAAACAACACTACCATACATTCATGCTTTTCTAATTTCCACTTTTCAATCTCTCTTTTTTGACTTTTCAACACACTCACTGTTTCAAACTTGAAACCCTCATCACTTTAACATTAAACTATCCTAACTCATCTAATCTAAGCCCACACACGTTATAGGAAATTTCAGGGTGTTACACAAAGAAACCGATTTGATCACTCACCCACATCACCGAATATGTCTTTCCATTTTCGTGTTTATTCTATGTTTTTCTTTGTTTTTAGGCGTCTGTTTTTGGGGTGTCCTTTGAGCACCGATCCCTCTGTGTTCTCTTGTCTTCCGCATGCATTTTCTAACCCCATTTGTAAGCCCGTAGCCTATCAAAAATCCTTCCTATTGATTTTTTTATTAGATCAATTATCATGATGACGAAAAACAACACTCAAAATTAAGAGTCCACAAGCCATGCACCTGCGCCACCATCTAAGGAGTCTAGCTCGATATTACAAGAACAATTTGATGTTTTATCAACTAATTTTGAGCTCTTGCAACAACTCCATCAACAATTTAAACATCAATTCCAAGAGATTAGGAACCTTTCTGAGAGACCTCCTCAAGCTCCTCAACCAAGAAAAGAAATTGATGTGCCACAAAAACCTAATACACGGCAAACATCATGGAGGCTAACTTTATGTTTTAGTTCTTTTTATTTTTGTAGGAAAAGTGGCTTGCAAAGAAGCAAGGGATAGCCTCCACCAGAAATTCACAAGAAGATGTCAAAGTTCACACCTAAGAGGAGTTTCACGAATCCAAAAATATGTGCTAGGGTGGGAGCCAAAAAGGAGAGACTCGAGAGCTCAACACTTCGGCCATGGAGGTCAACTTAGGCCATTGTCTCTCCTTGAAAGCTTGAAGAAGGATGTAGTGCAAGAAGCACCAATAGGAGCCAAGAATTTGGTCTATAGAGCTCCTAGCACGAATCCGTCAAGCCCAAACATCAAATCATTCAATCCAACAATTAGCAAGGAGGAAGCACATGACCGATTCTACAAGGGCCTTTTATTTTTAACTTATGTTTGTATGTTTTTGAATCCTTTATTGAACCTTATATTATTTAGTGTGTAGTATTGATGGTGGGGACCATCTAGTGAGAACGAGAGAGAGCCACATGACAAGAGGAGACCATACAGTGTTTGGTTTCCTCATTTGGTCGAGTACTCATTTTCTCCCTATTTCTTTGTTTGAATTTTTACTTCTTTTGTAATAGTTGTGGGTGGAAACCCTAATTCCCTTGGAGACATAATTTATACTCTTTTTAAGGCTTGTAATCTTCAGCACATTGTGAATAGAAAAACTGAAGTTCAACTTCAAAATCTTGAGCTTTCAAGCTTCAAATGGCCGCATCTCCCCGATGTGTAATATCTGATTGAGTGTGTGTTTATTTTAGGTTCCATATTTGTGAGTATAGTGGATTCCATTGTATTGCTCTCTTCTTCTACCTATTCCCTTAAGGTAGAATATCTAGCAAGGACATAATAAGCTCTCATCATAGCAAGTTGGGGTGCTCATCCTCAATGAGACCCAAAGTACTGAGAAAGTGCAGCCATATCATTGGAGCTATTTTGATAGAGTTGTTGATATGCTTTGAAATATGGCAATTTGTGTTTCAATCACATGCACTAGTTCACTCTCGGATATCCAACTGAATATCACCAAAAGATCCCCAGATTCCAATAGATAAAAAAAATATAAATTCAACTCCAAAAATCACGAAAATTTAGGATGATCTTACTTGGTGAGTGAATAAGAATCTATGAAAATTTTAGAGATTAAATCGCAATGAAGGAGAAGATATGATCAGAACAATCAGACTTGAACAATCTGTCCAAAAATAGCGATAAATGGCTACACGAGGATGCATTTTGGGATGTTATAACTTCGGTTGTAAAACTCCAATTGACTTGACATTTTAACACATTCTTATAATTTGTGTGGAACAAATACCCACAAAATTTCAGGGCCTAACCCACTGTGGTTGAAACGTTATGGCTGAAATATGAACGGTCGCCGGAACTCGGTCTGCTGCTCTAGCCGAGAACAAAACACCAACTTCGGGAATATGTAGCTCTCTCGTCTGAAAACAAAACGATGCAATTCTTGTGGCAGATTAATTCTATGGGTATGAGGATTGTTGTATGTAAAAATCAGAGGAAAATTTTTTGTAAGGATGAAGTTACGGATGAAACATCAATGTTGGTTTGGAAATGTGATAAGTAAGCACCTCCCGGGTCTTGTCTCCTCTATTGAGAAGCACTCCAACAAGGTAAAAGTGAGAGTTCATACAATCTTATGAGGATGACTACCTTCAACTAAGATTGTAGAAAAAGGTACACTAATAAGAATTTCCAATGCACTCACAAGATGAAAATAATTTTCACCAAAAATAGTAGAATATGACTCACCGACAGCGATGGGGTTTGAGCTCGAAGAGAGGCTCGGTTTTGGAAGAATATTATTCAAAATTCTATTCAATCAAAGTTGGGGCTGAAGGGGTGTTAAGGATGGTTTAAATACCTCCTCCCTTCAGCAAATTACAATTAGGGTTTAGTAAACTAATGGACAAGAAAAAGGCCTTAGAAGGCGCTTTGCGCGTGCCACCACTTCGGCCCAAACAAAGGCCGCACTCTATCTTCAGAATTTTATTCAATCAAAGTTGGGGCTGAAGGGGTGTTAAGGATGGTTTAAATACCTCCTCCCTTTAGCAAATTACAATTAGGGTTTAGTAAATTAATGGAAACGAAAAAGGCCTTAGAAAACCCATTGCGGGTGCCACCACTTCAGCCCAAACAAAGGTCGCGCGCTAGCCCATTCTTCCTCCACAATTTTGTGTCTTTATTTAATCTAAATCTAGCCCACTTATCCTCCTAAAGGTGCTCAGCTATGAATAAACTAAAAACATATAATAAACTAAAATTTAAAGGGAAATAAAAGAGTGGTTCTTGGATTGGGCTTTGGGCTCGATTTTCTTGTTAGAAAAAGTATCTCTATTTGGTCTAGTTGACTAAGCAAACAAAGTTCAAATTCCACGATCTAACCCATTATAGAAACCTTGAGATGTCAACTACATTCTGCATGAAGCACACTTGTTGTAATAAAGTTGGAACGGCTGTCTAATATGCTCATTACTACTCAAAGGTCAGTTTCAGTGCAGCTTTCTTAGAAAGTCCAATAATCCTTGTACATATGCTTGATCCTCATTTAAGCTTCATCTTCTATCTATGTTTCACAAAGATCATGCCCACCAAGAATTGTGTACATGATTTCATGTCTTTGATGGCTTCATCATGTGATGCTCCTCCAAAATATAAACTTGAAAATATATCAGAACTAATCAATCCAACGTTTGAGAAGTAGCAAATTTGTGGAACATCAGCTGTTTAATCTGGAAGTTCACCCATGTATCGGCCAAAACTATTTTGCAACCGATAATGTTTTTGCGTTTCAACCTCCTTTCCCATTTTTGAAGCCCATTATTTGGTATAAGAGCTTTGTCCATTATTTTACCACTTCTTCCTTGCATGCTTTAATGCCTTGAATCATAGTAAGAAGTCATTCTTTTTCTTCTAAAAGTTTTTGTTACAACTTGTCACAACCGATCCATGCTTTTGTTGAAAAACCCACACAAAATGATGTGCCACAGAAACCGATTCCAAGATTCCATACCAATGAATTTTCTAACCACTATTCAAGTGTTTATTTCGTAGGTTTTCATGGAGAAACATGCTTTAAGGATATCAAATTCTTCAACACAGCATCCACTTACATTATGTCATCCTTCAAGGTGAGACATAAATAGAAGATCAAGCACGCGTTGAAGGATTATTCAATTTTCCAAAAATCTGCCTACACCCTGACCTCTGAAGAGTATTTGGAATATTTGACAGCCTTATTCTACCCCAAAACGATCCTCTCACTGAGACAAACTCTTTTCCCTAAAGGATAGATTGACGATTCCAACGTCTCCCCTTCCCTTTTCTCTCTCTTTTCCGCGGGTTTCTCACCTCAGTTTCTCTCTTGTTTTCCTTCCTTTCTTTTTTTTTTCTCTCTCTCTCACATCGTGAAATCTCAGCAGCCTTCCACCTACCCCTTTCTTTCCTCTTTCTTTTTTTTTTCTTATCCCACACAAATCTCACAAAAATATGCCACCTTATTAATTTCGAATAGTGTTTAATGGTAAATTTACGATTAAACCTATTATTATCCAATAAAAAGATCAAAATGCCCTACCTTTTTGATAAAATCACCATAAAACCATAATTAATAAATCATTAATCATAATTAATCTAATCACAATTAAATTAATTTTAATCTAATCACCCAATAATTAATAAAAATCGTAATATTTCGTCATTTTTTTCAAAATGTCAAATTTTGTCCATTTAATGTATTATTTCTTCCATCAAATTTATTCAACTTATAATTACATATTATTTGAATATATAATTATTCACTATTATATCGTTTACAAAAATATAATTTAAAAGTCCAAATCATTATAGTTGAGCTTTCATAGAGGACACAATGAGTATCTTGTGTCTCTTTGGTATTGCTTGATAAGAAAATTCTTTTTCATTTGGGCGTCAAAAATACACTAATCCAGATTTGCAGTTAATGGTGGCATAGTGTCTGAACAGCCAGTCCATTCCCAAAATTACATCATATCCTTTCGTATCAATTATAATAAGATTCGCATAAAGTTGTTAGTCTCATACAGATTCAATATCTCCTTGCACTGCCTGATTGGAGTGCATAGACTCTCCTGACGGTAACATAACACTATAAGATTGGCCGGCTGACACAAACCATAAATTCCATCTAGCTACAAAATTACTTGCTACAAAAGAGCGTGTGGCCCCCGTGTCTAATAGTGTATAAGCAGGTACATTACATATTAGAATTGTACCTGTAATAACAGAATACCGCAAATCATCATCATCTTCGATTAATGCGAAAACTCTCGGAGTAACCCTGGTCTGTCTCTTTTCTGGCATCGGACAATCATTAACTTGATGGCCTTCCTTATCACATATGAAGCAACGGCCTGTAAGAAGCTTGCACTCACCAGAATGATTCCTCTTGCTCACTGGACATATAGGAAGTTGAGGAGCTCCCTGTAGTCGCTTTCCTTTTCCTTGATCAACAGTTGATTCATTGGGCTTTTTAGTGCCCCTATTATGTTGCTACTGTGATTGCCACCCTCTATTATGTTGTTGTTATGCTGGAACTTCTCGAAAAATCCTTTTAGGTAGTTCTCTCTGTTTCTGGAGCTTCATTTGCATTGCTTCTATCTGCAGTGCCTTGGCTACTATCTTCGAATACGGCACATCGCCAACACTCGCTGTCGTAAGTCCTATAAAGATGTCCATTTTCAAACCTTGAACGAACTGATGAACTTTGTTTTCTTTGGTGTCCACCAGATGGTTAGCATAACGAGAGAGTGATTCAAACTTATTGATATACTCAACCACTGATCCATACTATCGCAGTTGAGCGAATTCCACTAGTTTTCTTGTCCTTACGTTGAGGTTGAAGTATTTCTCATAAAATATCTTCTTGAATTGTTCCCATGCAATTTCCATTACGACTGTGGTGGTCTTTACGGTGTCCCACAAAGTATCTCGCATCCTTTGTGAGATGGAATACGGCACAGGTAACTTTCTTGTTTTCCTCCACTTCAGCATAGTTGAACATATTATTTATTGCTCGGATCCAGTCCTCAGCATGTGTTGAATCCGTAGATTGTCCATCGAACATCGATGATCAGAGCTGTCAAAATCTTTGTCCACTAGTGTCATGTGAAACATTAGCATTGTTGTTGTTCCCATTGCCCTCCCTAGCCACCATCTTTTCCATCATACGAGACTGAGTGCCAACTAATTCCGTCAACTGTCAAATAGCACTGTCCCTATCGTCTACTTCTCCATGTCGTCCTCTCACCATTTTGTAAATTCTACATGTAGTTATAAACTTAATTCAATAAACTAAAACTTGAACTTAAACTTAAACACTTACAGTTGATGGAGGGCTCTCATGTGGCAGATTGTGCAGTCAGGCAGTCTACAAAATCGATTTTAAAACTCGGATGCCCTGATACCACTAATATAACGACCCGTACGTCGTCGCAAAACTTGCCATGACTTACATGAACGTATACACATTTTTGGATGTAAAATTTTTTGACTTTTCCTTAAAACTTTAATCGGTTTTTGGGACGTTTATGCCCTTTAAAATACATGGGGAACGTTCGTAAAATACGTTTAGAAAATATCATAAAACATTAGGTTAAAACATATTTAGAAATCAAAATTAAAAAATTAAATAAAATTTATCAAAACATGACCTGCGCCGCGCGCGCATGGCCCTATCAGCGGGCGCACGTCGACCAATCAGTATGTGACACCCCCAGACCCGATTGGGGTTGAGGAGCCTCACTCCGGACATTTTTAAATAAACTTGGACTATTTTTTTTTGAACTTTTAAAACTTTATACGGAGAGAACTCTCACTGGAATTGAGGACTGGAAGACTACGGTGAGTAACAGAAGAAGACAGGAAGACATATATAAAAATCTGGATGACAGTTATAAATGGCAGAAGAAAACCAAGAAGACAGAAGGCAGGGAAAACCTTCTCTGGAAATTTAGACTGGAAAACATATTAGAAGTCGAACCTCAGAAATAAATAGCAGAAGAAAAACAGGGAGACAGAAGGTGTAGACTTATTGAAAACAGATTACAGAAATACATGGCAGAAGAAAAACAGGAAGACAGTAGTAAGAATAGACTTTGGACATTTAAAACAGCAGGCAGAGTTTGGAAGTTTAAAACAACAGGCCAAATGGACTTTGAAAACAGAAAGAAAGAACAAATGAACAGAACACAACAGAAAAGAACAGGAACATAAAGATTGTGGACGTTTAAAATAGCAAGGGATTCTGACATTTGGACGTAAAAACTTTTGCCCTCTTTTACAACTCTTAAACCTGAAGACAGGATATCCAAGTCCACCAGTTCCACGATCTGAGTAGGGTCTTGCACGCATCTTTTCAGCATTAAAACTTGAAAAACGTTGTGGACTCCACTCGTAGACGCTGGCAGTCGCAGTCTATAAGCTGTGCTTCCAATCATCTTCGAGATGTGAAATGGCCCAACCACCTTGGACTGAGCTTTCCCATACCATCCTCATCACGCCCTTGATTATTATTTATAGGATTTACCTAGTGTGGATTGAGGACGGTACCGAGAAGCTGAAGAGAGAGATTTGGACGATGACACTTAGCCGATTAAAAGAACAGAAACCGAAGGCAAAATAGACTATTATTTTGAAGGCAGAATGGACGTGGACGACTATTTTACAGAAGAGAATGACAACTGTTTTACTGAAGGCGTGGACGACTAACACTTAGCCAAATACTTAAAAACTCGAAAGACAGAAATTGAAAGGCATAAAAAACAGAAGGCGTGGACGACTATTTTCAAAGGCAACGTGGACGTTTAACATAACAGACAGAAGACCGATGTGACAGCCCCAGAACCGAACCCGATCGGGCTCCGAGAACCGAGCCGTCACTCCGGGACATTTGCAGAAAACGGGCACATATTTTTTTTTATAACAGAAAACAGGGAACAAAACGTTTACAAACTATAAAACTTCACCGAGAGAGAGAGTTCTCTGGAGTTGAAAGCAAAACGGGATTCAATAACGGATAACAGAAGAGAAACGAAAATGCAGGAAGACAGGGACATTTAAGAGAACTTAAACTGGGAAGAAGCGTACTGTGGAAGGCTACGGTGTATAACAGAACTATGCACAATTCGGAAATGAATAACAGAAGAGAAGAAATGGCGAAGAAAATAATTAAACAGACTTAGGGACAGCAGTAAACCAGAAATCATAAGCAAGGCAGAAAGTGTTGGGCGAAGGCGTTAGACGTCATCGGAAGAAAAGATGACGTCAACCGGAAGACAAAATTATAAACTGGGCGGAAGACTTATGCTGACGTCAACCGGAAGACAAAATTATAAACTGGGCGGAAGACTTATGCTGACGTCAACCGGAAGACAAAATTATAAACTGGCGGAAGACTTATGCTGACGTCAACCGGAAGACAAAATTATAAACTGGCGGAAGACTTATGCTGACGTCAACCGGAAGACAAAATTATAAACTGGGCGGAAGACTTATGCTGACGTCAACCGGAAGACAAAATTATAAACTGGGCGGAAGACTTATGCTGACGTCAACCGGAAGACAAAATTATAAACTGGGCGGAAGACTTATGCTGACGTCAACCGGAAGACAAAATTATAAACTGGCGGAAGACTTATGCTGACGTCAACCGGAAGACAAAATTATAAACTGGGCGGAAGACTTATGCTGACGTCAACCGGAAGACAAAATTATAAACTGGCGGAAGACTTATGCTGACGTCAACCGGAAGACAAAATTATAAACTGGCGGAAGACTTATGCTGACGTCAACCGGAAGACAAAATTATAAACTGGGCGGAAGACTTATGCTGACGTCAACCGGAAGACAAAATTATAAACTGGGCGGAAGACTTATGCTGACGTCAACCGGAAGACAAAATTATAAACTGGGCGGAAGACTTATGCTGACGTCAACCGGAAGACAAAATTATAAACTGGCGGAAGACTTATGCTGACGTCAACCGGAAGACAAAATTATAAACTGGGCGGAAGACTTATGCTGACGTCAACCGGAAGACAAAATTATAAACTGGGCGGAAGACTTATGCTGACGTCAACCGGAAGACAAAATTATAAACTGGGCGGAAGACTTATGCTGACGTCAACCGGAAGACAAAATTATAAACTGGGCGGAAGACTTATGCTGACGTCAACCGGAAGACAAAATTATAAACTGGGCGGAAGACTTATGCTGACGTCAACCGGAAGACAAAATTATAAACTGGGCGGAAGACTTATGCTGACGTCAACCGGAAGACAAAATTATAAACTGGGCGGAAGACTTATGCTGACGTCAACCGGAAGACAAAATTATAAACTGGGCGGAAGACTTATGCTGACGTCAACCGGAAGACAAAATTATAAACTGGGCGGAAGACTTATGCTGACGTCAACCGGAAGACAAAATTATAAACTGGGCGGAAGACTTATGCTGACGTCAACCGGAAGACAAAATTATAAACTGGGCGGAAGACTTATGCTGACGTCAACCGGAAGACAAAATTATAAACTGGGCGGAAGACTTATGCTGACGTCAACCGGAAGACAAAATTATAAACTGGGCGGAAGACTTATGCTGACGTCAACCGGAAGACAAAATTATAAACTGGGCGGAAGACTTATGCTGACGTCAACCGGAAGACAAAATTATAAACTGGGCGGAAGACTTATGCTGACGTCAACCGGAAGACAAAATTATAAACTGGGCGGAAGACTTATGCTGACGTCAACCGGAAGACAAAATTATAAACTGGGCGGAAGACTTATGCTGACGTCAACCGGAAGACAAAATTATAAACTGGGCGGAAGACTTATGCTGACGTCAACCGGAAGACAAAATTATAAACTGGGCGGAAGACTTATGCTGACGTCAACCGGAAGACAAAATTATAAACTGGGCGGAAGACTTATGCTGACGTCAACCGGAAGACAAAATTATAAACTGGCGGAAGACTTATGCTGACGTCAACCGGAAGACAAAATTATAAACTGGGCGGAAGACTTATGCTGACGTCAACCGGAAGACAAAATTATAAACTGGGCGGAAGACTTATGCTGACGTCAACCGGAAGACAAAATTATAAACTGGGCGGAAGACTTATGCTGACGTCAACCGGAAGACAAAATTATAAACTGGGCGGAAGACTTATGCTGACGTCAACCGGAAGACAAAATTATAAACTGGGCGGAAGACTTATGCTGACGTCAACCGGAAGACAAAATTATAAACTGGGCGGAAGACTTATGCTGACGTCAACCGGAAGACAAAATTATAAACTGGGCGGAAGACTTATGCTGACGTCAACCGGAAGACAAAATTATAAACTGGGCGGAAGACTTATGCTGACGTCAACCGGAAGACAAAATTATAAACTGGGCGGAAGACTTATGCTGACGTCAACCGGAAGACAAAATTATAAACTGGGCGGAAGACTTATGCTGACGTCAACCGGAAGACAAAATTATAAACTGGGCGGAAGACTTATGCTGACGTCAACCGGAAGACAAAATTATAAACTGGGCGGAAGACTTATGCTGACGTCAACCGGAAGACAAAATTATAAACTGGGCGGAAGACTTATGCTGACGTCAACCGGAAGACAAAATTATAAACTGGGCGGAAGACTTATGCTGACGTCAACCGGAACAACAGAGTTTTAAAACAGAAACCACAAACATCCAGAAGAGTTTACAAATATGAACTTTACTTTAAAGACTTAAACCTCTACACAGAATTATCTGACTGCAACAACCATTTCCAATGAGCTCGATCACCACAATCCATTACTCATCAGCTTGAGGAGCAAGGTCCTCCTCTGGAGTATCCGTACCTACAACAGGGAGTTCATCTATGAGCATAGAGCTCAGTAAGAACATGAAATGCAATGGTGCATATGCTGTGCATGAACGTTTCAAATACATGAACATACATCACTTCACATTTAGTTTCATGGACAGGAAGGTATAAGTGGGAGGAGGAGCTGGCGCAACAGGATTGTACATGCCACTTTCAGGACATAACAGGAGTACTTGACAGGATGCCAGTCCTCGTCCACACTTAACCGTACATTTTCTTTACAGGATTTTATCTTACTTACTTCAAAACCGGTGCTGAAAACATTTGCATGATTTTACAGGAAAACGTGTATGCATGAATCAGTGCGATGCTTAAACTTAACATTTCAGGTGACAGAATGAATACAACAGAGAACAGAATATAACGGAAACACGTTTAACTTAAAACATAACCTAAAACCTATCTACCCGAACCAGACCTAGTACCTCCGAGTTGTAGGGCCTTAAGGGCCAACGTAGATGCATGAACTTACCTGTGTGCAGCCAAGTAGTATGCTCGAACGTCTCTGGAAAGCTCGGACCTGTAGCATGAATGTTCAGAGTTTAAACACGCTACAAATGCTAACTAATATCTCGTAGGAAATGCAGCAAACACATTTCAACTCTTTAGAAAACACACCAACGTGTTTTCATCCAAAAACAGTGAGTTTTCACCGAAAACCGAAACCCTAAACTTCGGTAAAAACTCACCTTAAACTTGTCCAAATTTATTAGTGTGAGTAGATGCTTACCTTTGCTGAAGAAAACGGAGAAATGCTAGAGAAACAAGGCGTGGAAGTTTCGTCTTAATCGCCTGGAAGAGAGAAAACAGAGAGTGCTTCACGTAGAGTGAAGAGAAAAGAGGAAGGATGGAAGAGAAAAGGCATTGGCTCCTTCAGCAAGTCTTTGCCAAGTGTCACTCATCCACTTGATCTTTCCCAACCACCTTAATTGCTTCCCTATTTACCCCTCCATTGGTTTTTAACTAATTTGCTTTGTTTTGGTTACACATTAGTTTAGTTTCACTAAACATTTCCAACAATTCAACCAAAACATACATTGTATTAATATAATATTAATCGCGGTTAAATGACCCCGGGAAAACTATTACATGGCAAAGTGCCGGGTGTTACATTCCACCCACCTTAACAGAAATTTTGTCCCCAAAATTTGGCTAAGCAAAGAGATCCGGATATTGAGTCCTAACATCCGCTTCTCTTTCCCATGTGGCATCCTCCACATTGTGATTACGCCATAAAACTTTCACCAATGGGACCACTTTGTTGCGCAATACCTTGACTGAGGTATCCAGAATCTGTATGGGCCTCTCTTCATATGTCAATGTCGGCATGATATCGAAGTCCACGTGTTCCACGATCTGAGTTGGATCTCGTACACATTTCCTCAGCATCGACACGTGAAAAACATTGTGTACTCCTTCCATAGACGCAGGTAACTGTAGTCTGTACGCCACGCTTCCCACACGCTTCAAGATGGGAAAAGGGCCAATGAACCTTGGGCTTAGCTTCCCTTTCTTTCCAAACCTCATCACGCCCTTGAAAGGTGACACCTTCAAGAATACTTCATCACCTTCAGCAAACTCTAAATCTCTTCTCCGATGGTCTGCATAGCTCTTGTGTCGACTTTGTGCAGCCTGGATTCTTTGCTTGATCGCCGTTATTACCCCAGACATCTGTTGCAGTATTTCGGGGCCGATAAGCTTGGTTTCTCCGACTTCATCCCAACATAATGGGGATCTACACTTCCTGCCATAAAGTGCTTCATATGGAGCCATACCGATTGTAGCCTGGTAGCTATTGTTGTAAGCAAACTCTACAAGTGGCAGGTATCTACTCCAAGGAGCATGAAATTCCAGCACGCACGATCTTAGCATATCCTCCAATGTCTGAATCGTTCTCTCAGATTGTCCATCCGTCTGTGGGTGAAATGCCGTGCTGAAGTCCAATCTAGTGCCCAAGGAGCTTTGCAAACTTTTCCAAAATCTGGAAGTGAATCTGGGATCACGGTCTGAGACGATTGATACAGGAATGCCATGCAGCTTAATAATCTCACTAATATACAGCTCGGCATACTGATCCATGGTGAACGTCGTCTTCACAGGTAGAAAATGGGCCGACTTCGTTAATCTGTCCACTATGACCCAAATGCTATTATGGCCTTTAACTGTTCTTGGATGACCAACAACGAAGTCCATTGTAACGTTCTCCCATTTCCATTCGGGAATCGGAAGAGGTTGAAGCGTTCCACTTGGTCGTTGATGTTCAGCTTTGACCTGTTGGCATATCATACAAGACTCCACATATTTTGCCACTTCATTCTTCATATTCGGCCACCAGAAGTGAAGTTTCAAATCCTGGTACATCTTCGTGCTTCCAGGATGCACAGAGAAAGGAGATGAGTGGGCTTCCGATAAGATGTGCTTCCGTAGCTCTTCGTCTTTCGGAACATACCATCTGTTTTTGAACTTTAGAACTCCATCTCCCGAATAACTGAAATCGGAAGAAGCCATTGGTACTTTGCTCACCATATCAGCCATCTCTTTTGAATTGGTCTTTTGAGCTTCTTTAATTCGGTCCAGGACGGTGGGTCGTAGCGTCAAATCTGCTAGTATGGCCGATAGCCCAGAAACCATCTCCATATCGAACTTCTGTATCTCCGTCCTCAAAGGCATTGATACGGCCGACATAACTGGTTGTATGGTAGCTGGCATCCTGCTCAGTGCATCAGCTACCACATTAGCTTTACCAGGATGGTATTTGATCTCAACATCGTAATCTTTCACAAATTCTAACCACCGCCTTTGTCTCATATTCAACTCTTTCTGAGTAAAGAGGTACTTCAAACTCTTGTGGTCAGAAAACACCTCACATGACTGTCCATATAGGTGGTGTCTCCATACTTTCAGCGCAAATACAACTGCCGCTAACTCAAGGTCGTGAGTAGGGTAGTTTTGTTCATGGTTCTTCAATTGTCTTGATGCGTATGCTACCACTTTACCCTCTTGCATCAATACGCATCTCAGGCCAATCTTTGACGCATCACAGTATACGCTGAATTTGTCATCTTCAACTGGCAATACTAGCAGAGGAGCAGTGGTTAATTTCTGCTTAAGTGTCTGAAAGCTCTCCTCACATGCTTCAGACCACTTGAACTTGATTTCCTTCCTTGTTAAGCTGGTCATAGGCTTCGCGATCACAGAAAACCCCTTGATGAATTTCCTGTAATAACCAGCTAGCCCGATAAAGCTTCGTACTTCACTTGCATTTCTCGGCCTGGGCCAATCCCTCACAGCCTGAATCTTGGCCGGGTCCACAGATACTCCTTCAGCAGACACCACGTGGCCCAAGAAATTAATCTTGTTTAACCAGAACTCACACTTTGACAGCTTGGCATATAATTGATGTTGCTTTAGGATTGACAGTACCATAGCCAAGTGTTTCTCATGCTCAGCCACACTCCTGGAATAAACCAGAATGTCGTCGATGAAAACGATCACAAATTTATCCAAGACATCATGGAATATCCTGTTCATTAGGTCCATAAATGCTGCCGGAGCATTAGTCAACCCGAACGACGTCACCAAGAACTCGTAGTGTCCGTACCGGGTTCTGAAGGCAGTCTTTGGAATATCCTCAGCTCTGACCTTCAACTGGTAATAGCCGGAGCGTAAGTCAATCTTAGAAAATACCCGAGCCCCCTGTAGCTGATCGAATAAATCATCGATTCTTGGCAACGGGTACTTATTCCTGATAGTCAACTTGTTCAGCTCACGGTAGTCAATACACATCCGCAGGGACCCATCCTTCTTCTTGACAAACAAGACGGGAGCACCCCACGGAGAGAAGCTAGGGCGCACAAAGCCCTTGTCCACTAACTCCTTGAGCTGAGTCTTCAACTCCTTTAGCTCAATTGGTGCCATGCGGTACGGATTCTTTGACACCGGTTCCGCACCAGGACACACATCGATCTCAAATTCTATCTCACGATCAGGTGGCAATCCCGGTAAGTCATCTAGGAAAACTTCAGGGAAGTTCCGAACCACCGGAATATTTTGAAGTTCCACCTCACCTTGCCTTTGAACATCCACAACGTGGGCCAGAAATCCAATGCACCCTGACTTCATCAGTCATTGAGCTTTCAAGGAAGATATCACAGGCATACGGTGTTTCTTCGGTACCGCCTGATAAGAGAATTCTACTTCATTTGGGTGCTTAAATGACACAAGCCCGGACCTACAGTTGATGGTGGCGTAATGTTTAAACAGCCAGTCCATCCCCAGAATAACATCGTATCCCTTCATCCCAATGACGATGAGATTGGCATGTAACTTCTGGTCTCCCACTGACACTATATCACCCCTTACAACCTGCTCGGAGTGCATAAACTCTCCGGACGGTAGCATAACGCTGTAAGGCTGATCTGACGACGTACTACAAAACTTTTGTCTAACTACAAAGTCCATGGCCACAAACGAATGTGTGGCCCCCGTGTCCCACAAGGTATAAGCAGGCACATTACATACTAATATTGTACCTGTAATTGTTGTGTGCTGATCAGCATTTTCGACGTCCTCAATCATTGCAAACACTCTAGGCATAGCACCAACCGGCCTTGTGTCAGGCACCGGACAATTCCGGACTTGATGGCCTTCTTTACCACACCGGAAACATTGACCAGTAAAGAGCCTGCAGTCTCCTGTATGATTCTTCTGGCAACGTGGGCAGACAGGAGGCTGAGGAGCTCCCATAGGTCTCTTCCCTTTGTCTTGGTAAGTAAGGGTCTCATTGGGCCTTTTAATGCCCCTGTTCTGTTGCTGTTGAGGATGTACATTCTGAATCTTTTGTTGTTGTTGTTGAGGAGTATTTCTTATAATTCCTCTCGGTGGTTCTCTCTGTCTCTGGGACTTTATTTCTAAGGCCTCCAGTTGATAAGCCTTGGCCACCACTTTCAAATATGGTGCCTCATCAAAACCTCCAGTCGTGATTCCTCGCAGAAGGTCCATCTTTAAACCTTGAATAAACTGGTGCACCTTGTTCTCATCAGTGGCCACCATGTGTGTTGCATATCGGGATAGCGACTCAAATTTCTGAACATACTCGGCCACAGATCCATACTGTCGCAGCCGAGAAAACTCAAGTAACTTCTCCTTTCTCGCTCCTCGGTCAAAGTACTTATCGTAGAAAATCCCCTTGAACCCTTCCCAGCTCAACGCCACTATAGACGACTATACTGCATCCCACCAGAATCCAGCACTTTCAGTGAGATGGAACGTGGCACAAGTAACCTTCTTGTTGTCTTCTACTTTTGCATAACTGAACATCTTCTCCATAGTTCGAATCCAGGTTTCAGCACGGGTCGGGTCTGTAGACAACCCATCAAATGAGGGTGGCTGAAGTCGCCGGAATCTGTCTCCACTATTGTCTCGCGGCGCATTATCACGATTGATATTTCCATGGTTATTGTTTCTGTCGTCTTCTCTGGCCATCATTCGATCAACCATGCGGGATTGTACCCCCACCAGCTCTGTCAATCGGTCTATGGCCCGAGAGCTTTCACTGGATTCTTCCTGATGTCCTCTCACCATTTCTAAGATAGTCCTATAAGAATAACAGAATAACCTAATTTTAAATAAACAGGACAGTTACAGTAGTCTAAATACTTACAGTTGGTGGAGCGATCTCACGTGGCGGGTTGCGCAGTCAGACACTTCACAGAATCGGTTTTAAAACCGTGTCTCTCTGATACCATTACTGTGACAGCCCCAGAACCGAACCCGATCGGGCTCCGAGAACCGAGCCGTCACTCCGGGACATTTGCAGAAAATGGGCACATATTTTTTTTTTATAACAGAAAACAGGGAACAGAACGTTTACAAACTATAAAACTTCACCGAGAGAGAGAGAGTTCTCTGGAGTTGAAAGCAAAACGGGATTCAATAACGGATAACAGAAGAGAAACAAAAATGCAGGAAGACAGGGACATTTAAGAGAACTTAAACTAGGAAGAAGCGTACTGTGGAAGGCAACGGTGTATAACAGAACTATGCACAATTCGGAAATGAATAACAGAAGAGAAGAAATGGCGAAGAAAATAATTAAACAGAATGAACAGGAAGTAAACCAGAAATCATAAGCATAGAAGCAGGAAGCTGTTGGGCGAAAGGCGTATGACGTCATCGGAAGAAAAGATGACGTCAACCGGAAGACAAAATTATAAACTGGGCGGAAGACTTATGCTGACGTCAACCGGAAGACAAAATTATAAACTGGGCGGAAGACTTATGCTGACGTCAACCGGAAGACAAAAATTATAAACTGGGCGGAAGACTTATGCTGACGTCAACCGGAAGACAAAAATTATAAACTGGGCGGAAGACTTATGCTGACGTCAACCGGAAGACCAAAATTATAAACTGGGCGGAAGACTTATGCTGACGTCACCGGAAGACAAAAATTTTAAACTGGGCAGAAGACTTATGCTGACGTCAACCGGAAGACAAAAACTAGTAAACATAACCGGCAGAAGGTGATGACGTCAGCCGGAAGATGGATGACGTCAACCGGTAGATAACACTTAAAACAGCAGTGAACGTGATCGGAAGATGCAGTTTTTGAGATAAAACTTAGCAAATTTTAACATAAAGACTTACAGGCAGGGAACATCAAACCAGGAGGCATGAGGGCTTCAGACCCTCAAACCCGATTTCAAACAAAGTTTTGAATTCATACTCTACAAATGACGGGAGTTCGAGCAGACAAACTGCATGGATAGCTCTAAAATTCGAGACTATCCATGCATGACCTGAAAAGGGAGAACTCAAGCAGTTCCAGAATGTTTTCAAAACATTTAAAATATATGGATACAATCTGTCAAATACGGAGGTTTTAAATACATCAACAACAGGACTTATACATTTCAAAATTTCCAACAAAACTTTCAAACAAAACACAAGACTACAACAGAGTTTTAAAACAGAAACCACAAACATCCAGAAGAGTTTACAAATATGAACTTTACTTTAAAGACTTAAACCTCTACACAGAATTTATCTGACTGCAACAACCATTTCCAATGAGCTCGATCCACCACAATCCATTACTCATCAGCTTGAGGAGCAAGGTCCTCCTCTGGAGTATCCGTACCTACAACAGGGAGTTCATCTATGAGCCTAGAGCTCAGTAAGAACATGAAATGCAATGGTGCATATGCTGTGCATGAACGTTTCAAATACATGAACATTACATCACTTCACATTTAGTTTCACTGGACAGGAAGGTATAAGTGGGAGGAGGAGCTGGCGCAACAGGATGTACATGCCACTTTCAGGACATAACAGGAGTACTTGACAGGATGCCAGTCCTCGTCCACACTTAACCGTACATTTTCTTTACAGGATTTTATCTTACTTACTTCAAAACCGGTGCTGAAAACATTTGCATGATTTTACAGGAAAACGTGTATGCATGAATCAGTGCGATGCTTAAACTTAACATTTCAGGTGACAGAATGAATACAACAGAGAACAGAATATAACGGAAACACGTTTAACTTAAAACATAACCTAAAACCTATCTACCCGAACCAGACCTAGTACCTCCGAGTTGTAGGGCCTTAAGGGCCAACGTAGATGCATGAACTTACCTGTGTGCAGCCAAGTAGTATGCTCGAACGTCTCTGGAAAGCTCGGACCTGTAGCATGAATGTTCAGAGTTTAAACACGCTACAAATGCTAACTAATATCTCGTAGGAAATGCAGCAAACACATTTCAACTCTTTAGAAAACACACCAACGTGTTTTCATCCAAAAACAGTGAGTTTTCACCGAAAACCGAAACCCTAAACTTCGGTAAAAACTCACCTTAAACTTGTCCAAATTTATTAGTGTGAGTAGATGCTTACCTTTGCTGAAGAAAACGGAGAAATGCTAGAGAAACAAGGCGTGGAAGTTTCGTCTTAATCGCCTGGAAGAGAGAAAACAGAGAGTGCTTCACGTAGAGTGAAGAGAAAAGAGGAAGGATGGAAGAGAAAAGGCATTGGCTCCTTCAGCAAGTCTTTGCCAAGTGTCACTCATCCACTTGATCTTTCCCAACCACCTTAATTGCTTCCCTATTTACCCCTCCATTGGTTTTTAACTAATTTGCTTTGTTTTGGTTACACATTAGTTTAGTTTCACTAAACATTTCCAACAATTCAACCAAAACATACATTGTATTAATATAATATTAATCGCGGTTAAATGACCCCGGGGAAACTATTACATGGCAAAGTGCCGGGTGTTACAACCGAAGGCAAAATAGACAACCAAAACTGGAGGTAGAATGGACGACTGTTTTACCGAAGACGTGGACGACTGTTCACAGGACAAAATAAACAACTCTTTTACAGACAAAATGAACGATATTTAACAGGGAGACATTAAAAACAGAAAGCATGAAAACAGAAGGTGTAAGAATTACAAATTTCACAAAAACCCGATTCAAAACACAATTTTAAAACATGCACAAAAACATGACAGAAGTTAGAAAACATGACAGAGGTTCAAGAAAAAAAAAACTGCATGGGTAGCTCTAAAACTCGAGACCATCCATGCATGACCTAAAAGGGAAGATTTCCAACAATTCCAGAATACACCAACACAGAGTTTATGCATTGTTTTAAAATCTCAGAAGTTAAATAGAACTTGACATACATTTCCAGAATTCACAAAATAGAAGTTTTGAAAACATGAACGCACAGTTTTTACATTGGTTTTAAAATTTCAAAAAGCTATACCGAACTTGACATAACTTTCAAAAATACAATTCTCACAGGGATAACATTTGTTTGGCTGCAGCAACCAATCACAACGAGCTCGATCCGCCAACTTCCACTACTCATCGGCTTGAGGCACAAAGTCCTCATCTAGAGGATCTATACTTACAACAGAGAGTTCAACTATGAACCTAGAGCTCAGTAAGAACATATAATAATGCAGTGATGCATATGCTATGCATGAACATTTTCAAATACATGAACATTACATTACATTTCATTGGATTGGAAGGTATAAGTGGGGCTTATAGAGGAACTGGCGCACATACATACTTAACATAAAATGACATGACACTGGTTAGTAATTTTGCCGGGTCCCAAGGAAGGACTAGGTACAGGGTATCCTTGGCAGGGATAATTTTACATAAATCCTAGAGAAGGACAAGAACAGGATGCCAGTCCCCGTCCCACACTTAATCGTACTTTACATATACATTTTAACTTTCTTAACTTCAAATCGTGTGCACAGAAAACTTTTGCATGTCTTTCGAGAAAAATCGTGTATGCATGAGCATTTACAGTGCTTAAATTTAAAACGGCAGACAACAGGAATAAAACAGCAGAACATAAGAAAAAAGCAGATAACTCAGAACGTAACTCTAACTTTTCTACTCAAAACAACCCGACAGAAGTAAAAAAAAAAAAAAAAAAAACCTAGTACCTCCGTGATGTAGGGCCTTAAAGGCCAACCTACGAATATGAACTTACCTGTGATTCGTGGGTTGCAGCTTTGTTCGTGTTACCTCTGTGAGCCTCGAACCTTGATCGAAGAAAATGGAAGAAACGGAGGAAAGGAGTTATGTCGCCTGAAGAAGAAACAAAAAGCAGAGAGAAAGAGAACCATGAATTGAGGGTTTCACGTAGGAGGAAGAGAAAGAAAGGAGGGATGGCTTCTTCAACAAGTTGAACACTTGTCAATCATCCATTGACTTCCTCCCACCTACCTTAATTCTTATATAAATTGCCCCTCCACTGGTTTTTAACTAAATGATTTGTTTTGGTTAATCCTTAGTTTAGTTTTCCACTAGACATTCCTACAAATTTCACCAAAACATTCATTATATTAATATAAACCTAATCCCGTTCGATAATTCGAGGGATAATTTTTTGGCAAAAAATGTCGGGTGTTTCATAGTATGCGCGCAGCAAGCATGTGCATCGCCCTTTTAGAGCGTGCATGTCGCTCACTTGGGTGCGTGAACCAGCCAAGTGGCGCGCGTACGGAGCCGATCAATCGCGCCTTAGGTGCGACACCCTTTCTTTTTCACCTACAATTACTTCATACATTCTACCCAAACCTCAACCAACCTTTTCTTAACCTATAAAACATTACAAAACATCATCTCTCAACATTGACACTAAAATCTTCTGACCAATTAAAATGTATGATACATAGAGGAAGTTTAAAAACAAAATGCATAGGAGGTTCTAAATATGGGACATATCCATATAGACAAAATAACTCCCAAACAGTTCTAGTATTTACCAAATTCTCAAATGCTATCTATTCATTCAATTCAAAAGACTATAAAACATGTACATAAACCTTAAAACATCACCCACGAGTCAAAATGTCGCCTGACTACTACAACCAACCTCCATGAGCTCGTTCCTCCAACTGCTTCTATTCATCAACTGAAGGCTCAAAGTCCTCATCTGTACGATCAGTACCTACATCACAAAGTTTAACTATTGAGTCCAAAGCTTAGCAAGATCATGTCAATGCTATAAAATGCTCGTGCTATGTATGATACTTTTCAAAACATGGACATTTGTTACATTACATTACTGTTCAAGTGACATGGTGGTTAACGGGGCGTGTTAGAGGAGTAGACACAGTAGATATAACATGTGACGACACAGCCCATCACGTATCGCTGTCGACCCGGGGCGTTTCGTTTCACCGTCGCCCGTTTTGTCGCACTTAAAGTCTTTCCTCGTCCCACAACTTAACCGGTACATTACATAACATGTTCTTATCTTTCCTACTTAAAACATGCACATAAAACCTTTTGCATGATTTCTTGAAAACGTGATGCATGAACATACAATGTGTGTATAACATAACATAACATGTAGACATATCCTCAATGCATAAACATAGACAATTCAAGACATTTTAATAAAACAACAATACTGAACATACAATATATTCTAATAACTTAACTACCTATCAGTGAACCCCTTAAAGCATATAAAACCTAGTACCTTTGTGATATAGGCCTTAAGGATCGAACACATGCTATATAATCTTACCTTGGTCCTTAGCAATTCAAGCAATCTTGATCACTTTTCCTTGGTGATTTCGAACCTAATACATATGCATTAAACATTAATAACATCACAATTTCTTTAACCAATCAAATAGAGCCTATCATAAATCCCAGAAATTCAAAATCCAAATGTTCGATAAACATCATTTATAACATTAATGACATTCACGATACTCATCTACCAATCCATTCAAAAACTCAACCAATATTTATTCAACATTTTCAAAATCCAAAACCCTAACCAAATCTTACCGTGAAAATCTTGAGAGAGAGAGAGAAAAGGTAGGTTGCTGCGTGAGAGGGAGAGCAGAGAGAGAGTTTCTGGATGGAAGAGGGAGGAAGACATGAGGAGTTGTGAGCTTCAGGAGGGAAAAATCGCAAGAAGAAAAGAAAACAGGGAGGGGGGGTTTTTCTTTTATGCTGAGAGATTTCATGAGGAGAGTAGAGAGAGAGAGAGAGAGAGAGATGCCGGGAGGAAAGAGGGGAAGGATAACATTAGGGGGGGGGGTTGGTGTAACGCCCGGGTTTTCGGATCTTAGGATTTTCTAATTTCTTAGGTTATTTTCGTAAAATAGCAAATTAAAGTATTTTCTTGAGCGGGATGTTTCCTTAGAGCCCTAGGAATTTATGGAAATTTTTAGAGGAATAAATGAAATTTTAGAAACCCAAATCGAAAAGAGTAATGTTAGAGTTCCCGTTTTAACCTTTTAGTATGTTAATTCGTAAAAATAGCAAAATAAGTCCGTTTTGTGAACGGTGAGTTTTATTAGAACTCTAAGATTAAATTGGAATATTTGGAGAAATAAGAAAATTGCAGAGAAACCGAATTGATAGACTAATTAAAGAATTAAGCATAGAATTGATGGAAGGGCATTTAAGTAATTTAATAAGTAAAAATTATATTTTTTTTATTAAAAATAGAATGGCTTCACGATGAAGCCATTCCGCTGCCGAGCTCCCGACGACAGGGAGAGACGAGCGACGTCCCTCTGACGGCCACCGCCGGCGATTTCCGACGCTCTCCGGCCTGACGACGACGACGTGCGATTTTCGACCGTCCTCGCGCACAAACCGAACGGTAAGCTCGATTTTTGGCCCTATTTTTGCTCGGTTTGTGGCCGAGGGTGACGAGCTCGATTGAGCTCCAATCATTGGCCATTTTTGGGTGGTCTTGGCTCGGGATTGCCGGACATTAGACCGGCTTTAGTCGCCTGGCAGTGAGGTGCCCAATTTGGGCGAAATTCAGTGGGCCCGGTTTAGGGCATTTTGGGTTTTGCTTGATGCCTTAGGATTTTTGGTTAGATATTGCTAATTGAGTGTATATGTGGTCGATTGGTGAAGAAATTGATGAGAATTGATGGAAAACCGAGAATGGTGAAATTTCTGGGATTAGGGCAGTTCGGGTTTTGCTTGATTTGACCTAGCTACGGTCGTTTATTTTGAAATTTCTTTTGGCAGGTTAAAATAGGTTATTAGAGGAGTACGTGGCTGCTGGAATCGTTTGATTCCAATATCCGACGCAAAAGTTACGCGCGTTTGAAGTTTTGGGTCGGTTTTACCAAACCTAAAATAGTGGCCCATTTAGTTAGGTTTTAGTTAGATTAGGCTAGAAATAGTAGTTGAGATGTTTTCATGAAAATGAGAGTTTAGTTATGCAGAGCGAGTTCTAATGCAATGTTTTGATATTTAGGTTTTTCAGGTTCCACGGTTAAGATTTCAGATATAGACAAATTGCTAAGGACGCCAGGTAAGTAGTGTAGGTTTACGTGTTGCCCTTTTGGCCTACATCACAAGACGTTAGGATTTGTTTGCATGTTTTATATATGTTTAGTCCATGCATCATGTTTTAGAAACGATACGAAAATGTTTTATGCACATGTTTCAAAAGTATAACATTGACAATGTAAAGTGTCTGAGGAAGTGGTTCACCCTTCAGATGTTAAAAGAAAAAAAAAAAAAAAAAAAAAAAAAAAAAAGAGTTTCAGAGGTTTGAATGGAGATAGTTCCAGAGTTATCAACCTTATTGCCGACTTTGACATTACACCAAACGGTTTTAGAAAAGATCAAAGAGGCACAACAGACGACTGGAGGAGAATAACAGCCGTGACCACGGTTGAAGACGCACCCTCGAGTTTAGTTTTTCCAAGGGTGGG